>JXTC01000104.1:842279-901704 GCA_002914845.1 Trema orientale
TCATTACATCATGTCAAGGTTATCATGGATGCAGAGCTCCAAATTGTCAAGATTACTGTCACAACATTATAAAAAATTAATAGGTGATTCCGACAACCTGAACATGCTTTGTGTGATGAACAGCCCATGTTATACAGGTAGAAAAAATAAATCACCCAGCACATAATTAGAACTTAAACAGTAAAACATAAATTCACAAATTATTAAAGAGAGAGAGAGAGAGAGAGAGATTACCTAATCTTAATTTCTTGTACATGTTTGTCTGATATGGAGTACAGCATAGTATAGTTTTTAAGGTCAAACACCTTATATATGCTGATAGAAATAGAAAACAGATGCCGTTAGAAGTTGAATGCAGTTGGCAACGAGTCAATGATAAAGTGCTAAGAATAAAGAAAGATACCTATCTTGAGCAGAGTAAGTCAGCACCTTCCCATTAACATCATCAAACTCTACAAATCCGGGCCACTTCAAAGATTCAGACTCAAAAAGAGCAAAACCAGCATCAGGCTTGCCCCTTCTTATGTATCTAGCACCTCAAAGAGAACATACAAAGACATAAATATACACAATAAAAGGTTGGAAGAAAGAAACACAAATATGGAAGATCTACTCACTCAATTCTTGTCGATCTGCATTTTAAAGAACTGAAATTGTCGAAAGCATAGACTGAAACAGTGATGAGTGAATCATTGTTCTTATTGTAAAACAAGCTTCGGATGACTTCATCGGGACTGACATTCAAAAAACAGAGTCTCTCATTTGTCTCTGCAATTAAAATAGGCAACAGAAATTATGTGACTTAGTTTCCTCAAAGGTCATAAATTCAATATACAAAAATTTCCTACAAAAATACAAGGACAAAAAAGAATTAATAATTCCACCAAAATTCCCTTGATAATGTAAGTAAAAAGGGTTACTAAGTGGGAAGGAGGTAAAAAGGAAATCTTCAAGGATACTGGTGATAAATCTCAGGTACTTTCACTAATATTTCTATCATTCCATGTCCTGTATTCATGAAAATTTACATTGATATCTCCCTAAAATGTCCACTGATATCTAATATAGGAATATTATCAGGAACAGCCAAATAAGAACTAGTTATTGTAGCAACTTTTCATGGAACATTCTGTTTAATAATTGGTCAAGCATTTCCAGTAGTATCATTTTTTTTTAAGGGAAGTATGGATTGTTTCATCAATTTTCACCAGTATCAACATACATGCCAATAAACATCCCGTAGCTCTGAACATTATCTATAATATTAGTTGTAGGCTTGTTCTCACCTCTACTAAAAGCTGCACAGACACCAGAATGTGCAAGAGCAAAGACAATATCACGTGCAGCAACTATCTCAATGACTTTCGTTCTCTTCATCAGAATAGGCAGTGTGGACAAGCAATGGCCCTTGGGATCATGAGTATCATATTCATCCTGATGCGTAAAGATCGGAGAAAAATAGATCATTATTAAAAAAAAAGTTTATAACACTGCTAGATCACTCTAATTAAGCTTTAAAGGTAGCAAAATGGTTTGTAAGCACGCCAGTTAGTTGGAAAGGTAGAAAAGAGACTTAAAAATTCAACTACAACCCCCATCTTTTTCTTATGATACGTGGAGTAGAATAACTAAGATGCTCTCAATAAGCATATCTCAGTGATAATAATAATAATAATCATCCCCAGCCTCACTGAGAGGTACTCGGAATATAAAGATATGTACGAATGGTAAAGAGCAAAAGAATTATAACAGGGGCATATTGCTTTCTAACCGGGTTTTAACACAAGATGTAAATTTTTAAACATTAACATGAATGAGCCACACTCAGTACTAAGGAGGAATTTTCCAGTGCTTATACATATACTTAAGACCACAAGAAACCTTTACAGGAGTTCCAATTTGTCCAAAGAGAGAATTGTAGTCAAAAACCAACACATTATAGGCAAACAATTTATTCTTATATTATATCTGCAAAAGATGTTTCTTGTTGCAACATATACAACTTTATATCATGTGCATGCCTTCAATCTTCTACGTTAGAAAGCAATAGTACACATCTAAGTTAAAAGTTGCTTCCATCACCTTTCTCCAATACAAATAGATCCTAATTAATCAAATTATAAATCCATTCATACCAATAACATTTTTTTCCCCCCTTTTCCAACCATATGTGAGTAGTATATCCTTCAGGGGATATATACTGTTGCAACAAATGGGTTCTTCGCATTACGATGAGAAAATTAAAAGATCTTCACAAATTTAAGAACCAAACCGAAAACATAGTTCCACGCTAATAAAATTCATAACCTAACAAGTCTTAATCATTGCAAGTGTTCTCTTCTTTGAAATGTCATCTGATTGTCTTTTCTAGATTGTTTTCGATCATATGTCAGGGATTTTGAGTGATCAATTGTACTGGTCATTTTTTAAGGCAACACCCAAGTTACGTCTTCAATTAGAACACGACTTTCCCCATAGATAGTAACCAAACATTAGCAGCAATAAGTAATATGTTTTCCACACTACTTATCACCACCAGTCCGCTGTTTCGACCTCGATTATCAATCACAGCCTTTCAAATAAAAACAATCTGAGCATTACGATCAATATTAGAGCTGCACAAGTAATTAAAACACAATAATGCAGAGGAACATACAATAAGGCGCATGTTGCGGAACCTCTCCTGGGCATTGCTCATGCTGAAAGCACGATCACTCTTGGAGCCAATCTCACGCCTCTGCAGCTTCTTCACGCTGTTAACGAATCCATCAGCGCGGGGCTTCTTCTTCGCCGAAACACGCCGAACCGAGCACGGCCGAGGACTCGCCGAAATCCTCCTGCCAATTTCCATGTTTTTTTTTTTTTCCCAAATCTCACAGCACTTATCTAATCTTCTTAACCTCCTCACGATAATAATTCTTAAACATTTCGATCCCAATAGGGAATAGGATTGGGATTGGGATTGGGACTGGGTCGGGATCGGGATCGGGGATTTGGGAATTATAGCTTAGGGTTTATTTAAAAAAAAAAAAAAAAAAAAAAAACGAACCGAACCCGACCCAGTCCCCCCCCTCAAATCGAAGAAGCTCCACCAAAACCTAATAATGTAATAATCGGAAGAGAAGAAGCTCAGATATAATTATCACTTACTTGTTTAAACTTGTCTCTTTGGAGAAGGCCAAGAAAGAGTCCAAGCGGGAGAGTGTTCAGGGAAACTACAGCTTAACAGCAGCAGTTATCACTGGAACGGAACTTCTTTCTATTTCCGGATCACTATTTTTACCAACTTGTTTTTGAAAAATAAAATTTAAAAAATCAAATAAAAATAATTACGGTACCCTTGAAATATACCGTTATACCACTTTAGTTGTCATAAATTGTTAACTATTTTTAATGAAAATAGGTCATTACAAAGTTTACAATTTCAAAATTATAGTCGAGAACAAGATGCTAATTTTCAACTTGCATAATAGACTACCAGAAATTATGCAATTACACTTATAGCAATGGCTTTATTGTTACAAATTGTTAAGTTTTAAACAAAAATGAGTCACATACAAAGAATATAATTTGGTAATTATGCTACAAACTAGACTCTGTCTCAGAATTAAACAATGTCCAATTATATGCTTCACATGCGATTGTTTTCTGTTTTTTAAAAAAAAAAGACGAAATTAATTTGATGTAACAATAGCATAATTTACGATAATCTACAATATACGTTGAAAATTTAGGGATAAAATAGTATAACCAATATAATTCAGAGCTATTACTCAAATTAACCCAAAAAAAATTAATAACAAGTTTTTTCTAGTTCATGTTCATCGAACCTAACAAACTTTTAACTTTTTCTTTTCCATATTTGGTTTAATTTTGGTAAATATATTTTATCATAACTGTTTTTAACCTTTTTTTTTAAAGTAACTGTTTTTGACTTTTGTCTATGTATTTTTTTTTCTTTTCTGCAAATACAAATATTTAAAAACCGAACCAAAGTGATACATTTCATATTTGTGATCTGGATAACCCATTTTGGGATTGAATATAGATATTGTTTTTAGCTTTTAAAAGCAATTAGAGAAAAAAGAGTGAGGGAGAAGTGTCTAGTAAGTTAAATTTTTGTGTAACCTTTATTTTAAGCAAAAATTGAGAAGTATTATAAGAGTTGCTTTTATAAAGTTAATTTTGCTCTTATAGTACAAATTCTTAAAATGTCATTATACAGCACACACAATCTATAATTTACTAAATGCTAATTTTAAACAACACAACACATTTGTACATAAATTTACTAAATGCCTATACATATTTTTTTACCGCTATTTCTTGCTCACAATACAGCTACAATAGAGTTACAACAAAGCTATAATATAATACATTATTACCAGACAATTCCTTAGTCTCTAAGGCTCCATTTGGAACTTGAATTTTTAGAGGAAAAAAAATTATGAGGGAAAAGTTGAAGAAAAAAAGAAAGGAAAATATTTTCCTATTTTGAAGCTTTTGACTTTTTTAATTAATTTGTCAAAATTCTATATGTTAAAAAATGACAACAAAACTAACTTTTTCTTTCCTTGAAAATAAATTTTATCCTTTTTTTGTTTGAATCCAAACAAAAGAAAATTAGAATCCCTTGTAATTTTTTTTCTTTTCTTCCAAAATTCCAAGTTCCAAACAGGCCTAAATATTTATCCCAAATCTATCTATTTGTGACTTTCAAAATGTCCCATATATTTTTCCCTTAACTATATTTTCGTCTTAGTTTATCCCGAATTATATCTCATCATAACTTTCAAAAACTCGTATAATTTTTTTTCCCTTTACTCAATGCTTGTGTTAGTTTCGTTTATGAATTTCAACTGTCAATCTCTATTCCCTTGATCATGTTTCTGTTTTTTCTTAGTTTTTACATCTGATTTATAACATAATGTTCAAACTGAAACTAACCTAACACAAAAATGAAATTCAAGGACCAAATATTGGATAATGTGCTTTTTTTTAAAAAAAAAATTAATGGGCTACTTTTTCTTTTTAATAACTAGAATTTTCTAGCTTGTGTTCATCCAGACCTAAAATCGATATACTAAAACAAGGGGAAAAAAAATAAAAACTAAAAAAATAAAATAAAAAACAAAAACTAATTCCAGTGCATTTATTAATTTTGACTATATTTTAAGGTATATGATGAAAAAAAAGAACAAAGTGTAAATTATTCACAAGATTAGGACTTTCATTTAATGATCCAAAATTGCCTGTGTCTTAGACTAAAAACTTTTGACCATGTCGAAAAGGCCGAGTGGAGGATGCACGATCAGGATCAACGATTAAAAAATAAAAGAGAATAAGGTGCAACAGAGATCAGGATAGATGGGGTGCTGCAAGTGGCAATAGTATCAGAAACAATTTAGGGTTTGTTAGAGAATAAGGTGTTTTTGAGTATATAAGGGAAAGTGGATATTTGACTAATTGAATCGTTTTAAATGTGTAACATATTAAAGAGGTTAGTTTTGATAACATTTATAGATAAATCTCTTTTATTACTACAAGATATTTGTGACCCATGGATGTAAAAATCTATAAAATTAATCAAACCAAATTAATTTCTGATATTTTTTACATGGATATTTGGTTTAATTTTGTGAGAAAACATCATAAAGTGATCTTGTATTTTATTTTATTTTATTTACGAAGTACCTTGTGTTTTAAGAAATATGGGAACCCTGTTCATTTTAATAATGAAAAGTCTTGTAATAGACTACATTTGAATTCAACTTTCTCTTGATATCAAAATTGGGAAAATTGGTGGGAAATGACAAAATAGTCCTAAGAGAAAAATATATTTAGATTTAAAATAAATTTAAAAATTATCTATACTAGTTTTCAAACAATATTTTAATTTTTTAATTAACCTAATAATGATAAAATAATTTTTAAACACCTATCCATGCATTAAAACACAAGTTAAAAATGAAATATAGACCCAAGTGTAATTTTCTCATTTTTTTATTAATTTTTCCGGTTTAGCTTAACTGAGAAAGTCAGATTTCAAAAATAGCAAATTACAAAACCTTTTTGCAATAAAAAATCAAATCGGTTGAATTGCTTCTGTTTATGCTAAAATTAAAATTGGTTCATTTGTATTGAGGTGTCTAGCACAAATACAAAATTTAAAAACAAACCGGAGTTATGTTTAGGAACAAAAAAAAAAAGGAAGAAGATCTAGTTTATATTTTGGGGCTCTACTGCCACCATTTTCTTTTCTTCACACCCCTCTTTCTTTCATTAATTAATTGTTAACAAAAATAGTTTCATATGAAAAATATAAATTAAAACTTTTAACAATAAAACAACTAAACTTTTTCTATTGACTATAATCTTCTTTTTTGTCACACATTCTTAACTACACAATTCTTTTTTTTTTTTCTTTTGCTGAATGCATTCTCAACTACACTTGATAAGATCAATCATCACTAAAACTTAAGAAAAAAAGGGATATTTAATTTTTTAGGGCTCGTAAGTTTCTTTAAATCCATGCACTTTTAAAGCTCATATTTAGCTCCATTAGACTTCCCTTTGATGAAACTTTCAAATTTCCGGAATGCCCCTCCTTAAAAAATTTCAAAATCGTCTCAATTTATTTATTTATTTGTTTTTGAAAAAAAATGAAGATTTAATATTTGGATGAGTTAAAATGTGGTTTATAAGTTGGATTTTTGAGATTTAATCCATGTCTTAACACTTTATTTGTGGATTTAAAGCTTTAAATCACGATTTCCTATCTGAAAATTGCATTTCAGTAAAATTCTTTTGAGCTCGACAAAGAATCTACTAGGCTCGACTGGACTCAATTGAGTTCGTAGAAGTATTTGTACGTTTTAGCGGCCTC
Organism: Trema orientale; assembly: GCA_002914845.1. Taxonomy (NCBI): domain Eukaryota; kingdom Viridiplantae; phylum Streptophyta; class Magnoliopsida; order Rosales; family Cannabaceae; genus Trema; species Trema orientale. Next base: position 849,166 of record JXTC01000104.1, read on the forward strand.
AGCAAAAAAAGAAAAAGAAAAATAGAAAATTAAACAATTCTATATTTTTAGAAGACTTAAGGGGGAGTCTATACAACTATATGACTGAAAAAAAAAAAGATGATAATCATTTTAGTTAGAATTAAATTTTGTTAGTCATGGATAAACATATTCTGACTTCTAAATTCCAATAATTTTAATGAAGTCTCTCCCTCAAGATTTAGTTCAAGATATAAAATGCCCCAACTGTTTAAAGAGAAATCGACCAAAAAAATTTAATCTTTGAAATGTTAAATATTGGTCCATCTATTGTTTTAATTAAAAATAATATTATTAAAATCTAGATTCATGGAAGAAGTCAAAAGTAAAAAAAACCTTTGAATTTTAAGTTACTTGGATCGAAAAGAAAGATTCATGGAAGTCAGGAGTGTTAGATAATGAAAAACACAGGAAAAGGGGAGAGGGTTTTAGCGATCGAAAACTGAAACCAAACCACAACTCGAGATTTAGAGACCTCAAGTATTAGCCAGTTCGAGGCCTTCGAAGAGAACGAGTTCTAACAAAACTAAAGAGAGGGCACAAGATTGAGAAAGCAACAAATGAACTAAAGACAACTTATAGTGCCTATTCTTGAAAGCACAAAAAATGAGATTCTACTATTTAGATTCATACTCTGGCAATTACATTTGCCAGTTCGGCAGCTGATCCCATGGCTGCAGCCCCACCTCTTTCAAGAAGAGACAGAGCCAGCTCACATTCATGCCACCCTCTCAATCCACTGGCCAAGGTCCTCAAGGTTTCTAGCTTCACTTCCTGAATCCATGCCGGAGAAAACTTCACCATTAAGCCAACTAAACAAGAGACATAAGCTTTCAAAGTGGCCGGATGACACCCCAGTGATATTTTCCCTTCCAAGACGCCAGCCAGAAAGTCCATGTGGATCCCAAGAATGCGTGCCCTTCTAGTGAATAAACACATTGGCAATTTGGCTTGTATACCCCACATAACGGAACCTGAAAGAATCAACAGATATGCCATAGCATAGCCCTCCACTACACAGGAAAGGGCACTCATCTCCCCATGTTTCGCTTGTGCTTCATTTGATGAGAGCAGCCAGGTTGGGATAGTGTCCATGTAAAGTTCCTGGACCAACTGAAACCCACCCGCAATACATAGGAGACTTGCACCAAGTGTAGCCACTTTCTTTGCCATTGCAGCAGCCAGGCAAAGAGATGCTTGACTAGATTTCAAGCGAGAGGACACAGTACTTGGCCATCTCACTGACGAATCCCGAGCATACTCCGCAACAAGCCCTACGATTACATCATTTACATATTGGACAATTTGTATTGTCCGACAAGAACGAAGATAAAGAAATCCAGGAGCTACAAAAGGTCGTTCGCTACAAGCTGAGATAGTAAATCCCAATAGACCATTCATGCTGCTTTGATTTGACAATGATGGGGTTGCAACATGTTGTGATCCAAGAAATGCATTGAAGCAACTTCTGAGGAGTTGGGCAACAGCTTCTTTGTTGTGTCTAAAGACAGCACGAGAGCACGAAACAACAATGTAGTCATGCCAGCGGCGGACCTTTTGGGCCCAGAGACATCCTATTACAGGAATGCTCGGCCAAGGGCAACTTGAGGCACAATTCTCTAAGGCTGGCCCGGCAACAGCATGGATATACTCCAGGCTCTTGTCAAGCTTAAAGGTAATGGTTAAACTCACAAGAGCAGCCATAGGTAGTGGAAGCATTATCTGGGACACCTCTGCAAGGGATTCTAAAGGGATCAGTAATTGAAGTTGGATCAATCTGGGTGTTAGCATATAGATATCGTTAAGCTACACAATATTATTGTTTGGACAGCAACTATCTAAGAAAACAAAGTCCTAACCTTGATCTTTTGAGGATAAGTAACTCAATGTTGAGGGTTAGACAAAAAGACTACAGGCTTCAAAATATTTCTATATAAAAGGCATCTTCAATACAAACTTAATGCTGATATAAATTTGGAAGTACAATGTATGTTGCCTGGCATGATGTTGAAAGTTGCATCTGTGTGCATATGTACTAAAGGGTTAGACAGAAAGACTACAGACTTCAAAAAATTTCTATATAAAAGGCATCTTCAATACAAACTTAATGCGGATATAAATTTGAAAGTACAATGTATGTTGCCTGGCATGATGTTGAATGTTGCATTTGTGTGCATATGTACTAAAAAAGACTAACTTGGAAAGTCTGAGGAACTAGATGAACTAGTCAAATCTCAACAGCAAGCATGCTCAATAAAGCACCTGACTATAGCATGTTCTCTATCTTGTGCTAGATATAGGGTTACATTCTGAGAAGGTTTTCCTAGTTCCTCACTGAACCATTGACAAAGTTTTCAACAAGTCAGTCTAGATTTTACCCCCTGCATCTATTCATAATACTTGGAAAAGCAAACATTTTATAGCACTTTGGATCTGAGCCATAGACTTTTGATGATTGAGATACATCCGTTTTTCACTTTAAAATTTATTCTTCCATAAATTCTTCCTATTGAGTTTTCATTAATTAAACCACGAGTTCGTGTGTGTATTACAGTGTTACTCAAAAGAAACAAAGGGATAAAAGTATCATAGAAACTCAAAGGGAAATATCTACCATAGGAATAGCTAGGAATGTTGACACCCACAGCGCCAAGTATTTCTTTTATTTCAGACTCGACTGATAGAAGGATTGCCGTTGGACTTGGCCAATCTATTCCATTCATTGGAACTGATTTCCAGATACCACGAGTAACTTCTGCAGAGAAGTAACTGATAATAGTAGCAAGAGATGCAGGAAGAAAGTCAACAAGTTCTCTCAGGCCTGCAAGAATTAATTTATATTTGATAATTAAAAGTAAAATATTACGTGTTCAGACACTTGAACAAATTTTTTTTAGAAAAAGTGACCACCAAGAAAAGCAGCATCCTACCAACCTATTGTCAAATTACGAGAAGAAAGCCGTCCATGGGCATAGGCAGTTAAAATTGCCTCAAGAACGAAAGGAATGGCCTCTAACACCTCCCACGCAGGAAGCATGGGTCTCTGACATACATCTTCTCCAGTACTTGCAGGGGAGCCACTGCTGGTCGATCCAGTTTTTGTCATTTTTGAATATATCATATTTAAGATCTTGTTAGAAACTTCATGAACAGGAGGGCTTTCACTAGAGAGGCCAGAAAGTGTAGAAGCTACACATGATTTGTTTTGACAATACCAGGATCTTAATTTGGGATAGAAATCAATGTATATAGCCTTATCGGTGATGCACTCAATTTCATCTGGATTGCCGTTTGTTTCATACTGAAAGGATGCAGTACGGCTATTACGCAATAACAAAAGATACTCCAGAGTAAGCTCACCTCTAAATGCTCTTGCATGCTCCGTAATGCCCTGCTCAAGAGGGGGTCTATAGAACTTCCACAAACGCAGAAGAAAGAGAAATGCTAATGAAAATACCATGTACACGGTTGGTTCATCACCCTTGCTTGACTTGTTAGTCGATGCAGGTTCAAGTGACCCAAAAACCTCACAGAGTGGCACTAAAGAAGCAGCAACTTCAGGGACCTGTAGGAATAAGGTGAAAAATAAAAATTGAATCTGTTAGAAGGTCAAATCCCTGACTCGCAATACCAAATACAACCAAAATGATAGTACAGCCTTAACGAAGAATAAGAATTCCGGAAACAATATGCACCGACTGATAAAGAGCCAGAGTATTATCTTTGTGGGAAAAAGTCAAGTTTTTATCTTCTCTTTGGGCTTGGGTGGCAAAAGAATTTTAAGGATTTTCCACTCTCATTAATCACTCTGTTGGAAAAATACTTTAATAAGTGGTGTTTTAGTGGTATTGTCTTTCAGTCTTTTTTGTTTTGTTTTATGATATAGTAGCCTTTAGAGGATACCTTATCCTCTTTCCTTTGTACTTCTGTTGAATCAATAAAAGTATCGTTTCTTATTCAGAAAAAATGAGCCAGAGTGTAGATTAAAGACAAATTATCTAATGGACCTAACTTTACACTGATCCTCCACCAAGAATATAAAATGTCTGGGAGCCAACTAACTATTAGAGCTATTTAGGGCGGATTGGTGGCAGGTCTTAATGAAAAGGGTACGCAGCCCTGGATATTTTCAGTTTTGGCCGTTCTAGAGTTTATGACAAAGGAATATAATAATTTTTGAGGACAGAGGGGGATACTGGTGTACCTAGGGATAAAACTAAAATTTGACTCTCTTAGCCGGTAAAAAGCTAGAGAGATTTTAGCCCGTTCTTTCAGATTTGTTGAGAGAAGGAATCTGTTTATTGGAGTTCGTGATTTTTGCCTAATGGAGGACTTCTGTTCCTCTATTCCATGTACACTATTTTCTCATTAATAATACTATAAAAGTTTTTGTTTCTCTTGACCAAAATAAAATAAAAAATGAGCCAATTACTAAAGTAATAGCACCTAAAAAAAAGTAATAACCTAGAGTTAATGTACTGGCACCGAAAAAAAAAAAAAAGCACCTAAAGTCATGCTATAAAGAAAAGAAAGTGGACTAAGGAATGCTAATAATAAGCTAGTGAAACTGAGAAATTTGGAAGCTACTGAGCTTCCCGTATAAGGGAGAAAACCCCAACGATAAACATCATTCATATCATCCTTCTCAAATATGAACATTATTATACTTCCTTTTAATAAGAAACAAATATAATGAGAAAAAAGATTACAACGAGTAGAGGAACAAAAGTCACAAAACAATCACCCGCTACAATCAAGGGTTCCATCCCCTCAACAAATCTAACAAGAAAGCCCTAAAAACCTTTTCATTATTCACCAACAAAGACACCAAAATTCAATTAAATTCCAAGTTGCATCAGGAGTATCTGCTATATCTTTGAAGAATATTCTATTCCCCTTTCAAGTTATAAATCCCAACAAACTGTCAAAACTGAAAAATTCCACAGTTGCCTACCCTTTCTATTGAAATCCAGCCAATAAATGCCAGGATATTCAAAAATCACAAGGACAACTATTATATGCTATTGAAGAAATACATCAAAATGCAACAAATGAGCATTGTTACATCGAACAATGTGTGACAAACACAGATTATAATTGCATTTCACACAAGACTGTAACAGGAAACTGTAACACTAAGAGAGGCATTTCAAACCTAAACCATTCAAATAAAACCATAATAAATAACAGGGTCACTTTTCTTACCACGCCATGCAAAGAAAGTATATGAACAGTATCAATATAGGAAGCCTCTTTAAGGATAGCATACAGCATCGACATATGATCAACCAAGTGACTTCCTGGTCCACTATAATTGGGGGGTACAGGAGGAGAAAGAAGCTTGACCACGAAGTGCACAACATGTTCCTGCCAAAAAAGTGACTAATTTCAGGAATGACAATTTTCTTCGGAGAAAAAGTACATAATTTAGTTGAAATCCTTTTTCAACACAACATATAATCAAGCATTCACTATCCGGCTTCACCCCACCCCAGGAAAAAAAAATATAAATAAATAAAGAAGCAAACTTCCAAATTAAGTATACGCAACATCTAGAAGTAATAAACATACTATAACTAGCCATGTATTCTAGAAATAAAAGTTATCTTTCAAGAGACTCCTCTCAGCACCGTGAAAAAAAGGTGCAGCGGGTATCAAGAATTGCCAAAATCTAAAGTTTTCAGAAGGATGAGATCAGGGCAGGGTGGAGGTATTGAGTTATTCTAGCCTATGGTTTAGACCAGGAAAGATGACAACGAGAACATACCACCAACATGCACAATAGCCAAGAAATTCTTATGACATTGGCTGTAATGCCCACAATGTTGATTATAGCATTTGGGAATGATGAGAGGCAATATATTAAGGGACTAAATGACTTGTATTTGAGAAGAAAAACAAAAATAAAAAGAAAGGTAGTTCTAAATCTTGTAGTTTGTTTCATTTATAGATAGTCATGAGTTAACTAGGGAACTAAAAATTACAAAGCACAAGCCAGGTCGATATTAAATAACTTTCAATGTATTTTTATAGAAATTAATTATTTTTAACAAAATGGTTCCGTTCCACGTCTTCTACGAATAGCAGTCATAACACATTGCAAGTTGCATGAGATCTTCCATCTTGCAACAAAAATTATAAAGGTGTTAATTTTGCTACTGCAGCCAGAAATGATCACCAAGACTCCAATCCAACATTCTTTCTTTGTTCTGAGCCATCCTGATAGAGATCATATGACTACTTTGCGTACTTATGTTAGGCGTAAATATAGAAAGTAAATATTTAACTATTTAATTATTTTATTTTATTAGGTGTTATAAATAAGCTCTTTTATGTTCATTATTTTTCAGACTTGATTAATGATATACAACTATTCAGAAATTCTCTCTCTAATATTCTCATTCTCACTCTATAGTGCTTCATCTTCTTCTCTTCTTCTTCCTAAATTCCTCTTCTCTACTTTCTCTCATCTCTTCTAAATTTTCACTCTTGTTTTATATTATTTAGTATCATAGCCTCGTTCAATTTCCTTTGCCTAAATTATTTTCTTATCTGAAATCTCTCCAAATATTTTTTTTTCCTCGCTCTAGTTTAGAATTTTTGTTATTTCTGTCCAAAAAGAAAACGAAAATTGACAAAAAAAAATTTCAGCAAAGAGAACATGTTTCTCCATCTCCACCACTCTAACTTCCGTTCATCATCAACCTCCATTACCACCAATCTCGTCGCCATCCTGTGTGCCATCCACTCCAGCTCCAAAGCCGCAAGTTCCTCATTTTGACGCTGACTATCTGACTTATGTCATTCCCTTAAATGTTGCACTCGAAACCATCGCCCATATCGTTGTCTGTTGCCGTTCAAGCACTGGCGCGAGCCGTTCGTTGATCCCTCCTCGGCCGCTGCTCTCTAGTTCGTTGTTTCTAGCCAACCAAACGGTGTCAGACGTTGTCAACTCAAGATCAGGTAACCATAAGCAAAACCAAATCACCACCACTCCGCCTCACCAACGATCGCTGTACCCAAGTTACATGCTCGAACAATTGAATCTTATCTTGTTCTTCGTAGGCTTAGATCTAATGCTTATTTAATTGATTTGCTATAGAACATATCTATTAGTCCAGTTTTCAATGTGGCAGATTTGTTTCCTTACCGAGGCATAGTTGAGCATTCTATTTTGCCTTCTTCTGTTTCTACAGGCACATCTTTCACACCAGTTTCTCGTGCTCCATCTGGGAATGACAATATAACCCACAGTTATGGGCATCCATGGTTATTAGATCCGAACGGGGAGGAGAAAAACTGCTCAAGCGGAGAAAATGATCGAAGCAGGGAATAATCGCACCATTAATATGCAGATATGGTGCGGGGACGTTACTCGCATAATTCGCATCGTATCCGCCCTGATATATATATTCACATAAAAAAATCATTATATATACATATTTATTTAATTTTACACTATTTATATTCATATATCTTGGGTAAAATAATGATTTTAGAGTTATATATACTTAAATATTTGAATTTTAGAGTTTGAAAATTATTTAGTACATTGTTGTGTTTAATTTTTGTTAATTACAAAAAATTTAGCATTTTTATCTTAATTTGTTTTCTTATTTTGTCATTATCAACGGATAATGGGTCAACGAGGCACTTAATAAAGCGAGGATATCACATTAAAATTATTTATTATTATCCGAGACCGGGTTTAGTGCTCCTACCCTATTGAAGTGGTCCATGATCGTGAGTCATTCTTCTACAGATAAGAGAGATAGCACCTAAAGATGATCACTTTTCAGTGAATTGCAGTCTGCAACCCTAAAGAGGTAAGCACTATGTGAGGCCCACACAACATAGCACATGACAGGCGTAATTTTGACTCTGGCATCCTCACCCAGCACCTTTATCATGCCAAGATGCTCACTATGAAATTTGTGGCTCACGGAATACAAGGCGCCAGAGAAGCTCTGCTATCAAGGAAATTTTGTCCATTGTGGGTGGATTTTGTAGACTTTTTTATTTCGATGATTTTCGCTATATTCAGATAGTTATCTGGCGATATTTAGAAAAATAAAATATTAATTGTCAGATCATACTATTGACGTTGACTATCTTACCAGAACAATTTTGGATTTTGAGTAGTCATTCTTATAGCGTCTGAGACATTTTTGCCATTGATCTATTAATTTATAATTAGTACTTTAATAATGCAGCATCAAAACAATTTTTGTACAAAATGTGGAATTAAGATCAACGTCTTAAAATTGACAATTCATACACATGATTTTTGATATGAAATAAATTAACTTGTAAAAGCATTTTAATTAAAAAATTTTCACTACAGCAACATCAGAGCATATTACGACACAAAATATTATAGTAGCTTGCCAGAGATAAGACATAATACATTTATCTTAATGAGATGTAGATGAAAATCGAAGAAAAGCATCTCAGTTCCTTTTGAGAGGTATTTGCGCCTAGGTATGTCCGGCAGTAATTTAGGCAAAAATCACTTAACCGAGATTGATGTTCGAAGATAGTAGCCCATAAGGTCAATTGTCTTCCTCATAGAAGTGTGCCTTGCCTACGAGTAAGAGATCATAAGAAATGGAAGCAGTCGAGGACCTTGAAAGAAATTCGTAGGCTTTTATTTTCCCCTTGTGCATAGATATATGATAGGGGCTAAGCTTAACAAAGGAATTTCTAACGAGAATGGCTGCAAAATACTTCACATCTGACTTATGGTCATACCGGTCCGGCAAGACAAAACCATGAGCTCGCCTAACTTCTTCAAGTGATACAGTTTCTTCGTACGGCAGTAATTGCGTGACTGGTGCCACTTGGTCGGCTGGGAACGAGATACACCTGTGTCTGAAAAACCAGGCCATCTGCTCAGTAGAAGTGTACAGAAAACCCAAAGTGTTGTTACCTATAATTAAATCTAATGTCTTGATCTTCAGGGGATGGAGACATGCCGCATGGCAGAATTGGTAGAAAGTCACAATTGTAGGCAGCTCAACCAAAGTGGGGTCATCATAATCTCTAACTTCTCTCACCCATTCCAGCTAGTATGGCATTAGTTGTGTCTCTATAAACTCGATATACCACTGCCAAACATCCCGAATCTTCAGTACCAACCTTAAAAAGCTATCATCATCATGCAAATTGACAATATTAATTTTTGAGTCAGATATTGTAGCAATGCACAAGTCAGAGCAAATTGTGTGCCTCTGCAGCGTGATATAGACGAGAGATTTAGAATAGATAAAGAATAGGCCTGATGTAAGCACATGGGTCAGCATAAACATATTGAGCAAATTACGGACCGATTGAAAGAGGGTGACGTTCGGTATCATCTAGACTTTCGTACAAAAAATTAGAGAATATTGTATTACATTCAATTGACGCAAAGTCTGTATTTTTTATTTTTAAATTACTATTTTAATTAGTTAATATCAGCGATACCTATAGACTTTTTTGTAGCAATATTTGCATACATTATATTAATGCGCACACGTTAGCACCATTTTGCATGGTGATACACCGATTAAGCATTGGCTATACTTTAGTGTGGGGCTTGCTTGCTTTTCGACGACAGATTTAATGCTCATCGCCCAATGGATGGGTAGCATGATCGTGGCCATTATTGCATTACTTAGAGAGGAAGCATTGAAAGATACTAACTGCAATTCAAAAGTATCAAGCACACGTGGGCCCCCACAGCCTATGGAACTTTGGCCTAACCGTTCCATATAATGGGTCATGACATGGGCCATTTATGGCCGCAAATTCTAACCTGTTCAGCACAATGAGCAAGTATTTCCAATTGGAATAATGGAGGTTAAAATTATTCGAGTAGACATGTTATGACCTGTCGGCATACCACTAGCCACGCATTCATGCCACCTTTCCTTGCACGCACTTATACAATGATGAGCTAATAGCGACAAAAATAGTCAGCTTATAAATTGAACCTTCACTATTGCCCCTAATCTCGAGATTAAAGCGATATATGCCACATCTCTTTCAAATCATTTGCAACTTGTTCTAGAGGAAGCGTTCGTGAATCTACCAGGTAACATTCACGAAAATGGCTGATCAAATGTGTGAGGACGTTGGTCCGAATCCGATCTAGCATTCGTTGGGATATCCATCACCTTTGAATTCATAGATGAGGCCCTCAGAAGCTTTCGGAAGTCTTTTCCCAACAGAGCTGTCGGCCACAGAAGGGTTTACGTCCAGGTTGATCGAGATCCTAACAATGCCTGGGAAGGAGTACTCTTTGGTTACTTCGACAAATATTCCGACGTTAAAAATGTTCATTTTGCACCAAACAATTTCTGTTGGCAGGGAAGTTACTTTTACACCGCTGTTTCTGTTGTTGGAGACCAAACAATTTCGCGCCAGGCACGTCACCATGATGGTACAATCCATATATAAGAAAAGCAACGCACTATTCCAAACAATGTGCTCCTCGCCTGTGTCCATCAAATCGCTGAAGTCCTGAAGAAAGCTATGATATTTCTCTAAAGCACTCTCAAGATCAGCTTTTAATTTCTTATACTCTTGTTTTCCGAAGATCGAATGTTTGAAACAGAGCGCACCGCTCGTCTGCCATGATTTGACGCAAGGAAACTTTCAGTTATGTGAAGAGGCTTATTTCAAAGGAGAGGTATCCTTCCCTATTTAAGCAGATTTCTTCGTTGAAGAGCCCTAATTACGTACGAACGTTAATATTGATTAGTGGCACTTCTGATTATAGTTGGATATTTTATTACTATTGTAAGTTCTAATATTTCACTTATGAGATATTATAAAATTCAAAAGTTTATAAGTATAGATTACTGCATGGTCTATGCACTTTGCCCAAATACAACTATGTTGAGTTGACAGGCAATAAACTGGTTTTCTGGTGACTTATTTCTAAATGGCAAACTTGATTTGGTCATACTTAGCTTTAGTAAAAGTTCTGCGGTAAAGAAATTTACGCTACTAAGGCCAATCAACCTCTGAACGAATGGTACTTGTTATCAGCCTTTGGAACGCTACTTTCATGGTGTGGTTTGAGGCATCTTTCAAAGAATAGTCATGTTTGCCGCACTTCGTAAAGTTACGGTATGACGCATATAATCTCGGATTATTTTTTCGAGATGCTCCACCCAATATTATTCACCGCAATAAGTGGTACTGTATAGCGATCACATCCATTTCCATATTGGATTCCCGTCTGAACCGAAAAAGGCATGCTATAATTGAGTTAGACATATTGGGAACGCACAATAGCCCCACATTTTATCATTGGGCATTGGTGGAGACTGCAATTCTACTAATATATTCTTTAGTGCTTACTTTAATATTATGTCACCGCAATACAAGTTAAATATTTTTCTAATAATTTACTGTAAATATTCCTATATTAGTGTTTCCTGATTAATCCCAGAATTTGTGCAACTTCTTTCGTCATTATATCGCAATTTATGATCAACCGACCATCGAGATGACCCAGAGGGATCCTCAGACGCCTGCACTGCTTCAGGCTTGACCTTCGTAGCTTTGGGCAATTTCACGCACTTCCCATAAAATCCTATGCCTCTACGCAAACAACGCCCATTCCTGCGACATCGAATACCCCTATCATAGCCATCTAGAAATGAGAGCGAATGAGCTTGAGACAAAGGATAAGAGAGATGGGAATGGATATAAAGATGTGTGCAATTCAACTGAAACGAGAGGAACGACTTATAGTGACGAAGCTTTCAAGCATGATCTGGATGGAGGCTTAGATCGATTGCCACATGTATTTAAATTCTCTTTTGCCTTCTTAACATTTCAGCCTCAAAAGTGGTGTTGTGTGGACCCAAGAGCCGAAAGCACTTGGCCATATCTGCAATTGGTACAAGATTTGAATATTGCATTTTCTGAGATGTCCGTTGGAATATTGACCGGTCGCAAATTTCGGAATTTTATTGCCAACTGTCTGGATGTTAATATTGCTGGTTTTGCATTATTGTGATGACACAATTCAATGTTTAGAATAAAGATGAATAGAGCTGGCGACAGGCCACTGTACACGCGTGCGTACTTGATGACTTTTGCATCCTTCTATACTTCTTTATTAAAGTATGACGTCGTTCATGAAAATAGTGGGCCACGAACGTGAGGAGCCTGGGAAGCGCTGCCGACAGTTAGGATTTCCCTCCTTGCCCAATGTAATTATTTAGAAAATTTTCAATGGATCTTTGAATTTTGTATTCTTTGGCACAAATTTCTATTAGAATATTTTTTAGCATTTTCAGATATAGACACGAAATTAATTGTAATCGGTGAAATCCCGGCATCCTGCCGACCATCGCCGCCCACCAAACAAGTCTCCTCCGTTAAGGTGATGAGAAATATGCGTGGTCGACTGACAACAACTTCGCGATGACAAGCCGCTTCCTTACTTCGAGGTCCTGAAGCTGGCATCAGGGTGAATTCTGGAGAGGCAACGCCTTCTTTGATAATCGAGGATAAGCATCTGATTGAGACCTCGAATCACGTGAGCAACAGACATTGAGGCATGTCATGACCCGGCCGCCTAACGCCAGCACTGACGATGGAAATGCCAACTCATTTTAAAACTGGCAATGCAATTCCAAGTGCAGCAATTGCATTCTTCGAATAGTTTTTAGTCAGGACCGGTATGCAAACGGTTTAGCAAAGGTCGTTATCTTATCATAAAATGTATAATGACGAATCAAGTTGCACAAAATTTAGAATTAATCAGGTACAACTGATGGAGGGAAATCTACAGTAAATTGTTAGAAAAACATCTAACTTGTATTGCGGTGATATGATATCAAAGTAAGCGTTAAAGAATATATTAGTGAAATTGCGGTCCCCACCAATGCCTAAAAATAAAATGTGGGGCTATTGTGTATTCTTAATCTGCCTAACTCAATCATAGCATATCCTTTTCGGTTCAGACTGAAATCCATATGAAAGAGGATGTGATCGCTATATAGTATTACTTATTACGGGTAAATAATATTAGATGAAGCATCTCAAAAAAATAATCCGAAATTATATGCGCCATACTGCAACTTTACGAAGTGCGGCGAACAGGACTACACTTTGAAAGATGCCTCAGACCACACCACGAAGAGTATCATTCCAAAGGCCGACAATAAGTACCATTCGTTCAGAGGTTGATTGGCTTTGGTGGCGCAAATTTCTTTACCGCAGAGCTTTTACTAAAGCTAAGTACGACCAAATCAAGTTTGCCATTTAGAAATAGGTCACCGGAAAACCAGTTTGTTGCCTAACAACTCAACATAGTTGTATTTGAGCAAGGTATATAAACCATGCGGTAATCTATATTTATAAACTTTTGAATTTAATAATATTATTATAAGTGGAATATATTGGAACTTGCAATAGTAATAAAAGATACAACCATAATCAAAAATACCACTAATCAATATTAACATTCGTACGTAATTAGGGTTCTTCAACGAAGAAATCTGCTTAAATAGGGAAGGATACCTCCCCTTTGAAGTAAGCCTCTTCACATAATTGAGAGTTTCCTTGCGTTGAATTATGGCAGAGGAGCTGTGCGCTCTGTTTCAGACATTCGATCTTTGGGAAATAAAAGAGCATTTTGATCTTGAGAGTGCTTTAGAGAAATATCGTAGCTCTCTTCGAGACTTCTGCGATGTGATGGACACAAGCGAGGAGCGCGTTGACCAAAATAGTGCGCTGCTTTTCCTGTATATGGATTGTCCCATCATGGCGACGTGCTTGGCGCGAAACTGTTTAGTCTTCAACAACAGGAACGGCCGTGTAAGAGTAACTTCCTTGCCACCGTACTTGAAAGATGTGACCTTCTACGAGATATGCAAAAAACTCCGGGCTCTCGGAGGTGGTGTTGTGATCAACTATGACGATCCCATGCAAAGTGCCTATTTCGCAGCTCTTGTTCCAAGCAATCGCTTTCAAAAGGCGGATGAGATGACGGTTTTGACTTTCATCAGCAATTCATTAGTGTTCGACGTCTATACTCGTAGGTTCCACATGGGAGACATCGGACCTTACAGTTTCAGTTATGATATCGTGGCGCATGGATACTGTGTGTTCCGCTACTAGGAGGCGTGGCTGCGCGACCGACTTCCACATGGCTTGATAAGATGTGTCTTTGCTGCAGTTATAGTTATCCAATGCGACGACTGTGCGGATGTGCATGTCATGGTTGTTACTTTTTTCTTGAAAAAAGTGCATTGTTTCCCAAAATAAAGTGAGTATTTTCCTTTTAGTTTTCTAGTTCATGCAAAATGTACTCCTGGATAACGTTGCTTTTGTTCCGGAACATCTTTGGCTGTAATTTTTAAATGACGTAAATGGTGATCATAGCAATATTTGCTATACAATTTCATTGCTAAAGTCATAGTAAATTATACTGTAACACGAATATTTGGCTAGTCTGGGCTTGCCATAGCAGTAAGCTTGATATTGTCTGTAATCTTGATTCTCACAGGAACGATATTTTACCATCGGCGGAATTGATAGCCCCTAATGATCAGCACATCACTGGGATCGATCCTTCGAATCCTACAGTATATATATTCAAGACAGAAAGTATGCAATGCAGACTAATATAATATGCCGATAAAATTCGAGGCCAAGTGCCTAGTGAAAACGAGATACATGAAATCGTATGCTACATTAATTCTGTTTTTTGCTGCAGAAGAATATGGATGGAATAGAGAGAAAGCCGTAACTACTTTGCTACACACTAGCTATCCAGCACAAGTCAGATTCCTATTGCGGATACAGGAAATATTTTCGCACAAAAATGCAAATGCGAGTGAAGAAGATTGATTATAAGTGATTTAATAAAGGCTTGAGATATCAACTGAGCGGTCCGGGCAAGCTCGATGATTTGTGAGAAGGCATGTCGGTGGGACCGTCTCAAAGAATCTGGAAATCGAGAGAAGCGTCGGTCTAAACCCTAGAAATGGTTACAGGCAAGCGAGCGGGTCACGAGATAGTTGACATGGCTTAAAGCTTAGGCGAAATTGTTGTTAAGTCGAGTTTTCAAAGAAATTTTTCATTTTAGTGCTTATCATTTTTATTGTTGTAATTAATCTATGGATGCTAGCTACCAAGATTCGTATATCTATTTTATTTATGTGCTCATTCTGAGAAATTCTGTAACATTCTTCATTTAATTCAATGTCAATCGCAAAAATTGATTCGGTATGGCTGACGCTCCAAATATATTTAGCGGATGCTCCAAATATATTTAGCGAAATTATCAATAATATATTATCATATAGATATATCCATGTTACAATATTTGTTATTATTACTGATAATAAAACACGACAGTGAGACAAACTAGGTAAGGTACTTGAGCCAAGTTGAGTGACTTGTCAGTTGTGATTGGGGAGACGCACCTTCTGAAGGGTGCAATCCTAAGCAGTCCTCTCTGCTGGGGTGGGAGAGTTTTGTAGACTCGGCTGGCCACCGCCAAGTCTAGGCTCGCAAGGCTAACCGATGAAAAGTTGGCAGGCCCCTCCCACGTCTTAAGTTCCTCCATGAGAGCTGGATCGGCAAGGACATCGGTGGAGTTCTTAATCCCATGATCCCTTCCATGTTCTATTAGCTTCAAATCACGTTTCGAGTAGTAAAGTGTCAGGGAATTGAATTGCGCGATTTGATCGCATCCACATCATCACCGATAATCAGACTATCCACGGTCAAAAGGCGATTGAAGTAGGCGGCGGGTAATTCATCTTTTCCGAGGGATATGATTACTGCGTTGAGCGCAATTTCGTCTGTCTCGAGTACAGGCTTCTCTGCATTTGTTGCTGTTATAACGAGTTTGGCTTTCCGTACGACCTCCCGATCATCCAAGGCATCGAGCTGGAATCCTACCTTCGATTAAAGCTTCTCGACCAGCTTGTGATTGGACTTTCCACCGCAGTTGAGCATTGCCATACTTTTGATTTTTGCGGCCGCACCATGATTGAGGGCAAGGATCACAATCTCGGTGACTTTTTCTGCCCCAAATAAGAAGACATCAATATCTTATCTTGCCTTCAAGAGAAGGTTTACACATGCGAGCACAAGCCAACTAGTTCCACCATTTGAAATCGCCGCACATTCGAGCGTCGCCGCTAAGTTTATCTCAAAGCAAAATGTCGATAAGGTGTGGTGGCTTTCCAATCGCGGCGTTATTCGGCGCAAAATGAACATTTTTAACGTCGGAATATTTGTCGAAGTAACCAACGAGCGCTCCTTCCCAGGCACCGTTAGGATCTCGATCAACCTGGACGTAAACCTCTTTGTAGCCGACAGCTCTATTGGCAAAAGACTACCCAAAGCCTCTGAGGGCCTCATCTATGAAATCAGGGGGGTGGATATCCCAACGAATGCTAGATCGGCTTCGGACCAACGTCCCTCACACAGTTGTTCAGCCATTTTTGTGAATGCTACCTGGCAAATTCACAAACGCTTCCTTTGGAACAAGTTACAAAAGATTTGAAAGAGAGGTGATGTATATCGCTTTGATCTCGAAATTAGAGGCAGTAGTGAAGGTCCAGTTTACAAGCTAACTATTTTTGTTACTATTAGCTCATCATTATATAAGTGCATATAAGGAAGGGTAGCATAAATGCGTGGCTAGTGGTGTACCGACAGGTCATATCATGTCTACTCAAATAATTTTAACCTCCATTATTCCAATTGAAAGCACTTGCTCATTGTGCTGAACAGGTTGGAATTTGTGCGAGTTTTTGCGGCCATAAATGGCCCATGTCATGACCCATTATATGGAATGGTTAGGCCAAAGTTCCATAGGCTGTGGGAGCCCACGTAGTGTTTGCCACTTTTGGATTGTAGATAGTAAGCATCTTTCAATGCTTCCTCTAAGCTATGCAACAATGGTCACGATTATGCTACCCATTGATTAGGCGATGAGCATTAATTCTGCTGTTGGAAAGTAAGCAAGCCCCACACTAAAGTATAGCCAATGCTTAATCGGTATATCATCGTGCGATCTGGTGCTAATACAATGTGCTCAAATGTTACTACAAAGAAATCTATAGATATCGCTGATATTAACTAATAAAATAGTAATTTAAAAATCAAAAATACAAACTTTGCGTTAAGAGAACGCAACACAATATTCTCTAATTTTTTGTACAAAAGTCTACCGAACGTCACTCTTTTTCAATCGGTCCGTAATTTGCTCAGCATGTTTATGCTGACCCATGTGCTTACGTCAGGCCCATTCTTTATCTATTCCAAATCTCTCATCCATATCATGTTACAGAGGCACTATTTGATCTGACTTGCACATTGCAACAATGTTTGGCTCAAAAATTAATATTGTGCCTACCGTCAAACGTGAGCGCCCCACTTTCGAAACCGTCGATTTGCGTGATGATGATAGCTTTGTAAGGTTGGTACTAAAGGTTCGGGATGTTTGGCAGAGGTATATCGAGTTCATAGAGACGCAGCTAATGCCATACCAGTTGGAATGGGCAAGAGAAGTTGGAGATTATGATGACCTCACTTTGGCTGAGCTGCCTACAATTGCGACTGTCCACCAATTTTGCCGCGCGGCATATCTCCATCCCCCGAAGATCGGGGCATTGGATTTCATTACAGGTAACAACACTCTGAGTTTTCTGTACACTTCTGCCGAGAAGATGGCCTGGTTTCTTAAACACAGATGTATCTCGTTCCCAGCCGATCAAATGGTACTAGTCACGTAATTACCGCCGCATGAAGAAAGTATATCGCTTAAAGAAGTTAGGCGCGCTCATGGCTTTGCCCCTTAAATGTTCTGGGCCGCACGAGCGCTACACTGATGTATTCAACGAGTCTATAGCCTTGGCCGACAGGCCCGGGTAATCTTTGAAATTTCATCGTGATGGGGATAGATCATTGCAATTGTTGGTCTTCAATGAGGAATTCCTAGTAAGCGCGAGTCATCAGCTCGCGTTGACTACGTCCCTGCCCTTTGTACACACCGCCCGTCGCTCCTACCGATTGAATGGTCCGGTGAAGTGTTCGGATCGAGGCGACGTGGGCGGTTCGCTGCCCGCGACGTAGCGAGAAGTCCACTGAACCTTATCATTTAGAGGAAGGAGAAGTCGTAACAAGGTTTCCGTAGGTCATCTTGGCATGATAAAGGTGCTGGGTGAGGATGCCAAAGTCAAAATTACGCCTATCATATGCTATGCTGTGTAGGCCCCACATAGTGCTTACCTCTTTTGGGTTATGGATAGCAATTCGCTGAAAAGTGATCATCTTTAGGTGCTACCTCTCTTATCTGTGGAAGAATGACTCGAGATCATGGACCATTTCAATAGGGTAGGAGCGCCAAACCCAGCCTCGGATAACAATAAATAATTTTAGTATGGTATCCTCACTTTATTAAGTGCCTCGTTGAAAAATCATTATCCGTTAGTTATTCCCCGCACCGTCACGCATATAAAGGAATGGTTAATGTAGTGGGTATGATATTATGATTGGCCTTCGTCGTGGATGGGGACGGTAATTAAAAAACTGTCCCCGATCCACCCCGTTGCCATTCCTAGCTCCATTTGGGCCTTTAGAACCGCCAGACGTCATTGTTGATGTTTTAGATGATGAATATGTTACCTCGTCCTCTGGTGGTTGTCGTCGTTTTCTTGTTTGTTGGAAAGATTATGCTTTCGACCGATGACATTTAGCTTACTAAAGAAGAATTTTGTCGTTTTGATCTTGATCTCTTAGACAATTACTTACGTGTTACCTCGTTGGAGTCGAGTTCTTTTCAACTAAAGGGAAATTATGGAGATCATATGACTACTTTCCGTACTTATGTTAGGCGTAAATATAGAAAATAGATATTTAGCTATTCAATTATTTTATTAGGTGTTATTTAAACTTTGAGTAACTAGTTTGATATTTTCTTTTTATATTTGTTTCTAGAAGATGTCAGTTTTCTAGTTTTGCCTAAAAGCTTCTTTATAAATAAGCTCTTCTATGTTCATTAGTTTTTAGACTTGATTAATGATATACAACTATTCAGAAGTTCTCTCTCTAATATTCTCATTCTCTCTCTATAGTTCTCCATCTTCTTCTCTAAATTCTTCTCTTCTTCTTCCTAAATTCCTCTCTCTCTTCTTTCTCTTATCTCTTCTAAATTTTTACTCTTGTTCTACATCACGTCCTTAAAATCAAAAGTTACCGAAACTTAAGATACATAACAAGCATCAAATAACTGTAAACTATCTTTTTCTCGATAAGAAACAAGAACTTTCCAAATAACTGCATCATTGTTCTACCTGAATATTCCATCCAATTCTCAAAGATGCACCACATAGTATCTTTGCTGCCGCTGACTTCTCTTCCTCTGATCCATTTAGTGCAATATGATATAACTTCTCTATCTCCGCTAAACTTGAAAATGGTAGCAAAAAGAAAACCAATGAGCATCAAGTCGCTTGTCTACAACTAAAGGTACAAACAATATTAATCATACCTTGAAGCAGGAGTAGCAACAAGGGAATTAATTAAGGAGCCACACAATGGTGCTCCTTCCATAAATGTTGACCAAGGAGATTTTTGAACTGGTGATGTATCAGATGGTGCCATTGCTGATGCAGACACATAACAAGGCCAAAAATATGCTGATGCATCAATTAAATTTCTTGTAATGCAAGCCTCAACAATGAGGTGTCTCATGTTTCCACCTGAGAAGTACATGCATTTATTTCAAAATAGTATTGGAAAACCCAGTAGTACTGTAGTAAGATTGGAAACAAACTATACATTTCAAAACAAACCTGCTTTTATAAGACTCTGACCACGACTGCCATAACCTACACCATCCTTTTCATTTTTCGAATGATGTAGGAATCTAGCAGCTTTTGTAGCTGCAATATTAGCTGCATTAACAACTGATGCAGGAGGGCATAAGATGCCAGAAAACTGTCCAAGAACCTGGAGGGAGGAAATCAATCCATGTTTCCTTAGAGCAGGAGCCTTCTCATTTGTCTCATCAGCAGACACTGTACTTCCAAGAGCAGACGAGGAATACACCTTAGTCTCACTCTCATCCTCCAAAACCTTGGCAATTGCCAAAGGGACAACAGACAAAAGGATACAAAGACGGGCCTCGAGGTGCGGAAGTGGACCTTCAAGAGGATTGCGTTCCTAAAAATGAAAAAGGGAGCAAAAAAAAATAATATATATATATCAGCTCAATTTACTACTTTTTCACTTTCCAATAAAAGATAAGTTATGGAATAATCTCAACTCGTTGAACAAGCCGAAGGGCTGAAAGCCAGAGTGCAAGAAAAGTTTCTTGCCATGTAGCCTGGTTAAGTACTTGAAGTGTTTTTACTACTTCTGCAGCAGGCATCAAAATTAGAGAATAACAAATGGGAGTAGTTTCAAAATATACTTCCATCTCTCAAACAAGTACATAATAAATTATAATACAGAGAAGTAGGAAAGAAAAAAATTTGTCACCCTTCAAACCTTTACCTGCAATCACATCAATAGCAGATTTGACCAGAAGTTGTTTTCCATCCATTACATTTTCCATGTAAATATCAAAAGGAACCCAGCAAGCAGAAAAATCAGAGTCAAAATTGCAGTGAGGAACCGGCTTGCATGATCCCTTATCAACAAGCATCCCAATGAGCTGACGCTTGTCTAACCGATGTTCAAAATCCATAACACGTTGAATGTTGGCAGAAAATCTTGCCAACAATTGCATAGCAGGCTTCAAATCCAAGGATGCTAACTGATGGCCTTTGAAAAGCTGTAGACTACACAGGAGGTCATTGAACCTTTTAGGCCTATTAAAAGAAACGATACAAGAAAGATGCAAATTAGTTTCGCCGATGGACATCCAAAATCATTTTCTTTTCTTTTCTTTTTTTTTTTTTTTTTTTTTGATACTTGTCCTTCTACTGAACCCAAAATCATTTTCTGAGTACTAAAATACAAAATATGGGCATGATTGTACAGTCTAGCAAGCATTTCATTAAGCTTCCCAACCGTACTCGAGTAGTATGCTAGCTTCGTTCTCTACTATATAATGTGAAAGGCATATAATTCTATGTTACGTCACTAGATCATGAAACATTGTAAGCTCTGAAGATGAATTTTTTATTCTATAATGTCTACAGTCCATTCTTAAGGTAATAGAGTGAGTATTCTGTGATATTGTATGTATTAGGACAATTGATTAGCATCAAATAGCATGTTTTACTGTTGTTTGACGGATAATATAAGGATTTTGTTCTTCTTATAAGTTATCCTTTTGGATGGTTTAAAAAATTTAGGCAGCACGTTAATCTAATTGTCTCATGTCAAGCTGAAACTACATATGCTGTCTTTCAATTTCGATAAATCTCTAAATTCTATAACCATTTTCTTCAACATCTCCCTAATTTACAGAATCATTTTCTACTGCAATTAAGCAATTGATAAAGTGGATAGCAATGGCCAGTGATAATTGTCATATCAATGCAAGCCAAAAGGTCAAAGGAAACTTCCAAAAGTTGAATCTTGATTTTACGGAACAAATGGAAAAGAAACAAAATCAAAGAGAAGCAAAAGAGACAGAAAGGAAGGCATAAGATGTGAAGAAAGGATGCTTAATTGCTTACATATTGAAGTGAACAAGGCGAAGTAGAAGCAAAGCTTTCCTGCTTTCTGTTAGTTTTCCCAGCACCTCCATGGCCAAGAAAGAATTCATGATTCTCATCTCTTCACGATGTTCTTTTCTTACCCAGTCATGATTTTCTCTGGAATCTATGTCCATATCCTTGCTGTCAGTACTTCCAAATGCTAAACTTGGTTTGTCCGAAGAAGTCTTTTGTAATCCCCAGTCATCAAGTACGCTATCAATCAAACTAGTGATAATACTGAAAAAGAATAACACAAACACATGTCCAAGCTCCAAGATGCGAACATCATACGTCTGAGACAGCCGAAGCGCATGATCAACAGATTTTATAATCCTGTCATGCAGAAGAACAAATATTTTTCAGATGCACTGCACTCAAATTTTCGGCAAGCATTGCAACCACTTCTTCAGAATGAAGAAAACAACTAGAAACACAAACATGCCAACCTTTTCTAGTTATCTGATCCCCAAAAAAATAAAAAATAAAAAAGTAAATGGTAGAAATTTGCAATAGCATAAACCTGTAAAACTGAGCAAATTTGATAAACAGTTCACAGTAGGAACTGGGTTCTCACTTCTCACAGAAACACTATACACCCTCCTAATGAGCTCATATACAAAAATTCTTGTAAAAAGTCACGTAAAAAGAGAAGCTGGGCCAAACACAATGTCCCAAATTTGAAATGGAAAACAAAAATAAACAGAGAGAGAATTAATAAGACACTGACTTTTCTTTGTTGACATCTGGTAGCGCTGGATTAAAGGAAAGAGCATATCGGCTTAGAAGTTGAAGATAAAGAGTATAAGCCTCCGGTTGAGAACGCCGATGAGGAATTATACTACAAAACAAACAAGAAACACACATGATTTTCGATCAATACACCATTTCATCAATCATGAACATATAACTATAAAGAACTCAATGGAAGAAGAATCAGAGAGAGAGAGAGAGAGAGACCTTGCAGAGAGGAGAGAGAGAAGTTGGAGAGGGAAGAGGAGGCCGGAGGACATGGCTTGTTGGAGAAACTTCCATAGCGAAGGGGTGTTGTTCTGGAAACAGAGAAGGGAGACCAAAACCTGACCTAACTCCGGGCTGGGCGCCTGCTCCGCCCATTTCCCGACCTCCATAGCCCAAACCAGAGGGCTTTCGTTCCGCTCTTGGCACCATTTCACAGTCTCCACCACCCGCCGCTCGTACTCGCTCCACTCCATTTTTTTTCTTCTCTTTCTTCTTTTTTAATTTTCAATTTCAAAACAAAAAAAAAAAAAAGAAAGAAGAGAGAGAGAAAGAATTAAATAATGGTTAAGAATTAAGAGACGAGAAAAAATAATTTGAATTGAAATTGAAATGTTGGTCTTGTGCATATGATACGAGGAAGATGTAATAAGAAGAGCTGTATTTGAGGGGGAAAAAATAGCGATAACGCGAAAGCAAAACTAACCAGTCCGGGCAACGAGAAGGTGCAGTTGGCAGTGGATGTCTGGCTTAGTCAGTCCCTTACGTTATGACTTACGCTCGCCTAGTCGCAGCATCGAAATAAAGAAAAAAGTAGTGAATGCCTTGTGTGATTACTTTTATGTTTATTTTATTCATTTTTATGAATCTGTCTATAAATGCCGTTTTTGTCTGATATTCTTCCTTGTTAGTCAATGGTCAGTCAACACCTAACCCCACAACCAAAATGTCTTTAGCTACCACCTTAAATGGAGAAAGTTAATGAAGGCAAATGACCATCTTTACCTAATAAAGTTACAGATTTACATTTGCCTATATTTGCCTTCTTCTTCTTTTTTCTTTCTTTCAACTATTTTTTTCTCTCCTTATTTCTTGTTTGCTTTATTAGCCAACTGTCTCATGGCTAATTCCTCTTTACTTTCAGGTATTTTATAATATATTTCAAACGAAAAGAGTATTTAATGATTTAATCGAAATACTTTTAATCGTATCTTGAACTGAGACTAGAAAAGAAAAAAGAAAAAAAAGAAAGATTAATCGAAAAAAAGAAAGGACTAACAAAATTAGCTGTGCAAAATTCAATTTCTTCGATATGCAAAATTCAAGGTTTTTCGAGTTTATCAACAAAATATGTTCCAATTAGATTGTTCTTCAATTTTCTTCGATTTATAATTTTTTTAATTTTGTTTTATTAGCTGTGCGTGATTTAAGGACTTCAAAATTTAGTATGTGTTTTGAATTAGATTATAATTATTGACTCTATTTTCGCCCTCTTTTTTCTTTCCTAACTTATTTTGTAATTAATTTTATTCTTACTAAAATACCCTTATATATTATGTTTGACATAAATGCTCAAATAGATATAAAGTAATAAACCTTTTTCTTTTCATACCCACTGTACAAACCTAGTAAAACAACCCATCAACTATCATTTGGGTAGCAACTCATGGAATCAAGAACTTTGCCGGCTCCTCTTTGCTGGTTTTTCTTTCACTAACCGTAAATGAAATGGCCAATGCATCACATCATCGTCACACCTCAGCCTCTTGTAAAATACATTTTGATGATATACCCCTCATTCAATACGTGTTTGCATCTAAGATTTCTACAGTAACGCTATATATCTATATATATTCGTTAGAAATAAATATCCAATGGGACATCAAAGGAGAGACACAATTATGTATAGGATAAGGATTTTAATCCCAATTTCTGTCATAAATAATAGAAACTCAAAATCTAATAAAATTTGTTGTTGTTAAAATCAAATTTTGGATCTAAATTTTTGAGTTATAAATTAGGGGATGGCTATGATAAGGGCGTCTCTACGTAGGGTCATGCCTTAATTATCGTTGGATGGGAATCTGTGGGGAATAACGGGAATCTGTGGAGAATCTATTTACATATAGATTCTCATCTAACGGTAAATAGACAGGACCCTACGTAGGGGCGCCCCTACTGTAGACGCGCCCTATAAATTAAGATACTACAAAGAAAGAAGAAATTACTTTGTTTTTCTAGGAACTACTAAGAGTCAAACTATTTTATTGAACAAGACAAGTTGAAGAGAAATCAAAATCGTGAACTTTTCAAAACCAATATTTGAGAAACTAATAACATGGTAGGAAAAGAAAATTTAAATTTCTTTAATGTTTAATTTTGGAATTAATATTGAATTTTTGAAATTTCATTTGAGATATATTTAGAAGACGGATGAAGAGAGAAAAAAGAAGGGTGACAATAGAAACATTATTATATATATGTATGATATATTATGATTTAGTAGGTATTCTGCTTAAATTGACAAGCATAGATGTTTTTCTTTAGTAGATATTTTTGTTAAAGTTACTGATCTATAAATTTAATGCATATTTTGATTTAGTGAGTATTTTGGTTAAAAAGTTATGAGATTTGTGTATATTTTGAGTTTATTTATTTTCTTTATAGAGAGATTGAGACCCAAGTATGTTTTAAGGAAAAAAAATATTTATATATATACGTATATATTTTGAGCTTCATCAAACTTCAAATATCTTAAGAACACTCCAAAAAAAAAAAAAAAAAGAGAACAAATCTTAGGAGTTAATTTACCAAAAATCCCCTAATATATGAATCATGTGATACGCACATGACAATTCATGTTTATATCTTATGAAACAATTGATGATTTAGACGTTTGCGAGGCAGGGAGCGGGCTTGAAACTTTTCAAAATTATGTGGCCAACTTGTTGCAATCTTTATAACCCAGGGGAAAAAAAATAAAACCTTGTACTTTTGTTATCGTTTACAAAGGAGTGAGCTTATGTTCAGCGACTGAACTAGATATTATTTTGAGTGGGGCATAAAGTAAGAAAAGTTTTTGAGCTAATTTTTTATATGTATTTTTTTTTAACTTGCTTCGAAAGGATTTCTGATCGAGATTGAATAATGATGAATGTTAATTGCATTCTCTTTTACGTTATCTTCTTTTACGTTATCTTATTTCACTGTATGATATGTGAATTTTATTAAGTATTTTTATATAAATACGGATAATTACATTAAATATTTAAAAATTAGGATATTAGAGAAAAAGCTGCAAAAGTACGAACATTTAGGTAATAATTATGTAAAATATGGTCCCCAGACACAAAATACGAACTGATTGCTAGCTTTTTCTTTAAAGAAAAAAGAGGATAAATTGATGACATCCAAATGGTCACGCCAGTGTTGTCTCAATGCATGTCAGTAGATAAAACATTGTTTTTGTTTCTTTTTTTTTTCTTTTGGAATTTTGAGTTTTCTCACCATTTGTGTGATAATTTTTTAATTGAACAACTACACAATTTTTGGATATTGTTTAAAGTGATTTATGCTAATTTTTTAATGTAATTTAGTTATAAATATTTTTATTATATAATAAAGAAAATTTGAGATAAAATAGGTATTATTCTAAGTTACTTATGGCAACCTCCTAAGTTTTTCTATTTTTTAATTTTTATTTGATTTTCAAATAACGCCCAACATTCTTTCCTATTTATTAGATACCATAACAAGTCTTGTATGATACTCTTGTAAATTTTGCAATAATATAATTTTTTTTTAATTCCTTTTTTGAAACACACAACTCCAACCATTTTTCGGTTAGTATAGGTAACATTGTAAGTGACCATTATTAATTTGGTAAGATACTTATTGTAACTTTTTTTTTTCCGAAGGAGACATCTAACTCCCTCTTGGTTTGCCAAATAAACATCCAACTCCCTCCTAGTTTGCCAAATACTATAGATAATTATCTATCTGATACTTATAGTAATCTCTATTCTTTATTATTATCATTTTATTTATTTATTTATTTATTGCTATAAGAATACTCAACTCTCTTTTTTTGTTTTGCATATATCATAGATAAATTGGTATGATACATATGATAAACTTTTTTTCTTTTAATTTAGTAGTAATTTACTTTTCCATTTCTTAAATACCATAAATAACATGGTAGGATACCAAAATCTAGTTGGATACCAAAAGTGATTATAGAGAATACAATCGGTCAATAAAGAAATAGGTCTAGTTGTTTAGTTTGATAATGGAACAACAATGGGAGTTTTAAATGTTAAAAATTACCACCACCTGAAAGTTTAAGGATAGATTAAGATAATTATATTAAGGATACGAAATACCACCTTAGTGATAAAAAACTCAGAAATAGGTTCACTACTCGAAAGAATCCACCAAAGAGATAGAAACACAAGAAAACAACCAGAAATGTCTAATTTTTCAATCTAAAAATCTGCCTGCTCTAGAATTACGAAAATGAGTATTTAAAATTTGGAACAGTCCTTCAAGAATAACAAAAACTAAATATAGTAATACAACTTTCAAGACAAAGTACACTAAATATAGTCATGATCAAATTCATGACTACACACTAAAGATAATCATGATCAGTTCAAAGTATCCATGAAACTTAAATTATTTATTTAGGTAGCTAGCATAAACATTGAACCGTATGTTGGACTAGTCAAACTCTAATTGTTGGGCTTGTAGTTCTTGGACAAACTGGTTGAAATAGGCTTGAATACATATTGGGCCACAATGGAAATTTGAAGGAATAAATTAGTTGTACGCCATTTTTTTTTCTCATTAATTAAATCTATCACCATACCACTTTTTTTAAAATGAATTCTTAATGAATTCTTGACGATCTTGATGAATTCTTGAATGATTCTTGACGTCGACGGTAATCTTGACAGTGACAGATTCTTGATAAAGTTTTGATGAATTCTTGACGACCTTGATGGATTCTTGACATCAGCAGCGATCTTGACGGGTTCTTGATGAATTCTTGATAGATTCTTGACAATCTTGATAGATTCTTGATGGATTCTTGACAGATTTTTGATGTCGGTAGTGATCTTAACGGATTTTTGAGGGATTCTTGACGCATTCTTGATGAATTCTTGACAAATTCTTAACTAATTCCCTCCCAAAAGTGGTAGAATCTAATAGTGGTAGTAAGTTTAGTTAAACATTTGAAAAAAGTGGTAATTGCCTGCTTAATCCAAATTGAAGACTTTAACGGATTGTTTGTTCTTGGAACTTTTGGACTCGTATTTAGAGAATTAGGAGTATCATTCTCCCCTGGTTGGAAAAAACTTGAGCTTTATTCTAGGGGTGCATCTTTTTGATAGGGAGAGAGATCCAAAACATTAAATATTGCTAAAATTCTATAGTCACCTATGAGGTCTATTTTATATGCATTGTCATTAATCTTGTTAAGGATTTTGAATGGACCATCAACAAACTTTTTATTAGGAAACCTCTCTTTTCTCAAATGAATCTAGACCATATCTCTTTCTTTGTACAGAGCTTTCTTCTAATGCTTATTAGCTTACCTATTATATTTCTCAGTTTGTTTAATGATCTTGCTCTTCACCTGCTCATGAATCTTTTTGATGAATTTGCCACCTTTTTTCTCAACTTCTCCACTGTAATGGTTTTCAACATGAATAGGAGACAAATCCAAAGAGCTAGTTGGATTTAGTCTGTATATTATTTCAAAAGGAGAAAACATTGTCGTTTTAAGAAGTTGATCGATTATAAACAAATTTAGCATATGGCATCAAGCTTTCCTATTCTCTAATATTTTTCTTCACCAAACTTCGTAACACAGCACCCAAAGATCTATTAACAATATCCATCTAAATGTGGATGATGGGAAGAACTAAATTGTAGTTTGGTAACCAGTTTCTTCCAAAGAGTTCTCCAAAAATGACTCAAAAATTTTCAATCTCGATTTGATATAATTGTCTTAGGAATGTCATGAAATTTGACAACTTCTTTGAAATAGAATTTAGCAACGTTAGTGACATCGGAACTTTTATTACAAGGAATGAAATGAACCAATTTAGAAAATCGATTCAGTACCACCATAATTAAATCTTTACCTCATTGTGTTTTGGGAAGTCCTAGAATAAAATCCATACTCATATCTTTCTAAGGAGCTGCTATAACAAGAAGAGAAGTGTATAATCTAATATTACTCTCATGCATTTTTGTTTTGTGGCGTGTGACACACCTTTTCACAATCTTTTCAATATTCTAAATAAGGTTGGGCCTATAGAAATGTTCATGCACTATCATTAGGGTTTTATCTATACCGAAATGTCCAGCAAGTTGTCCACCATGAGCCTCTCGAATATAGCCTTACCAAGTGAACAATTGAGTATACACAATTGTTTACCTCTAAAAAGAAAACCCATCTTGAATAAATTATTGATTCTTTAGTCCAGTTAAACAAGTTTCCAAAGGGAGCCAAAATCATCATCATCTTCATATATGGTTTTAGTCACATCAAAATCAATTATCATAGATTGTAAAGTATTTAGCAAAGTATGCCTTCGAATTAATGCATTAGCCATCTTATTAAGTTGCCCAGATTTATGCTTAATAACAAATTGGAAAAGTTGAAGGGATTCTACCCGTCTTGGATGTTGCATGTTCAACTCGCACGTTCAGCTTTTGTTCAGTGCCCAAATACTTTAGCGCTTCATTATCAGAGTAGAGTACAAACTTATTTGGCAATAAGTAGACTCCAATGACTAAGACCCCTTATAATTGCATAGAACTCCTTGTCATATGTGAATATTTCCTCTTGGTTTCATTTAATTTCTCACTAAAAAAAGCAATTGGCCTCCCTTTGTGGCTTAGTACAACTTCAATACCCACATTTGATGTATCACAATTAAGCTCAAATATTTTATTGAAATCTAGAAATACTAAAACAAGAGATGTGTACTTGTAATTCAAAAAGATTCCAAAAAATAATTAAAAAAAATGATTACCACAGTTTTATAAACAAATTAAGAACAAACTGGAAGTGATATTTTTTTCTTGAAAATTTATAAAACGAAATGAAAGATCAATGATCTGACATAAATCAATTTATAGATCTTGCTTTAGATAAAACTTAGAAGTACTTCACCACTATGAAGTCTTCTTGTCTATTCTCTGGAGCCTATTGAATGATCTGGTATGTGGACACCTTCTTGATTCCCAATAAAAGATGAATGGGACAATTCAGAAGACATTATTCCTTCTCTTTGGTTGCACTTCTATGACCTTGGGTGTCTCTCCTTTGGTAGCCATGAAAGAGCTCAAAATTTCTCCCACAATGACTCAGTTCTCTCACACTTTCTCATTTTCTTGCTGTGTTTCAAAAATCATAGTCTATGGACCATGAGTAGGCATGCAGCACTTGTGTAGAGGCTTAGGAGAATATTTCTCTTAAGTATTAGGAAAGTGTAAACTCTATTAAGCTTATTGGGCTCAACTAATCAGTCATTTGATTATGGGATATGATGAGTGAGTATTTTAGTCACAAATCAAGTACTTTGAACTTAAATAGTTTGAAAACCTCAAGTATGTTTGTAATTTTTGATGGCTTTTGTGTGTATATTGTAGGAAAGGGAGAAGTGAAAATTTAAAGTAAAAATGGTGCAAAAATGAGAGAGTTCTGAAGCCATTTACAGCCTCAAACCAAGAGAGGTTGCATGACCATGTAACATCACTCGTGTGGCCACACAAGTCTGAAGCCATGCTAGCTTATCAGCCCGAGAGTGTTGAGCGGCCGCACAATGCCACTCGCACTGCCATGCCGAGCTAGTACCTCAAATAAATATTTTCCATAACGCCTTACGAGGCTGCACAACTCAGTTGTACAGTTGCGCCACACTAGGTCCTTAGAATACTTTACACTCGAGACACCCACGCAGCCACACGAGTCTAGTTGTGCGGCCGTGCCACACCTTTCGTGTAGAAAAGTTCCAAGGGAAAATCTAAGGCCAGTAATTCGTGTCCACAGGTCATATTCCTGTTGTGTCGATGTACATGTATAACAGATAAATGTTCAACCCGAACACGACTCGTTTAATAAACATGTCAGAAATTATGACACGAATACGACCCGTTTATAAACAGGTTGACACGACACGACCCGTATAACCCATTTACTAAATAGGTTATATTGACCCATGACACGTGACCCGCGAACACGACCTGTTTAATAAAGGGCCTTATAGAAATATGACCAAATATTGGGCCCAATTTAAGTAAATATCCCTTTTATCAAATGTTGTAGCAAAATATCCAATATATATGTTTATATATCAAGTGTAAAATATTATATACTAAGTATAAAAAAGTTATATACCCAGTATATTTCAATAAAGTAACTGAAATTAGTAGATATGTTATCTACCAAGTGTAAAAATATATATACCTAGAAATTTAACTATAAAATTTAAAAAATAGACATCTACTCAATCAAATTTAAATTATTGGTCATCCACTGAAATTTCTCTTTAAAATAAATGGGTCAGAAATTATGACACGATACGACACGACCCGTTTATAAACGGGTTGACAAGACACGACACGATCTGTTTACTAAACAAGTCATTTTTGTGTTGACAGGTTCAACCCGAATACGACCCATTAATTAAACGGGTCAATATCTCCAACCCAAACACAACACGAACACGATTAAGATAAACCCAAACCTATTAATTTTGTGTGGGTTTCGAGTCGTGTTGTCGTATCATGTCACAAATTACCAGCCCTAGGCAAATCTAGCCCTTGATTTAGAGATGGACAGCTAAGATTTGGAGCCACTTTTGGGAGGCATTGACATCATCACAAAAATCCTAATTTGGAAAGGGAGGAGGAGAGACAATTTCCAAGGAAGAATTTAACGGCTAATAATTTGGAGAAAAAGCTCGTAAACTTAAGGCTTTGAAGATCATTTTTCTACCATAGTTTCTTCTTGCTCCTTCTCATATCTTGATTTGAAATGTGTATTTGTGATATGGTCTTGAACATGTTCACAATTATGAATTTCTTTATATTTTTTTTATGGATTTATGTATGTTTAGCTAAACTTTTATTCTAAGGTGATATGGCTCTATTTATAGTATATTTTGAATATTTAGCTAATTGTTAATGAAGTTTCAATTCAATTCATTTGTATTTCTCTATGCTTAATGATTCTAATTTGCTGAAAAAGAAATTAGTAAATTTAAATTTATGAATTTAATGCTCGTGAGAGATTAATTCGTTTATGGGACTTAAGAAACACTGTCTTTGTTATTGTTGAGTTCGGAGGCCAATAGCACTTAAATGAGCTTAATGAATCTATAGGCAAATAAGTTAGACAGGAATATCAACTTGAATATCTATGCATAGGATCTCATTTGATATTTGAAAGAGATAATAAGATTAATTTTAACCCTTAAATAATAAATTGAATGAACTTAATTAACGATTGCTAAATAGGAAGAACATATAAACAATAGAGTAAAGTCAAGATCCTAGAGTCCCTTTGTTATAGGTTTTTCCATTGCAAGACATCACACCTTCCTAACTTTTATTTTTTTTTTAATTTCTTAGTTAATTTATTAGTTTAATTTCATTTAATTCTCGTATAATTAATAGATTGCCTAGATAAAATTAGGTTATCAAAACCATAGTACTTAGCATAATTTGAAAAAAAAAATAATTATCAATCCTAATGGGACGATAACTTTTACTTACTCTTTATTAGTTGTCGACAACCTGTGTACTTGCGGATTTTATTTACAAATATAAGTGTCGACGTGTAATAGGCTATATGTAAGCTAGACAGGGGGACCTTATGAATCAAAATAGTCTAAGTTTCAATAGGCCAACTACCCACAGTCAGAAATAACTAGGTCTTGTCTATTAATATAGAGGAACTTTACTATAGACCTAATTTTATGTGAAGCTGATTAACACTTTAATTAGTTCGATATATTTAGCATATACTATACCTACAGATATACACTCGTACAATGTTGTACAAGCGAGGTGAAATTACATATTTACCTTTAAGTTATTATTTTAAATCTAATGAATAATAATTGACTACGGTGTACGTATCTGCCTATACAAATACAGTCAAATTTACAAAGTGAATATTAGGCACTTCGTTTTTATTATCCAAGTCCTTGAAAACCTTCAAAGTCATATTATATGCACAATATCCAAAATCAGGAAGGGTGTTCTTGTCAATTCATAAATCCTATCTTCCAAGATACTAGAGTTTAAACTAAATAATTAGAACTTGTCCTTTAGTAAGAAAAAAGATAAAACTTATGAAAGCAAGTTTGACAATCACTAGGATTAAGGTAATCTTATAATAGTGCTAGATTAGTGAAAGATAAAATATTAAATTATGATACTTTATCTCAAATTCTATTTTCACTCGGTCGAGTTCAAATGCACTTATAACTTTCTTATAACGCACCAGTATTTGTATCCAAAGTCAGGCACTTCGATAATTAGAGATTTTATCAATTCCGATGAAATAGACAATATCACATTCTATAGCAAAATAAAATATTTCATTTTTATATGCAGAATGCGAATTCTTTATTTAGACATAATGAAATGAGCATAGTCTCCTACATGTGAACACTTCACATGAATAATTCTTTATTACATATTATTACTCATGGAAACTTTCAGATGTTTGCATAATAGAAAACATAAATATCACATGTATATAATTGGATATAATATAAAATTATTAACATCAAATAAATAACACTTAATTCTAATAAATATTGTTCAAAATGCCAAACTAAAAAACTGCTTTCTAGGACATAGTACTAACACTATGGTCATCTTCTTTTTGCTAAACTCAAAGCTATCTTGGGCCTTCTTAGTCTATTTGAAAGTTCCTCTCTTAAGCCATTCAGTGATAAGGGAAACTAAACTACTGATATACTTAATAAACCGCCTATAGAAAGAAACCATCCCATGAAAACTCCTTACATCATAAATGGATTGAGGAACAAGCCAACCATCTATAGCCTCCACCTTGTAATGATCCATCTTGCTACCTGTGCTAGACACTAAATAACCTAGGAAAATAAGGTTATTGATAAAGAAATGACACTTATTGTTGGTGCTGTC
This sequence comes from Trema orientale, assembly GCA_002914845.1. Taxonomy (NCBI): domain Eukaryota; kingdom Viridiplantae; phylum Streptophyta; class Magnoliopsida; order Rosales; family Cannabaceae; genus Trema; species Trema orientale. Next base: position 882,792 of record JXTC01000104.1, read on the forward strand.
CTTACTAACTATCCACGTATCTTTACTGTTCTAGATTCCTCCTGGCTTCGAGCTGGATCGGAGAGGCGGAGGTCTGTACCTAGAAAGACTCTCCGATGCCTAAGTCAGATATTTGTTCACTGGGTGGAATAGTGATAACTGAAACTCTCTTCTTTTTTATATATTTCTTAGGCACATATGTGTCAATATATTTGTCTCTTTCTATATATTTACCGGAGGGATATATGTCGTATATATATATATTCTAGGAACTGGGACCTTGATGGCTCCCAATCCCAGGATCAAGTACCTTTTTTTATTATGACTTGCTCCAGAAATCACGGGCCACAGTTACCGTGATCTCCTCTGATTGACGTAACTTACTCTATAATGTCCCATCCAGTATGAGCATGGCAGGGAGGGACTTTGACAATCCGCCGTTCTGTCAGGTTGGTTTGTCCAATGCACACACTTACCCAGGATCGCATTAAATGCTCTGTCTGGGTCTGGAGCCGTGCGCTGCCTCCAATGGTCTTCTGGCGGAAGACCCTTGAGGCTTCTGACCCCCAGCTGTTGGGGCAAGAATCAGATTGGGCCGAACCCATCCAGGGTCTGGGATGGATTCGGCCTTGGCCCACGACAACCAACAGACCCATATCATGTCACGTATGATTTATGTGACTTTTAAGTGATTTTCTTATATACGTGTCAACTGACGTATTCTCTGCCACCTGTTTCGCCATTTAGTCATCCACGTGGCATACAATCCAGAAGTGGACCCCACACTTATATATGTAGGTTGGCAAAAACCTTTTGTGTCATAAACCGTTCACTTTATTGTCACCAGCAGTTTCATATTTATTTTAGTTTTTTAACAAATTGATTTTCTTTTAGGGAATAAACAAACTGATTTATATACTCGCAAGTTTTGCAATTACGATTTTTTTTGTTTAAAAAAAAGCAATTAATGTCATTTTCTTAGGGAACTTGCAATATGTCATTAGGGTTTATTAATTGTATTAAATGATCATCAAGTTGGACAATTAAACCACGTAATTTAGCAGGGAAAAAAACGACAAAAACAAAGGAGCAAAAGTGGAGACTACATTCATGCGCGATGATGCTATCCTATGTCGCTAAGTTATGAGAAGGAGGTGACATTACCCAAAAAAAAAAAAAAAAAAAAAAAGGAAAGAAAGAAAGAGAGAAAAGGAGGTGCAAATTTACTTTGATCAAGACAGCCTAACTACACGTAATATGAGATATATTATTATTACTATTATTACATGATCTCGTAACAAATTTGGATAAAATTAAGAAAGAAATCTATTTACTAATAGGTTATCGATTAGCCATATTATGGCTCTATATGAGTCATACCTTCGCATATTTTGCTTCAAACTTTTTACTTATACAGTCGTACCTTCAAATCTTTGGCTTCAAAAGATATTCATGCACGTATGATATAATTATTTGGTAATAGCATTCACTCACAAAAAAAGTTATTTCGTTGCCTTCAAAGACATAGTATATGGTAATATCTCATTAAAAAACAATATTTTGTGAGAATTCATAGATGATCTTACAGGCAGAAATTGTTGTCAACAAATTTTGGATCAAAATAAGTCTTTTGGAATCACTTTCTCTCTTCGACTAAATTACGCGGTTTCATGATGATGATGAATGGAAAAAGTGATGCCCGAATATTGTACATAGGTTAATCCCAAAAGTACGTGTAATTAACACATTCACACTTTGGTTAGGCAAGTTTGGCATATAATTAAGAGTAAGCTCCCCTGCTAGCATCTGTTTAGGGTCTAGATCGCTGGTTTAGATCTCAACCTCTCAAACCCTCAAGATCAGTTTAATGTGTATAACTAACACTAAATACAAAGTTTAAGGCTGTGTTCTGTAGGAGGAAAAAGAGAGAGAAAAAAAAGATAAGAGAGAAAAGGGGAGAGAAAATAAAATTTTAAATTATTTGATAAGAAGGAAAAAAATGAGAGAAAAAGAAAACGAACTAGAAAAAAGAAAGGAAAAAAATAACATGAGGTCCACAATTTTTCATTTCCCTCCTATTTTCTTTCCTCCCTACCAAACACAGCCTAATAGGTAGCTGGTCATCACCAATTGCGATTTGTTGATTAATCTCAACTTCCAAATATCAAAGCTTCGAGCCCTCTAGATAGGATCCATCGCATGAGCTACCACTCTATACCTTTTAAGGCATGTATAGCGTCTTTATGTGTCCACGGCCACCGAGGAGCATGTTTAACATTTCTTTACTTTAGATAGTTTGATTATTTTCATTTTATAATGGATTACTATAAGGCTAAATTATGGAATCAAGACAGTACCATTATAATCCCCAAAAGCAATTTCCCGTGTTTTTCTTAAAACTCTTCCAAATTGGAGAAGGCATATAGTTAATTCAAAAATCTAATATAAAGGCCAAAATTCTTTTAGTATTTTGTTCGAGGCGACTCTTCAGCTTAAAAGGAGTCTTTACTTCTAAAAATTATAGACAGTTTCTAAGTTAATGATTCATCTTAAGGTGACAATGCACATATAAAAAAAGGATAATTGTTTCAATTAGATGAAGCTCTTAGTCATGTCATTTTAGAGTTTTAGTTACTTTTAATAGTTGTCGGAGATATACATAAACTATCAAAATAATACTAAATAGCTTCCTTGAATTATTGGACAAGTCAGCCATTACCTATTGGTTTGTATTCCTTTTCCTCCATTTACCTGTAAAAATTTCTTAGCATCTCCAATGGACATGCTAAATGTTAGGTTAATGCTAAATTTTAGCATTTGGGCGAAAAATAGCTCTCTAACGGTGTGTTATATTTGGCATAATTTTTAGCATGTGCTATTTGTTGTGCCAAATATAGCACAATTGTTATTTACAACGATGCCACTATTTTATATATAAAATATTCTATGTATTTGACAATATTATCAAAATTCAATGTATATATTTATTTTTTCATAAAATTTTATTTACAAATTTATCCTTTTTAAATTTCAATCAATTATAATTGATAGAAAAATATTTTTTTATTTATAATTTTTTTTACATTGACTAATTTGTTCATTTATTATAATATGAATACTTTTAAATTGATTGATAAAGATTAATTTTTATGAATAGTAATTAAATAATAAAATAATAAAGTATATAATAAAAATAATATTTTATACATGAAGTTAATGTATAAAATACAAAATAATATTTTTTTAAACATATATACATTAAAGTAAAATTCTAAAAATACATGTTAAATTTAATATTAGCACACATTTTTTATTAGAGATGATCTTAAAAGAAAGGTAAAAATAAAAACCCCAGACCTTAAACACGTGACAATGGAAACATTGTGGACGGTGAATATTTGTATCCCACAATATTATAAAAAACTCTTACTGAAAACGAGGCCACTAAAAATAAAATGCGTTATCATTTTTTTTATATACATAAAAACACCGCCTAATTCAAAGAGTTAGTTCTCTCTATTATTTAAGTGAAAAAGCCAAAGGACTTAAAAATTCACTCCTATTAATTATTTATTGATCAATCAAACAAAGCAAAGCAAAAACAAGGGGTCAAGATGGAAGTGGCATCATCCTCATCACCACCACCACCAGCAGCATCAAAGATCGGAACATCAAATACCAAAGCCATACCCCGGCCGAAGCGGAGGAGAAGCCTCTGCATCGGCACGTGCGCCGTCATACTCGTAATCGTCACCGTCATCGTCATCTTAGCCCTTACGGTCTTCAAGCCCAAACGGCCCGTCACGACGGTCGACTCCGTCTCCCTAAAAGACCTCAACGCTGATCTCGACATCAGACGGCTGAGAGTCGATCTCAACGTCACGCTCGACGTAGATCTCTCGATCAAGAACCCGAACAAAGTCGGCTTCAAGTACCGGAACAGCTCCGCCGTGCTGATCTACCGGGGAGATCAGGTCGGCGACGTCGCCATCCCCGGCGGCGAGATCTCCGCCGACGAGACCAAGCGCGTGAACGTCACGCTCACCCTCATGGCCGATCGGCTGCTCTCGCAGTCGCAGGTGTACTCCGACGTGTTCGCCGGCGCGTTGCCGTTGAGCACGCACACTCGGGTCTCCGGTAGGGTTACGATTCTCGGGATCTTCAAGATTCACGTTGTGTCAACTACTTGGTGCGATTTCACTGTCAACGTTTCGAACAGATCCGTTTCGGATCAGAGCTGCACTTACAAGACAAAGTTATGACTTTATTTTTTGTTTTAATTTTTCATATATGAGGTTGTTTTTACATAAAATATCATAATATTAGTTTTCACTGTGTTTTGTCTGGTGTAGAGTTTGACCGAGTCTTCGCAATCCACCAGCTTCTCTGAATAGCTGTTTTTAGATTTTACACTATTTATTTATTTATTTATTTATTCATTTCAGCGATGCCTTAGCTTTTTTTTTTTGTTTTTTCTTTTCCAAATAGAGTAGAAAGTGATAATGTAATACTAATACTTTATCAGAGTTGTATTTGGAGTTATATATACTGTATTAACTTATCAGATTTTGTAAATATAATTATGGGTATGTATACAGAGGGGCGCTTTCTTTGGTGTTTATCGGACATTAATTTGTGAAATCGTTGTGTAAATGAACTAGTAAATAACTTTTGTATGCTGTAACCCGTAGCATACAAAAGTATATATTTTATTTTTTTTGGAAATTGGCTCCAGTTACTTATAAATATATTTTCTTTTTTTGGAAATTAGCTCCAGTTAATTTTAGGTTTTATTTGGTAAAGTAGATTTTTGGAAGCATAGAGAGGAGTGGAGCAGAACAAAATTCTTTGTTTGGTAGGAGAGAGAGAAGATCAGAGAGGAGAGGTAGAGGGGGAAGGCTCCCTCTAAGCCCACCGTATTTCATCTTTTCATAGTTGGAAAGATTAGAGAGGAAGAAGAGAGAAAAAAAAAATTGTCCAATATAACCTATAAAATAATTATTTAAAAAATCATAATAATAGATAGTATAGTAATTTTATAAATAAATACTCTCTATCATTCTTAATTTTCATTCTTCTCACCAAATAATTTAAAGAATTCTTACTCTCCTATCCTTCTTTCTTAAACTCTGCATCCCTTCTACTCTTCCTCCTTCTTGCCAAACATAGCCTTAACCTCTTTTTGAAGTTTATTTTAGAGGAAATTCACTCTATTGACCAGGACAAAAATCCAACCAAATTGCATACAATTATTATTGGAAAAATAAAAGAACTATAATATTAGGAAAATTTATTATGGAGAGAGTGTTATAGAACTAGAGAGCTATAATATTAGTTCAGCCAACTAGCATAATTGTCCTAAGAACTCTTATTTATAAGAGTTCGTTTATGACGTTTTTCTGTTACTTCTGATAATGTATTTATCCTCAAAATAATAAGATAAATATAAATATTCTATATTTATTTAAATATAAATGATTATATTCAAGTAAATATTAATTATCTGAGTCTTGATTGAATTATACATCTTCTAGAAGAATCTATTGTGGAAGAAAATATTTCTAGGAGACTTTGCTGACTAAAATAACTTCTTGCAAATTGTGGGAGGTCCTCGCTAGTTTGGCCGTCATAAGTTGTTTGCTAGTTGAGTTTCTCTATGCAAAACTGCTTCAGATATTCTCCTCACTAGTTATACCCTCCTCTTTATTTAGGTTTTCGCTAGATGCTTACCTAGTTGCCTTGTGTTCTTCTTGTGAGACTCCTTGTGAGAACAAGTCTCACGGATTCATCTTGTGGAGTGAAATGACAAGAAGTCGACCATATGGTTAGGATCCTGAATTACGGATGCTAATTTCACCGAATAAGATGATACACACTATGATGCACGACCCGAATAAAGCAGATTTACATAGTTATAAATGATGTGGGGCATAGAGCGGGGATTCCTTGTTTAATATTTAGTAGAGCGGGATAGGACGGGCTTGGGATTGCTTGCTTTACACTGATTCCGCCCCGTTTATATATAAGTTATATATTTATTTTTTATATAATAATAATTTAACTTGAATTTTTTTGAAGAAAAAAAACTAATAATATATAATCATATACTAATATTGTTTGAGTTTTAAGTATTTGGTTATGTTGTCATTTTGGATGAAGAATATGCTATATGATTTTGGGATTGAATATTTTACATTTGGACAACCCTGATATGTTAAAGCTTTATTTGAGTATTTGTTTTTAGTTATTTGTATCTTTTATTAAATTATAATTCCAGTGTATTTGAGCTGAGATTAGAGTTTTCAATGAATTCAATTTCAATTTAGGGGTTTTTTTTTTCAACATATTTAAACTTCTAAGAGATTCGGGCCAACATAGGACTTTTTAATTAACTCAAATGATAGTTTTAAATAGGGACCCCAATATATCAATAGAGAAACCATTCTCTGATAGGAATTCTCCAAAATTGCCAGCACCAAATTAAATAATGAATGATGCGTGGATGGTATAATAAAATAATAATAGGGATAGGGATGGGGATGGTAAACATAAAACTGATCCCACCCCACCCCGTTGACGTCCCTATCTTAGATGCATGCATGCCCAAGCAATTGTTTTTAGAGATCAAGTATGATTTCTATAGCTCTCATCTCGCTATTTTCTCTCACACCTCAAAATGGAAGCAGCTACCAAATAAATGTGTTTTAGTCAGGTTGTAAAAGTTCTTCTTCCTAAAGATATAAAGCGGTATAAATACCCCTTCTTGGACCTATGGGAGTTCGGCCGAAAAAACCTGCTACGAANGTTTGGAGGATTGCTATTTCCTGCGCCGTACTTGCCAGTAGTGATATCCAAATTCGACTACCTCTCCCACTTATCAAGGCAAACATAAGAAACTATTGCCAAGGGAGATCGGGGTACGCTCTGCCCCTTCACCTACAAAAAGATCAGTTACTGGATTGCAGCGCTTCGGGGAGTAGGGAAGATTTGAAATCTTGTATGTTTTTACATTTCACACCCCTATTTCGATTTCTAGTTTTGGAGAGAGCATTAGTCGCTAGCCCCTAATCACTAGGCTAATAGAAACTACTCTTTTACAAAGCAGTAGGTGCATGCCCAATGGAGTAGGCTGCCTTTTGGTTCTACTTGCTCTTTTACATGCATGGACCCAACTATTTGGCAATAATATTTCGATCTCATGTGGTGCAACTAATATTAATGTATGCTTAAGAGGTAAATGGACCTATTTATTTAAGCTCAAGTAGATAGGGTTCGGTTCCAACTAACTGTTAATATAAGTGGAATTATTTTATTAATTTCAATATTGCACTCTTAAATTCAATAATTTTACAAGTAACTTAAAAATAAGATTAAAATCCTATAGACAATTAATATGAAATATGTTTCCATATATATACATATATATCAATAATTGGAGATGGGATAAAATTTTATTTTGCTCTTCTAATTATATCTTGTAATTTCTTAAGATAAAACTATATATCTAAAAGGGTAACTAGATCTATTGTTTGCGAGCTTTTTCCTCAATTTTGTCATAACTACTATTTACAAGCTTCTTTCTTGATTTTGTTATGCTATTTGAGTTGCTTTTTTGACATCTGGGAGACTAAGAGACATTGATTAAGTTTCTAAGAATCATTAATAGAGTTGGTTTTAAGAATAGTTGATGTCACTTTGGTTTAAATCCCTACTGTTGAATCAAATATTTCTGCTTTAATCTAGTTTGTTGCATTGAGGTCTTATTTCTAAACCATTAGATTTGCCATCATTAGTCCCTCCTCTTCTTCTATATATGGGGAAATTCATTTCCCTTTTTCTCATTTCCTTGAAATTCGAAGGAGAGGATGAGAGAGAGATATAGAGCTAATTTTCTATTGTCGTCTATGCTCTAGACCTCCGCCATAGATCTCACCAATTGCTGATTTTAATGTCCTCAATAGAAGTTTAGAGCTTCTATCTGGTTATCTTCTACAGTAACGATAAGCCTCATTTTTTTTCTTTGATGTATATATGTGTATCTTGCCCTTCCTTGGTTTAACTGCTCGAAATAAGAAACATCACATGTGCATGCCTTCCTTTCTGCAGGTGCCTAGGTTTTAGTCGAGCACTAAATGTAGGGAGGAAGCCCAAATAACATTATTGAGATTTTCTCATTATTCTCATATCCATTTGTTAAAGAAGCTTTCGAGGAGGCTGCTATTAAGCAGCTCACGAAATCATGGCATTTGGTGCTAACACTCGAGAAGTTATTGCTAGTTTAAGACTAAATATCGAGGAGTCTAATTCTACAAGGATAAATGAGAATCACAACGATAAAGATGTGTCTTCTGCTTAGATTGTCCCGTTACAATTGCTGCCCACATAAGTACTTTTTAAGCTGCCGAAGGTGGTAATGCAAGGATATTAAGCGAGAAGAAAGCATGGGATCTGAAGAAGGTGAACTCAAAGTTTTCTACTGAAAAGATCCCTTTTAGTGTGGGTACGAATCATCTAGGGGAAATACTTAAGGAGCTCGAGTTAGACCTTTATAGATTTCTCATTTCTGCGAGTAGCAAAAGAGTCGACTTTCCCTTAAGTCATGTTATGCTTATATGGAGTAGATTTTAAGTTCGGGGGGAGGGGGGCAGTATGCTTCCTCTCTAGCAATATTTTATTGACAAATTGAACTATTTTGAGTTGGCCCCGATGTAGCTGAGTCCTAATGTGTGGACTATTCTCTCATATCTTTGTCTTATCTATCACTACTTTGATTTTGAAAGTCCTCCTCCTGAGGTACATTACATGTACGACCTGAAGACTAACCCATAAAAGAATGGCCCCACTGTTGGGTATCATTTTCTTTTCTCGTGGCAAAAGCCCAAGTATAACTTGAATGAAAATTACACCTCAACTTTGGGAAATGGAAGAGCCAATTATTCTTCTTAGATTATCTCCCTATTATGTTTAGGGTATTTAATGATCTTAGTAGGTTTTTCAAACTTTCTTTCTTTACTCTAATTTTTTTTCTTTTTTTTTTACCGCAATTTTTTTTTTTTTTTTTGCAGCTTATTTTTCTTGTCCTCGAACCACAACAAAAATGTTTCAAAGAATTGTGGCTGTGAGCATTCTAAATCCTTTGAAGCGAGATGCCAAGAAGCTCCATACCAAGGCAGACCTTGTTGGCTGAGACTTTGGAAAAAGAGGGAACTTTTCTGAGAAGTCGACCTCATCCTTTGAAATGAAGTTTACACTTTGAGGCCTAAAGTGATTGGCTCTTTTTTCAAGTAAATTGAAGAAGATCGATAAGGAGAAGGATATAGATGAGTGGGAAGAAGTAAAAGGTTGAAATTAAAGGCATCATGCATGAAACGAAGAGGTCACTGCGGGCCACTAGTGAGAAGGTGATTGCTGACTCCCCTTTGGAAAGATACAAACAAGAGGTGATTGCTGGTTTGGAGGAGTCCTTGTTTCTGGAAGACTGGAAATTCATCAAAAGGACTTCAGGATCGAGCATCCCTCATCTTATTACCAAATTCACCTCGATGGTAAGCTTCTTCTAACCTTGTTATCATAGGTGAATGTCCTTGCTCTGAAGGGTGTTAATGAATATGTCTCTTCACTTTAGGCAACTGCTAATAATCAGCTGAAAATCTAGGAGTTGAAGGGAGCACTTGAATCAAAGCAAAGCAAGAACACTAATCTTCAAGCGACCAATGAGGACTTGTAGAAGAGGCTTGTCGCGTCTAACGCTTTTGTCGAGTCCCTCTAAAAGGAGCGTGATAATGCTAAATACGAGCTTCTTTTAACTTACGGGGTTTACAAGATCTTGTCCCCTAGTCTCTAGAGTTTAATGCCTTCAAAGAAAAATGCAAAGAGAAGGATGTTGATGACTTGATGTATACCATCTGGTTGCATCATAGAGGGTTCGACTTCTCGATCTTTTGGAAGGATATTATGGAATTGGCAAGGACCTTTGTCGCTAATGATGGCGACGAAGAGGATGAAAGACTTAGGACTGAGGAGATGATAACTAAGCTGAGTGGTGGTCAGATCTCTGGGTAGGACTAGTCTGATATTGGGGCTTTTGAGTAGGTTACATCCTTGCACTATTTTGGATGTAGCTAAGTGCATCCTGAACCCTCCACAGCTCTTTCTTACATCCTGAACCCTCTATAGCTGTCTCTTACATCTTGAACTCTCTATAGCTCTCGAGCTAGTGAGAATAAGTTTTTAGAAACACGTTCTCATCTTTCGAAGAACCTTGCCTTCTAGCAAGTTATATGGTCATTTTTTCTTTTGTAATCTAGTTTTAGGAGTTTTTTGGTGTATCTATATTTTGTAATGTTTCTAATATTATTTCTGAAATGAAATTACTTCTTTTCTCTGAAAATTATCTTTTATTCATTCGTATTTACTTAAGAAAATGCTTATCCCTTACAAATAGCTCATTTTTATTTATAATCAAGAAAAATATTTATTTCTTAGAATATAAACGAGCTATATAATTTGGCCACATCTTTGTAAAATATTTCTTATTTTAAGGAGAATACCTTTGGCTAATTTGTAGAGGCTTATTATTGGTCATTCTGGTACTCGCTTCTTCAAACTCATCCTTGCGAACTCGAGCAACTATCCGTGAATTCTCGATCTCTCGAACTTATTCCCGAAACATCCTCGAACTTAAACGAACTTATATCGTACTCAAATAATCAAACATTTTCGAACACAAACAGTAATATACGAGCTTGTGTTTGTACTAAAACAATTGAGTAAAAGAGATTTATATACCATGCCTCCTAGTTTTGAGGTGCTTGTTACGACTTAAAACTATGAAATTAACAAAGGATTTATAGTACTAAATAACCTAAATCTTGTAGAAATAAGAAACCTTGTCTTTAAAGAACAGAACTGAAAGTTTAAACAAGACAAAATAATAATGCTAAAACAATCATCAATAATACTTACGAAGGTGATCGACATTCTATGCTTGTAGAGTCATATGTCCATTGAGGCGTGCTAATTTGTAGGTTCCTGGTATAATCTCCTGAGCTATGCTGTTTGAGCCTTCCTAGTTTGGTTCAAAGACCCCAGCTCCTCGTTATTGAGTGTTTGGCATGACCCTCCTTAAACTAGCTCGCCTACCTTGAATATTCTTTTTTTTCCTCATAAGCTGTAATACCGAGCCATTCTCTGTTGATAAGATGCAATACAAAGTTGAGCCTGCTCTTTCTTTTCTTTACAGAGATTCAGCTTTCCTAATTGTAGCTCATAGTTAGTCTCTTAGTTGCAGCTTTTAGTTATGTGAGACTTTATCACAATTTCCACTAGTAGCATTGCTTACGATACATATTCGGTGAATGTTAAAGTGAGTGATGAAATGAATCATAGGCTGATAAAACCATATAGGAAGGATAAGATTAAAGTTACTTTATCAGTATAGGGCCTAATAAAGCACTAGGATCAGATGGATTTAGGGCAATCTTTTTTCAGAAATATCAGAGTGTGGTTGGTGATATAGTTTCTCAGCTTTGATAAAAATATATTGAATAACTTCCTGTTGCTAGATAACTTGAACAGAACTTATGTTGTGTTAATTCCTTAGGTAAAATCTCCTAGAAAAGTTTCGATTTTGGACATATTAGCTTCATTAATTTGATTTATAAGATTATTACAAAAACACTTGTTAATAGGCTGAAAAGTGTTTTTTACCTTTGGCCATCTTCCATGTGCAAAACACTTTTGTTTTGGGGAAATTAATTTCTGATAATATTCTCATTGCCTTTACTTGGTATGATTTTTCGTACTTATAACTTTGTTATAATGCATTAGTGTTTCTATACAAAGCCATACACTGAAATGATTAGAAACTTCATAATTTATGTTGAAATAGACAACACTTCATTCTATGGTGTATTTAAGAATTCTATTTTTATTTGCATAATATGAATCATTCATTTAGACTTCATGAAATAAAGAATTTTGTCTCACACTTGTGAACTCTTCACACGAGCAATTCTATATTACCTATTAAAAGTCATGAAAGCTTTTGAATATTTGCATAATACGAATTCAAACTATATAAACATAAACAAATTTAATTAATACATAATATAGAATTCATTAATATCAAATCACTATAACAAAAAAGGCCTTTCAAGGCGCTTATAAAGTGCCTTAAAAGACCTTTCACGGCGCCTCCAAAAGCGCCTTGGTTCCGGGTGCCGTAATAGACCTTAGCTACCAAGGTGCTTATAAAGCGCCGTGGAAGATCTAGCGCCTTGGTATCCCAGGTCTTCCTCGGAGCTTTATAAGCGCCTTGGTATCTTCTGAATACCAAGGCACTTTTTAAGCGCCTTGGTAGACCTATCAAGGCACTTTCTGAGCACCGTAGTACATATTTCCAAGGAGTTTTTTTAATATATTTGTCAATACCCCATGGAATTTTATAAATAAAATCTAAATCTATTACATACACCAAATATTTCAAATAAAACGGGGTATAAATATAAATTTACATACTAACATTAAATAAAAATTACAAACTTAACAATATAACATAGTATATAATATAAAAAAAGTACATAATGAGTAAATCAACATAGTTGAACTACTTAATATAATAACTTGATCATGATCATATCCATATAGTCTATAATCTAAGTATATACATTAGTTTTCGAAGCCAAACTAATATGATCATCAAAAACTACATAGTTTAAATGAACAGAGTCTAGGTCAAATGAGAAATTGTATTAGTTCTTTGACCTATTCTTCAAGAAGTCCATTGATATCACCTTTTATATAGAAATTTTGTCTATTAAACTATAAATTCAAACACCCAATTTGTTAAAAAATGATCAATCAAACTCTAAATTAGAAGAGGACTAATAAAATATACAAGTTATATACCATTGTGGTAAATGATTTAACATTGCCTTGTTCAATGATTTCTCTCATAAATTTACATATGTAGAATCTGCATTCAACACTTGCCAGTTGTCTTGGACACTATACATAAGATTCGAAAAAATAAGTAGTTTTCATTAATCTTCTACCCAACAAAAGTTGTTTATTTAAGTTTAGTACCTTTATTGGCTTATAAATCAGACTATTTAGTCTTTCTTTCTTCTCCTTTTTTACATTATATATGTTGAATGTACTTTGAATTGGAAATAAATTACAAAAAATAAAAGATTAGCAACTATAATTAAAATACCTTAAAAAACTTAACTATAACAAAATAACTATTAGAGAACTTACTTGATCATTGTTAAATCAATTTTCTTACGGAGAGGTAAGCCTAGAGGATCTAGAAACTATACATAATCTTTAAGAGGATAAATAACAAGTAACAACTAATGTTCCGTACTCATAAAATTAATGATAAAGATTATCCATATATAATCTATTCGCCAGCATTCATTCCTTATCAATTCTAAGCATATTTTGGGGAAAAAAAAAACTTAAACAAATTTTTGTTTGTAAAGAAGACCTTATATTGAACAACTAACATAACAAACTAGATTATACTTATTTTTGACATAGTCTCCTTTATTTCAAATAAGTAGCCAATCATATAAACACATATCAATACAAATAATGAACTCAAAGATTTACACACAATTATAACATTATCATTATATCATCAAAATATATGATTTCTCATAAATATCTCCTCTAAATTAGACTTTTCCAAATGAAAATATAAAACCATTGAAAATGGTGACATAATCTAGGCCAAGAAACAAGTGAGGCAACATACCTCAAATTGTTAATATATAAGTAATATTCGTACTTCGAACTTCTACTAAAACCTATATATAAAAAAAGATAAAAACAATTTAATATCCAAAATTCACACCACTTAAAAATTAAAAATTCAAATACTTGAAATAAATACAAATGTAAAATACGATTTTTAACTAATAACAAATTAAATTAAAACCTAAATTAATCATATATATAAAAAAATTAAAAATAAAAAAACAATTGCAAACTGGATCTCAAGTTAATTTACTCTCTAACTACCTAAAATATTAAATTAGTAAAAATTAAGATAACATACCTTCAATCCCAAAATTTTGCAACTAAATGAACTTCACACTTCACCTAAAGCATTTTTAAAAAATAGATATATCAACATCTATATTCTATAAGACAATAAACTATAATAACATAAATTCGGATTAATTCACACTAAAATAGAAAAATATAGCTAAAAAATGAAATTTTTAGTAAATAAACAACCAAAGTAGCACTTGCAAGAGTAGAGATTATCAATGCATAACCAAGAAATTTCAATTTGACAATTTCGGGTTCTAAATAAACACACACTCAAACATAACCTAAAACATGAAATTTATACAAATTAATAAGTCAAAACCATAGTTAAAATAATGGGTAAAAAATTTAAGTGACAAAAATGAGTTGGATTACCTTTTTCTTTGAAAAAGAATGGTATATGGAAGGTTAAGATTCTAAATCAATACAAAGCCTAAAATTTCACAAATTAATAGGTTATAATCATAGTTAAATAATCTTAATTTAGCGATAAAAACAAGTTTAAAAGGTTGGAAATACCTCTTTGGCCGGAAAATATGGTGTATTGGATTATGAAGGCGCGGCTGGGCTTGGAGAGAACATGAGTTGAGCAAGAGAGAGCAAAATGCCCTCTAAGGTTCGCGATTTGGGGCCCTTATAAGGCACCGTGAAACTGGGCTTTCACGGTGCCTATAAAGCACCGTGAAAGACATTCACCTGTCACGGCACTTAAAAAGCCGTGGTAGGTAAATGTATTTCACGGTATTTTATAGGCGCCGTGAAAGCCCAGTTTTACGGCACCTATAAAGCGCCGTGAAAACCCAGTTTCACGGCTCCTATAAAGCGCCGTGAAAGACGTTCACCTACCACGGCGCCTAAAAAGTGTCGAAGTAGGTGAATGTCTTTTACGGTGCCTTATAGGCGCCGTGGTTGCTTATGCCTTTACCACGGTACGTCCGTACACACGCCATGGTAAAGGTTTTTTTTAGTAGTGAATAGATCAAAAACATATATATCAAATAAATATTATTCAAAACACCAAATACGAAAATTGATGTATATGGCATATTTCTAACATTTAATTGGCTAAACTTTTAGTCTGCATAATCCTTTTTATATTTATTGATTTCCTTAATTCACCAAAAGTATCCCCTCTCTATTTTTCCCTTTTATTCCTAGACGAAGTCTGAGTTCTTCTTATAAAAGGTACTTTTCAGGTATAGAAGTTTGGAGGCATGAAATGCATAACTACAAGGATGATATATCTAACAAGATAGCATAGTTAGATATCACAATAGTACAGATCATCATAGAGCTACGTGCGTCTTTCAGCGTTGTCACAATTAACTGATTTTTCTAACCGTTCGAACATGCGTCCTAAGGATATTGCTGAAAAGGCATAAAAAATTTTTAAATTTAAATTACTATTTTTGAAAATTAGTTTGAGGTTCACTATGGTTTGATTATTGTTTTATTATTTGAAGAGATTTGGATGTTTACATTATTTGACCGATCATTTTAAGCATAAAAGTTTGAAGGAGTGTAATTATAGATTGTGATGAATCAGAAATATACTAAATTATGGAATTTGACTATTCTTTCTAAATATGAATAATATGGATCTTTGATTTAACATAATTTTTTCCAAATATAGTCTACATTAATAACTAAGAAAAGATAGTAGAACACAACATATGTAAATAAAATCTTTGTTGGTGCTCAATGGTATCAAAATGAACTCTGTCATACTGGCATCACAAGTGTAACAAATATTTCAAGTCCTCTTCAGGACATAATATTGAATGTTGAGCGCAACACTTTTTGTTTCCCGTAATTGACCATTTATTATTTCCTGAATCTCGGTCTCTGCCCAATACGAACCATACAGCCACGTAAAAATCGTTTTCCTTTTTTGCATGAACAAGAATATTGGATCTAATTGTAAGAATAATGCTTGGTTTATATATAAATTACTTCTTAGTCTTCAATCCCTTAGTGACTACAAAGGGTACGGATTAATATCTATCTTTTGACTCGAAATGGGAGCAAGTTCAAAAAAAGATCTACCTTTACCACAACGATGATATCTAGAGATCAATAACGATGACAAATTAGACCTATAACTAGTGACTTGTTATAAAAATTTAGCCACCGACACCTGTTACTACAATATTGAAAAATGGGCTAATGTACTAGCCGACTTGGTGTTAATTAAAATTAATATTTTGGAACTACAACGTCTTAATTTTTTCCCTAATATATTTTTGATGAGCAACGCTTCAAAACAAATATTAATATCACTACAAGATTAAGGGCATTCCCGACGCGTCAAAGCGTCAACAAAGACATGGCAAATGCGTAAGAAATCTTTCCCGACGCAAAAATGTGTTGGACAATATTTGTTGGCAAGGAACCAGTTAGAAAAGTATCTTAGCGATGTAATAGCACACGCACTAAGAATTCCGAGATGAAAACTCTCTTATCTTTCTCATCTCATCTTCAGACTCTCCATGGAGACCGACCTAAAGGGATCCTCCTCTCCCCAGCTCCATCTTCGCCACCGGTTTAATATATATAAAAAAAATAGAGTAAAATGATAAAGATGGGCACCGCGTAGGTCAGCGAGCGAAGAGGTGGTTTTTAATTAGCAGAGTGAGAAATCTTGGGAATGACACGATTAAGAAGACTCATAAGAGAAAAGCTCCTGCCCATATACGAGTTCTGGTCCACCTCGTCACAAGCTGATGATTCATCAGTCACGACATCTCGCTCTCTCCCCCACCCTGTACTCTTCTCTCTCATCTTTCCCTATTCACTTACACTTAATATTCAGATCATGTGCCCATCACATGATAGTTTCCATTTGTTTAACGGACAAATTGACGTTTCGAAGGTAAAGAAGCAAAGTTGAGACATTTCATTAGTTCAAGGCAACTTAACAAATCTACGCAATTCAGAGGGCAAACTTAAAAGGAAGTATCCGATTCTTTTGCCGTTAGCATATTTTCATGCCACATATTTTTGCTGTTTGCCTATTTTTTATGTCAAATTTTAACATGGACTAGTCATTATATAGCGCTTTGTGCGAATTAATATTAATATTGAATACATTAATTAAGCTTAATTTATAGTTAGGTTCAATGTATTACAATATTAAAAAATATATTTATCTCTATATTTATTTTGATAAAACGAATGTAGCATAACTATTTGTTCAATAAACTAAATGTAATATAAAGTATCATTAATATTAAATTAAGGGCGCGTCTACCGTAGGGGCGCCCCTACGTAGGGCCCTGTCTATTCACCGTTGGATGGGAATCTGTATATAAATAGATTCTCCACAGATTCCCGTTATTCCCCACAGATTCCCATCCAACGATAATTAAGGCATGACCCTACGTAGGGACGCCCCTACCGTAGCCATCCCCTTAAATTAAATATAATATTATATAATATATATAGATATATATATTACAACCGATCCTAGCATGAAAAACTAATAATAATAAGACCAATCATATTATGAAAAAATAAGAGTTAAATTAAAAATTTTCTAAAAATTTTAAAAATAGAATACTGATCACATTTTTTTTTTTTTTCTCTGAATATATATAGATAGATTGTTCGGACTTAATATAGATGGATAGATGGTAAAGTAGGGTAAGGTGTTATACCCGTACGGCCGTACGGTACGTGTATCGTACGCATCGCTAAACTACGGGTTTAACAATAAGTTAATTTGCTACGTACGCCGGCCTGAGTGAGACAAAGCGCATTTTAAGATCGTTTCTTTCAACTTCGTGTTAGCTGGGTGTTAACAGTCCGCAATAAATTAAGCTCCACAACCTCCAACCGCTCTGCATGACTTCCTTCCTTTCCGCATTAAAGGCACTTCAGCCAGCTGCTAACCATATTTCTCAATCTGATCAGCTACAACTTAAAGAAACTCAAAACCCCAAATCCAAACATGAACTTCTACTAAGCTCTCCTCCTCCTCTCCTTTCCTATCTCTAGCTAGATTCCCTCCATAACAAGCTCAAAGATATACACTAACCATGCAGAAGAAAGATCAGAACAGTACGGCAGCGGAAAATGACCGCCGCACAGCACTCAAAGCGCGAAGACGCCGGTGTCTGATCGCAGTTGGGGCTACAATCATTGTTCTGATCATGGTCTTATTCGTCGTCATCCTCGTCCTCGCCTTGACGGTGTTCAAGCCAAAAGAACCGAAAACCGAGCTTCTCTCGGCCGCTGTCAACGGCGTCTCTCCCCGCTTATCGTTCCCCGTCATTCGCATCGAGCTCAACGTCACACTCGACCTCAAAATCCTGGTTCGGAACCGGAATTATGCCAGCTTTCGGCACGGTGGCGGCAAGAGTGTGCTGCTGTACCGGGAGCACCAGGTGGGGGAGGCTGACTTCTTCCCGGGTAATATTCCTGCGAGAGGCTCCGCCACGCTTCCTTGCCGGCTGACGATCGAGGTGGACGAGCTCGGGTCGGACTTGGGCGGCCTGATCAGCGATGTCCTCGCCGGCGAGCTTGCGATGGAAACGAGGACGAGGATCCCCGGCAGGGTTACCTTCCTTGGATTTATCAAGAAACATGTCGTGGCAGTATCGGTTTGCCAGTTCACCGTTGGTCTCACTGACTTGAAGGTCCGGAGCCAGGTTTGCAAAAGCAAGACCGAAAAGTGAGAATATGTCGGTCGGGGATTACTAAAACGACGAAGCATTAATTGGCGGATACTATAGAAGGATGATTAACAGGTTACCTAATATTCTGACCTTACAAAAAAAGAGGGAGGAGGAAAGATCTCACAATACCTATGGGCTTCGAGTCAGAATCTTGTATGAACTTCTCCACATACCTCTCTTACTTTATGTACACACAC
>JXTC01000105.1:0-27505 GCA_002914845.1 Trema orientale
AAACACAACAGATTCCTAAGGCTTGCCTCAAGGAATCAAATTTTACAGAATCAAGGGCTTTGGTAAAAATATCTGCAATCTGTTTTTCAGTCTCAACATGTTCTAAAATGATTGTTTTATTCTCAACCAATTCCCTTATAAAATGATGACGGATATCTATATGCTTTGTTCTAGAATGTTGCACTGGGTTTTTTGAAATGTTTATTGCACTTGTATTATCACAAAACACAGTCATAACATCTATATCAAAGCCATAGTCAGCAAGCATCTGTTTCATCCAGAGAAGTTGTGTACAACAACTTCCAACAGCAATGTATTCAGCCTCTGCAGTTGATAGAGAAATCGAATTCTGTTTTTTGCTGTGCCAAGAGACCAAGTTGTTTCCAAGGTAGAAGCAACCACTACTTGTACTCTTTCTGTCATCTGCATTGCCTGCCCAATCTGCATCACTATATCCTGCAAGATTCACATTAGTATCCCTAGAATACCAAATACCATAATCAAGAGTACCACTCACATAGCGAATAATTCTCTTAACAGCAGTAATATGAGATTCCTTAGGATTACTCTGGTGTCTTGCACACACACCAACACTGTAACATATATCAGGACGACTAGCAGTAAGGTAAAGAAGACTACCTATCATGCTTTTGTATAATGTTGGATCAACACTTACCCCTCCTTCATCTTTTGTCAACTTCAGCGTTGTGCTCATGGGGGTACGAAATTGCTTGGCTTTTTCAAGACCAAACTTGGAAACAAGGTTCTTGGCATACTTGGCTTGAGAAATGAAAATTCCATCCTCAAGCTGTTTTACCTGCAAACCTAAAAAATATGTGAGCTCTCCAACCATGCTCATCTCGAATTCTTTCTTCATTTGATTGACAAATTCCTGCACTTTAGAGTTAGAAGTAGAGCCAAACACTATATCATCTACATAAATCTGAGCAATAATAATTTCAGAGTCAAAGTGTTTGATAAAAAGTGTTTTGTCTACTCCCCCTCTCTTGTAACCCCTTTCAACCAAGAAAATTGTCAATCTCTCATACCATGCCCTAGGAGCTTGTTTTAACCCATATAGTGCCTTTTTAATTTGAAAACATGATTAGCCAAATGTGGATCTTCAAATCCTTTGGGTTGTTCAACATAGACTTCTTCATTCAAAATACCATTCAGAAAAGCACTTTTAACATCCATTTGGTATAATTTGAAACCTTTGATACAAGCTATTGAAAGAAGTAACCTGATAGACTCTAATCTAGCCACTGGAGCAAATGTTTCATCAAAGTCAATGCCCTCAATTTGAGTGTATCCCTGGGCAACCAATCTTGCTTTATTTCTCACAACATTACCAAATTCATCAGACTTATTTTTAAAAATCCATTTGGTACCAATGACATTTGTATGATTAGGTCTAGAAACAAGAGTCCAAACATCATTACGAGAGAATTGTTCTAACTCTTCTTGCATAGCCTTTACCCAGAACTCATCAAGTAGAGCCTCTTTGATATTCTTAGGCTCAACCATAGAAACAAAGCAAACATATTGAGCAAGATTTACATACCTTTTCCTTGTGACCATGGTATCATCAAGCTTACCAAGAATGAGATCTGTTGGGTGATTTTTCTTTATTCTGGAGGATGGTTCTTTTCTGGAAAGATTTTCAAGAGACTCACCATCCTTCATGGATAATTCAGGAATTTCCGGATTGGACGAAACTACCTGCGGCTCTGTTGTTGTAACATCAGGTTTCTCAGTAGATTTTGTTGTTGCAACAACTGGTTCCGTTGACTCAACAGTTTCATCAGTAAAACTGTTTATAATTTCTTCTTTTGAAAATTCAGAAAAATCACTACAATCATCAACAACCACATTAGCAGATTCCATAATAGTTTGGCTTCTCATGTTATACACACGATATGCCCTACTATTATTGGAGTAACCAAGAAAAACACCAATGTCACTTTTTGCATCAAATTTACCCAAATGTTCACGATCATTCAAAATGTAACATGTGCTACCAAAAACATGAAAATAACTTACATTGGGTTTCTTTCCTTTCCAGATCTCATATGGTGTCATTTTTGTACTTGGTCTCAAATAAACACGATTTATGGTATGACATGCCGTGTTTATAGCTTCGGCCCACAACTTCTTTGGTAATTTCTTGCTATTGAGCATCACACGGGCCATTTCCTGCAAGGTACGATTTTTTCTTTCCACAACACCATTTTGTTGTGGTGTTTTAGGAGCAGAAAACTCATGAGCAATACCATGATCATCACAAAATTTAATAAAAACAGAATTTTCAAATTCTTTTCCATGACCACTTTTTATTCTCACTATCTTGCCAATATTACAATTTTTCTCATTTCTCAGTTTCAAACACAGACTCTTGAAAGCATCAAAAGTATCAGATTTTTCTCTCAAAAACGCAACCCAGGTAAACCTAGAAAAATCATCAACACAAACAAAAATGTAATATTTACCTGCCACACTTGCTGTTTGCATAGGACCCATCAGATCCATATGTAACAATTCCAATACCTTTGATGTTGAAATCTGTTGAATTACCTTGTGTGTGGATTTCTGTTGCTTTCCATATTGACAAGGTCCACACACTTCAGAAGATTTTTTACCAAGTGATGGTAAACCACGAACAGCACCAATACTTTCCAGTTTTCTTAGTGCTTTAAAATTCAAGTGACCAAGTCTTTCATGCCACAAATCAGAATTTTCCAAAAAGGTTTTGTGACATGTGTGTGTGCTAGGAGAAATGGTGTAACAATTATCCAAAGATCTGAAACCTTCCAACACACACTTACCTGAAATATCCAAGACTTGACACCTCTCATTAGTGAATTGCACATTCAAATTTAAGTCACACAATTGACTTATGCTAATCAAATTAGCCTTCAGATCTTCTACGTGCATCACCCTCTTCAATTTCGGAAAACCATCAATGTTGAGAGTTCCAATGCCGAGAACTCTCCCCCTCACACCATCACCAAATGTTACCATACCTTCAGTAACAACCTTATAGTTTGTCATGATGGACTTATCACCTGTCATATGCCTGGAACAGCCACTATCAAAATACCACAGGTTAGTAGCACCAGTGTTTAGACAAGTAAAAGAGACAAAATAATTAAGATCAGACTTTCTTACCCATATCTTTCTGGAATTATTTTTCAAATCAATTTTCGGTTTTGGAGTTTTTCTTTGAGGAGAATCCAAAAATGACTTTTTAAAATAATTATTTTCCAGAAAACTCATCATAGTAAAGCATCTAGGTCGAATATGACCTTTAACACCACAAAAATGACAAATGGGTATGAATCTCTTACCTTTGCTTGTTATGAACGAATCTGTTGTTGCAACTGATTTGCTGTATTTACCTGCTTGTGGTACAAAACCAAGACCACTTCTGAATGTTGAAGAAGATCCTGTTGTTGCAACAACTGATGTGCTGACGGGTGCTGAAACTTTCTTTGAGCCTATTGTTACAACAACAGGTGTTCTGGCAGGAGCAGTAACCGATTCTTTCACAAAAACAGTTTTTGTTCCTGAACACTCACCTTTAAACCCAAGTCCAGTAACATCACCAGAAATTTTACTAGAAGACAAAATATGATCTAATTGAGATGAACCAGAATTAAGCATTTTAAGAGATTTTATTGTTCTTTCAAGTTCCATAGAAACCTTTTTAAATCTTTTTTCTTTTTCATCAACAATTAATTCTAATTCTTGAATTCTTTTAAATGAATTTTCTTTAAACTCAACCAAAAGAGAATTGGTTTTTACCAGACCACGATTCTCAGCACAAACACGTTCCCATTGAGCATACAAATTTTTGTATGCTTCACTAAGTGAATCTTCATCAATTTCCGACTCAGATTCGGATTCAACCAAAGGCAATTCTTTGTCATCAATTTCCGAGATAGTATAACAAACAACTGATTTTTCCTGCACATGACAAAGATTACTAGGAAAAAATGAACTAACAAAAGCAACATGATTACTTACATTGTTGTCACATTCTTGGCTGCCTTCAGATTCTTCATCACTCCAAGTTGATGCGAAGGATTTAGGCTTCTTTTTCAAAGTGTTTGCACATTCAGATTGTATGTGCCCAAATCCTTGACATTCTCTGCACTGCACACCTTTCTTGTTAGAAGAATCAAAAGATTTAGAGGAGGTCTTACCTGATTTGGATGAGGATGAAACAGATCCAGAGTTCTTGCCTACTTTTCTTAAGAATTTTTTAAAATTTTTTGTAAGTAGAGCAAGTTCATCACCATCTTCTTCATCATTAGACACTTCAGCATTTTCTTGTGAGGATTTGAAAGCAATGGATTTTTCTTTCTTTCTTACCGCTATATTCATTTCAAATGCTCGAAGAGAACTCATCAAATCTTCAACCTTCATGATGTCAAGATTTTTGCATTCTTCAATTGCAACAATCTTGGGTTGGAAACGATCAGGAAGAGATCTAACAATTTTTCTCACTATAACAGCTTCAGGAATCTTTTCACCAAGAGCAAACGATTCATTAGCAATATCACACAGTTTTATATAAAATTGTGACAAAGATTCATTTTCTTCCATACGTATTTGCTCAAATCTAGTTGTAAGAGATGTGAGTTTATTACGTTTTACATCACCTGAACCTTCAAAATGAGTTTGAAGGATTTCCCACGCCTCCTTGGCAGTTTCACACGAAGATATCAACTTGATTTTCTCTATATCACACCCATTGAAAATGGCATGAAGAGCTTTGGTGTTGTAACTTGCCAGCAGATCATCTTGAGATGACCAATCAATTTCTGATTTCAAGGAAGTTGTTCCATCATTAGCCCTGACAACAGGAGGAGACCAACCCCTAAGAATAGATCTCCAGGCTTTAATATCGAGTGCTCGGATGAATGCTCTCATCCTGGTCTTCCAATAAGGATAGTTGGTCCCATCTAGCAACGGTGGACGAGAAATTGATCCTCCTTCATTTAGAAGAGACATACTAACAGAAAACAGATCAGAAAATCCCAAAATCTCACTAATATTTAAGTGACTCTGCTCTGATACCAATTGAAAGATCTGCTTTGTTAGATATTACCAAATAATTAATTAATTGATTAAATTAATAATTAATTAACTATGTTGTAACATGCGGATAAACTATGTTGCAACAACGAGTGCATATGTTGCAACAGAACATAAAAAGTAGAAATGAACACAAGACGTTTTTAACGTGGTTCGGACCTCTCCTACTCCACGGGGCCACGCCCAAAGATTAAAAAAATTAGCAAAGTATAAAAATTACAAACACCAATTGACTGACACAATAAAAGACTCCCTCTTTTCAATTGCCGCAATGTGTTGTAACAACTCCACTAATCTTGTTTAGCGAGCTCCCCTCGTCTTGTTGATCCTTCACACGTGAACTCCCTTCACTGGTCCGGATCTGCCTTCTCCCGAAGACGTCATGTTCTTCCTCCCGAAGAACAGGATTCACTCAAACAAAGTACCTAGAAAACCTAAAGCTCTCTAAGTCACACAATGGCCATATAACATACTCTATGCCTTACAAATAAAAAACTCTCTCTAAGTATATTTTTCTCAATGAAGTGCATAAATGATTTCTTAGAGTAGAAGAGCTTTTATAGCTGAATTCCAGCCCCCTTGGTCGTCCATTGTAGTGTGAATAGGCTGAAATCAAATAAGGAAAGAGTTAATGACAAAATCAAAATCTTTCCATAAAAGTTGTAATCTGCCAGAAAGTTGTTGCAACAACATTTCTGAACAATTACAAGGAAAATGTCCAGATTCATGATTGCTCCTTTGATTCGGTTTGGACACGTTTTGCACAGCTGGAAAAACTTCAATTAACCTGTCAAAGATTGATAATTAACCTGGAAAATCATATCTTAATCAATATCAATCAAAAGCCAAGATTTAAGAAAATTAATCAATCTTTCCTTAAATATCCGGAGTTGTTGCAACAGATCAGGAAATCTGATCACAACAACTCATCAAATCAAATCAATTAAATAATAGAAACTTAATTAATTGACGAGCAATTTCCAGCAATAATTAAGGACGAAAATCCTTATGAATTCACTTCAGAAACCTGTCCAAATTCATTGATTAGCAAGATGCAATCAGATATCAATTAAGGACAAAAGGATGAGGAAATAATCAATGATATATATGGTAAATATAAAAGGAATTGATTGAAAATTGATAGGAAAATATCCTAACCAGCTATGCACGAAATTCCATTTATATTTCACCTACATTATCATCAGAATCATCAACTATGGAAACAAAACACGTTTGGGCACATTCTAGAAGGTTTCCATATAAAGAAAAACGCAAGTTTCGTTTTGTGTAGAGTTTCAGACTTGTTGCAACAACTTCAGACTTGTTGCAACAACAACCGACTTGCTGTAACAACATCTTCCTTTTTATCAACTTGAGTTCTCAAAACTTAGCCATTTAGAATGCCAAACTTTTGGACCTAACAATTATTTTATGGACTATGTTTGCGTAAATTGTTAAGATATTCAGTTTTTATTATATGCGTAATTTTTTTTAGTTTTTCCTTATTTATGGTTGTCACTTTAGGGAAAATTTTAAAAGCCATAATATATATGATAATGGTCATTACGTTTTTCTGGAAAAATGCTTTTTCTTCTATATGGAATTGATTGAAGATTAGTCATTATCGTTTGGATGGCTACTAATTAGGATAAAGTTTAAACCTGTTAATATGGAGAATCTGTTATCTTTTTATTGAAAAAGATGTCTATATATATATTTGAGTTTTATACATATATATATGTTTTCACTTGTGTACGGCTCTATTTAAAAAAAAAACTTTGGAAAAAGCTATTTATATATGGATAATTGACAAAATAATGTTTCTCCTTAAGTTATCCATTAATGACTATATAACTTAAAAAATTTCCTTATCTATAGCATATAAGAATGGACTGATTTATACGTGTATTATGTTTTGGTGTGTTTAATTTCTTTATTTCATAATAAAAGGAGAATTGTTAGTCACACATTAAGGAAATAATATGCGTATATGTATTAAGACGAGGAATCTGTAGAGATTTTGGAAAATTATAATACTATTTTATCACTACTGCACATATCCTTAATACTGTTAAATTGGCGCATAAATTTTTGGATAAAGTATTTTATAGTTTTTTTTGTACTTTAAAGTAACAGTATAGTAACGATTTTAAGTTACATATTGGACTTTTTGGAAGATATGTAATTTATTTTCTAGTAAATGTTATTTAAATATATTGTAGCTTAAAAAGTAGCTACAACATCTTAAGTTATAATAATATTTATACAGAATAAAATCACATACAAAATCATTAAAGTGATATTTTAAGATAATTACCAATTAAAGATAATTCATTAAAATGATTGTTTGGCCCCACCAGAAAATAATTATTTTAGTGAGACTTTTAGAATAAGATTATAAATAAGACATATAAAAATGAAATTTCCTATGCCCACAGGTATGGAAATCCTATTACTATTTGAGTGCCTTTATATACTAATCTTACAAATAAAGTGTATAAACTCAATGTATGTTATACAACCTCTACTCACATGAAAGTTTGAATTTACAAATTAAATTTGACATTAGTTGATTCAATATATAGTTTAATTTTATTCATAGCATTCCTAATATTTTCAATAACTCTCGTGTTCCAATTTTGTGTAGTGATAATTTTTCTGATTGGAAGGAGAAAATTCTCCTTACTTTAGGATGCATAGACCTTGACTTAGCACTTCGTGAGGACGGGGCACCTGTCCCCATGGAATCTGCACACTAAGTGACATGGCTGCTTATTAATCATGGGAGCGATCCAACTACCTTAGTCTTATGTTTATGAAGACTAATATAAGCAAGAGTATTAGGAGATCAATTCCTGAATGTGATAAGGCTAAGAACTTCGCGAAGGTTGTTTAAGAGCAATTTGTAAGTTCTAATAAGGCAAGGGCGAACGCCCTTATGAAGAAACTTTCAGGCATGAAGCATAACAATTCTACTAATGTGCGTGAGCACATTATGGAGATAAGGGATATTGCTGCTCAACTTAAGTCTCTAGAGATTGACATTTCTGAGTCATTCTTATTTCATTTGATTATGAACTCTCTTCCTAAGGAGTATAGTCCATTTAAGATCTCATATAACACACATAAAGATAAATAGGCTATTAATGAACTCCTAGCTATGTGTGTTCAAGAGGAGAGGAGACTGAAGCATGAGAAGCTTGAGGTTGCTAATCTCATAACTCATGATGAGGCAAATGACAAGAAGGCTAAGGCTAGTCCTAAAGGAAAGAAAAACAATGTGCCAAAGTGGAAAAGAGGCAATGAGGGAAAATGCTTCTTTTGTAAGAAAAAAGGGCACATGAAGAAGGACTGCCTGAAGTACAAGAAATGGCTCGAAAAGAAAGGTAATTCTTTCATTTATGTATATCATGAATCTCATTTTATTGAGGCTCCTAATAATATATGGTAGATTGATTCTGGTGCAACAATTCACATTGCCAATGTTATG
This sequence comes from Trema orientale, assembly GCA_002914845.1. NCBI lineage: Eukaryota > Viridiplantae > Streptophyta > Magnoliopsida > Rosales > Cannabaceae > Trema > Trema orientale. The sequence goes on from JXTC01000105.1 coordinate 8,591, forward strand.
CAAGATTTTCTAAATCTAAGAAAACTGGAGGCAAATGAAGAATTCATTTATTCGGAAAATCGGATGAGTTCGAATGTTGAAGGCGTGGGAACATTTAGACGAGTTCTAAAATATGACTTTTATTTAGATCTTAAAGACACTTTTTATATTCCATCGTTTTCTAGAAATTTGGTTTCTATTGCAAGACTAGTACCTTTGGGTTTTAAGTTTATATTTGAAAAATTAAACTTTCTTTTATTTAAAGATGGTACTATTGTTGGTAATGGTTTTCTAGTCGATGGTTTATATAAGTTTAACTTAGATCCCACATATAAATGCAACCTTTTAACCATGCAAGAAAATAATATTAGCACTAAACGGTGTTTTATTAATAAGCACTCCTCTAAATTATGGCATAAGAGATTGGGACATATCGCAATCCAAAGAATTAAAAGATTAGTGAATGAGGGAGTTTTACCAACTCTTGATTTCACTGATTTTGGTAATTGTATAGATTGTATTAAGGAAAAGCAAACTAACAAGAACTCTAAGGGTACCGAGCGGAGTTCTGAAGTTCTTGAGATCATACATATAGATATTAGTGGACCATATTCTCCTTGTCTAAATGGTCAAAGATATTTAATATTTTTTATGTATGACCATACAAGGTATATGTATATTTGTCTTATAAATCATAAAGATAAGGCAGTAGATACCTTTAAGATTTATAAAGCAGAAGTAGAGAAATAAAGAGGACAAAAAATCAAAATCGTTCAATCAGACAGAGGAGGAAAATATTATGGAAGGTTTACTGAGAAAGGTCAAATGCCAGGTCCATTTGTTAAGTTTCTCCAAGAGGAAGGCATTATTGCACATTATACAATGCCAGGCGCACCATAACAAAATGGTGTAGCTGAAAGGAGAAACCGAACCTTAATGGACATGATAAGGAGCATGATCAACAATTCAATTCTGCCCTTAAATTTATGGAGTGAAGCCTTAAAAACTTGTGTGTACGTTTTAAATAGGATTCCATTTAAGGTAGTTCCTAAAACACCTTTTGAATTATGGAACGGTTGGAAACCAAGTTTAAGACATTTACACATTTGGGATTGTCTAGTTAAAGTGAGAGTTTACAATCCTTAATTAAAGAAATTGGACCCAAGAACAGTTAGCATTTATTTTATAGGCTATTCAGTTAACTCCAAAGAGTATAGATTTTATTGTCCTTCACACTCTACTAGAATTGTCGAAAGCTATAAATGCTAAATTTCTAGAGGATCATGAAGTGAGTGGGAGTAAATTTCTTAGAAATATTGAATTTCATGAAGGAATGGAAAATTCAGAATCGACTCCTCAAGATAATATAATTGTTTCTTATCAAAGAAATACTTTAGAAACTACTGAGGAGCAATCGATTCAAGAACAACCACTCAATAAAGCTCTCGTAGAGCCCACAACTTAAACTCTACCAAATGCGAATGAGACTGTTGATTTAAGGAGACCCACAGCTTAAACTCTACCAAATGCAAATGAGACTGTTGATTTAAGGAGATTCTTAAGAGTAAGGAAACCAGCAATTTCCAGTAATTATATTACATATCTCCAAGATTCCAACTTTAATGTTAGACTTAATAATGATCCTAGCTCATTTTCACAAGCCTTGAATAGAGAAAACTCTACATTTTGGTAAGATGCTATGAAGGAAGAGATGGAATCTATGGCTAAAAATCAAGTTTGGGATCTCGTTGAGTTGCCAGATAGTCATACAGCCATTGTTTGCAAATGAGTTTACAAAACCAAAAGAAATGCAACTGGCAACATTGAACGTATAAAGCTAGACTTGTAGCCAAAGATTTTACTCAAAAAGAGGGCATTGATTACCATGAGATATTTTCTTCAGTTTCTAAGAAAGATTCTTTTAGAATCATTATGGCTTTGGTAGCTCATTTTAACTTAGAGTTACATCAAATGAATGTGAAAACGACATTTTTGAATGGGGATCTTGAGGAAAAGGTATACATGGAGCAGCCTAAAAGATTCAATGAAAATGAGAACAGTCGTCTAGTTTGTAAATTAAGGAAATCTATATATAGGCTGAAATAAGCTTCCTGACAATGGTATTTAAAGTTTCACAATATTGTTACTTCATATGGATTTACAGAAAATATCATTGATCAGTGTATATACCTTAAGATTAGTAGGAGCGAGTGCATTTTTCTAGTCCTATATGTAGATGATATTTTATTTGCTAGTTGTAACTTGGGTTTGCTACATGACACAAAAGGTTTTCTTGCACAAAATTTTGAAATGAAGGATATGGGTAAAGCTTCTTATATCATTGGCATAGAGAATCACAGAGACAGGTCTGATAGAACATTAGGATTGTCTCAAAAAGCCTACATTGAAAAAATTTTGGAGCGATTTAGAATGAAGGATTGTGAACCCACTGTAGTACTCATTGTTAAAGGGGACAAATTCAGTCAAAGTCAATGCCCACAAAATGACTTGAACGAGAACAAATGAGGTAATACCTTATGCTTTCGCTATAAGCAGTCTAATATATACTCAAGTCTGTACTAGACTTGACATTGCATTTATAGTGGGGGTACTAGGTAGATATCAAAGCAATCCTGGTATGGAATGTTAGAAAGCTGCCAAAAGAGTTATGAGATATCTATAAGGAACCAAGGACTAAAAACTTACATACAAGCATACCGATCATCTTGAAGTGATTGGTTATTCGGACTCGGATTTTACCGAATGCTCAGATTTAAGGAAGTCTACTTCAGGATACATCTTCCTTCTTGCTAGAGGTGTTGTGTCTTGGAGAAGCACTAAGCAGACCATAGTTACTTCAACTATGGAGGCAAAATTCGTTAGTTGCTATAAAGCTACGTCACAGGCATTATGGTTGAGGAATTTTATCACAGGGTTGAAAATTGTCGAATCTATAGCAGGACCTTTGAGGTTTTACTGTGATAATTAAACTGCAATATTGTTTTCTAAGAATAACAAGAGTAGAAGTCACAGCAAGTATATCGACATTAAGTTTTTAGTTGTCAGAGATCATATAAAAAAGCAAAAAATAGTCATTGACTATGTAAAGACTGAGCTCAATATAGTTGATCCTATGACTAAAGGATTACCGGCTAAATTGTACAAAGATCATGTGGGTAGTATAGGATTATCTATTTAGACTTGTTTTTGTATTGTTTTTATTCTCTGACTATGTACATACTTATTTGGCTATTTCAATTCATGAAATATCTTGTACACATAAAGTTTGTAATGTTTAATTTATTAGGATTATTTAAGTAGGATCCGAATGACTTATAGGAAGTTCATTCATAAAATAACATGTAGAAATTTTTAAGCATGTGATACATAGAAAGGAACGTACATATAATTAGTATATGACCGCCATGATTCATGTATTAGAAGTTTCACTTAAGTGTTTTACTATAAGTGACTGAGAAAGTTACCAAAACATCTTATGGCTATGACAAGTCATCACCGTATAGGACATACTTTTGTTATGTGGACTAAGTGGGAGAATGTTAGAATTTCATCCCCATAAAGTGGTTCACATGTCAAAAAGTTATAAGTTTAATTTAAACTAATAATAATAATAATTAAGTAAATTAAACAAATAATGGGTGATGTGGTAACTGCTATCATTTTATAGAATGTGAAAAACTAAATGGATATTTTATATTCCATAACTACCCACTTACTTGATAGGAGTTAGTAGATAAAGTATTTATAAAAATAAACTGAGGGTTCATATCCTAGCCTAAAAGAGAGATATGCTAAATTTTTAGCCTGTAAAAAATCTATCTCTAATAGATCTCTTATAAAGAAGAATATGATAGAAGATCTGGTGTTTATCTGCTGCTTGTCTTACTTGATAGAAGATCTAGTATTTATCTGCTGCTTGTCTTACTTGAACAGCAATGGCTAGAAGTACGATTTTTATCTTGTCCTAAAGTTTTTCTAACATATTGTTCTTTTATTTATATTTGCTTGATATCTTTATTTGTAATTAGAGAAATGAATAATTAGTTCAAAGTTCATTCAATAGTTTATTATCCTTTTGTTTCCACTTGCTTACTTATTATAAATGGGGTAATTGTAACAAAACGTCCCCAGTTAAAAAGATACTGAGCTTAATATTAGTGAAAAAAAAGGGATTATGCATAAATAAGGAAACGTACATAGAAGAGCAGTAAATAAAATACAAACCAATCAATTTCAAATGACAAAATAAAAATATTAACAAAAATAAAATAGTTCTTAGATCTACATTAGAACAATAAATTGATCGAAAGAACATAAACAAAATTATTTTTGGGAAATATAATTTTCTTTCTGTTGACTACGAAATCATTCTCTAGCCACAGAGTTTTGCAATGGTGTCGACATCAGGTCCAAGCATTTTGTGCAAAAACTTAAGAGGGTAAACATGATCCAATTGTCTAGTTCTGCAACTTGTTGAAGAGAGATGATTGTGATGATGATGGCAGGGGAGTGCAACAATGATTTTCTCTCTTTTTTTAGCTGAAAGATTTGAGGGTAATTTAGGTATCTCAAAATGGGCATAAATAAATTATTTTTCCAAAAAAAAAATGGTGTTAATGTTCAATTGCCTAATAAAACAAGCATTTGGTCATTCACTATTTACCAATAAAATGAAAAATTCTGGATTGGCTAATTTTTCAGAAATATTTCGGATGATGATTTTCTAAATAAAATATAAAAGCAAGGTCATTTACTATTTACCGTAGAGAAAAATGGTCATCCACCCCAAATTCTCAAATATTAGCCCTATCCAAGTCGAAATTACAAATAGGACCTTTTACTCGAATAGTCGAATTTTGAATTATAATTTGTAAAATAACCATTTTTAGACATTGCTAAATATGATTGAACTTTCAAAATTATTTAAAAAATAGCCATTTTTCATATTGAGTATCTGAATATATATATATATATATATAGATTTACTTTTTAAAAATTTGGTTTACTTTATAAAAAATAAATCAACTTAAAAATGACCTTTTATCAAAATAAAATTATCAAACAGTCTTTTATTAAATAGTTGTAAAAAACGGACATTGTTTAATATTCACCTAAAAAAAGGCCATTTCTTTTAAACGCTCCATCACAAAGGGAAAATTAGGGCCGGTATTTGTACCGGGCCTAAGCCCTAATTCCGTCTCTCATTCCGTCCCTACTGAGTGAGGAGCAGAGATTCTGGTGTGGAGCTGAGCACAGAGGATAAATCATCTGATCTCTCCGAGTCAGATTAATTGGATTACACTTTGAAACTCAGAAGAGAGCTTGAGGCTTAGGCTTTAGAGCTTCTTCGACTACTCCATTTCTCAACTCCAACCTAACTCTTCCAATCTCCGCCGTTGATTTTCTCAATCCAGAACCGAGCACCTTCCGCTGATCAGTACGTTCTAGGGTTTTCCTGTTCCACCTCCAAATTCTCAAGGTTTGTGAATCATAATTACTAATTTTACTATCTTTGAATTTCTCTAATTCAATCTTAATTTCTCGATTTTTTTTGAAAATTTTCCTCTGTTTTTTTTTCCCATGAAATTATGGTGATTTGTGGTTCTTAATTCAGCTAATCCTCTGTTTGGCGCCTGAGAAAAGGTCCGGAAGCTGTAGAAGAAATTGAAAATTTTTGTTGAGTTGTTGAATTTTCATTTTATGAAATTTTGGTGACTTGAAATCTATACACAATTCAACAAGTACCAGTTAGCCTGCTTAAACTGAAAACTTTTTTTTTTTTTTTGTTAAATCCCATAAGCAAAAATTCCTCTCTCTGTGCTTAGTACAAAATGAAGTTCATAATATTTGTGAAAGGAATTTATATATATAGATATGGTTCCTATCTAATAGGTATTTTTTTTATTTATCCTAGTATATTTTTTTTAACTGGTAGATCATTATCTATTATCTAACGGCTAATATTGTTTGAGTAAAATAATAAAATAATATATTTATTATTTAATATTGTTCTCTCTCTATTTTTATAATGAAAAGACGTACGTGATGAATTTTAATTGAGCAAAATAATGCTTATAGATAGGTAAAAAGAATACCTATTGAATTGGTGCCCTATATATATATATATGGAAACGTATTTTAGAATTGAATCTGGTGTCTTTGGATAAATTACAATTTTAGAATTTGTACAAGTACTGCTAGTGTAGTGGAACTATGTTTTTTTTAAAAATAAATAAATAAAACAAGAAGTAATTATTTTTTCTCTTATTATGCATTCTCATCCAAAACAAATTTGAAACAGTCATATAGTTTGATGACCTCCAAAAGTATGTTGTGACCAAGTGACCAAAATGTACTTTGGAACATATTTGTTAGGACAAATTGTATCATCGCCCCCTGAACTATCGCCTATGGAGAGTTTTACCTCCTAAACTATTTCTCTTTGCAAAAATACCCCGCACACTATTAGATTATGAAAAAAACACTCATTCTGTTATTTTCCGTGACGGAATAGTGATGTATCCTCCTATTTAGGGTATTGAAGAAGGTTTTGTAACAAATTCTCTATAAATAGAAGATAACAGTGTGGACAGAAAATAACAGAAGAGACTAGTTTTTAGCTTTAATGAAAGTTGGGGGCTAGTCTTTTGGAGAAGAAGACTACAATGTGAGAGGAAAAATGGAAGAATTTTATGCTTAATCTAAGGGTATGTAGGTGAAGGTATTAAATATGATGATAAAAGTTTCAATTAACCTTGTATTAGGGTGACACGTCATAATTTCGTCTAGGCCATGGACGAAAGGTAACAGAAGAGAAATTTTTTACACAATCGAATAGTTCAGGAGAATTGTTGCGAAGAGAAATAGTTTATGGGGTAAAACTCTACATAGACAATAGTTCAGGGGGTAAAGGTGCAATTTGTCCTATTTGTTATGTTGCCAAACAAAGCTTCGTATATTTACAAGAACATTTTACCCCATTCCCCCTGATTTTTGCCGACTGTTACGCTTTGCCCCAAGATAATTGACTTTGGAACATTTGGTCCCAAAATTAGGAAAAGTAGTCTCACTTTATCCTAGAATTGGCTTCTTGATCACTGTCTTATTGGTTTTCTTTTTCTGTTACTTGTATGCATTTTTGATCTACCCTTGAATATTTACAACTAATTGTACTATATTTGAGTGACAAACATGTTATCGATGTCGGTCATTTTTTTTTCTCCTTGTCCTTTTTCTTTTGTTCATGCCATCATATTAGTTGTTTGTCTCTAAGTTTCTTCTGCTTTTTTAGGTCCTTGCTTGTCTGGCTTGGCTTGGGTCTACTATTTTAATTGGTATTTTGGCTGAATGATAGCTTATTCATCAAGAAAAGGAAAAGAGTGACAAGGAAACTATGTCCTTTATTCTATATACTGAGGGTAGACAGCCTATGGTGCATGACAATGGTTTGAGACCAATGGTGGTTATGGTGATGGCACTCTGAGTTGAGTTGCAGACTCTTGTATTCGTGTATAAGAGTATAAGTTCAGATGGTTCCTTTAGGGGAAAGTGTAAAGGATGAAGTTCCTTCTGATAAACCACAGCCGACAGAGCGTAGTAATACTGAAAATCTAGTGTCTCAAGAGATCTCTATAACTGGGATTTCCTTGCTGCAATCAGATAAACAAGGAAACTTAAAAGGTATAGAAACCAAAAATATAGAGTCAGTGCCAGATTCTGCAGTTGATGCATTGATTTTGAATCAACAAAGAAAAGCTTCCCCTACAATACATCAAAAAGCATCAAAAAGCCCTGAAACTGGAGGCCTGGCCTTGCAATCTGGTCAAGTAAGCACTCCAACTATAGTACGTGAGAAAGTGTCCGAGGATGGATATAACTGGAGAAAATATGGCCAGAAACTCGTGAAGGGAAACGAATATGTACGAAGTTACTACAGATGTACACATCCGAATTGCCTGGTCAAAAAGCAATTGGAACGTTCACATGAAGGGAAGATTGTAGATATTATTCACTTTGGTCGGCATGATCATCCAAAACCTCAGCTTAGCGTTCCAGTGGCTGTTGGTTTTGTTGTGTCCATTGTTGAAGAAAAACGAAATGAGTCACCTTCTTTTACCACTGCTGAAGGTGAGAAAGAATCTCAAGTAATTAATTACTACATTTTGGTCCTCAGCTGTCATATTGCTTGACTAATTTTGTGATTTGTCTTCAAGGCACATCAGTAGATGAGCATAGAAAACCACCCGCTCAAACTGAGCATGCAGATACCCCTCAGACTCCAAATATTGCAGCTAATGATAGGTCAAAGGCCACGCTTTCTCATTCAAGTAAGATAAAAGATGAGGTCTACATCGATGATGATCCAGACTCAAAGCGACAGTACGTAAATCTTTTTTTCTAATATGATATGTACTGGAACATCAATGAGCTTAACTCTTTTTGTATTAAATTGCAAATACACACGTACACATAAAACAGGAAGAAAGACAAGCATCATCTTGAAACTACCACAGTAGATAAGCCAAACACAACCAGTGAACCACGACTTGTTGTTCAGACTTTGAGTGAGGTTGATATCGTGAATGATGGGTACAGATGGCGTAAATATGGACAGAAAATGGTGAAAGGAAATCCAAATCCAAGGTTTGTATCCATTCATGCTTATGGACTGTGATAATTTGTATTGCGGATTGTAAATGCATCATGTCTCTGCATATTGGTATAAAATGCTGGAATAAAGAAAATATGTATACTTTCAGCCCTGACGATGTCTGTGGTTAGAGGAACTCTTTACTATAACAAGGAAATAAGCCTATTTTGTGTGTCAAAGTTCTTTCCTGGGCAACAGGAAAGAAGCTTTTTAATCAATGTTATTGCAACTACTTGTTGTCGTTAAACTTCATTGTTTCTCACAATAGTGTCAAGAATTTCAGGATATTTTCATTTGCAGGGATTTTTTTAACAATTTATGCTGTATCTGACCTTGGGCCTGTGTATTTTCATTCCGGGAAGAGAATGCTGGGTTTATTGTGATGCAGGGGAATAGCTTCTTTAGTGGGGGTTGTCATTTGCTGCCATAATTGTCGGTTATTGCTATTATAACTTATTTATGCTACTCTGCCGTATTCCCTAAGGTTTTTTGATTTAAAAGACCATTTTTTAGAACTTTGCAAATTTCCTTTCTTTTCATCTTTCGCTGCTGGGGTTTGTAAAGAGACTTGAATATTCTCAGATTTGGAAATTTTACATAGCTTTGCTCTTCTCTACCTCCTTAGTCATGGCCCATGGATTTGGCTTGTTAATCCTTTCCGCTGCCTCGTACTGTCTTCACAATGCGATTTTACATCCATTAGGGACCCATTCCTTTTCCTTCATTTTACTTGGCCTGTTATCCTGATTTTATGGGACGCTTGAGAATGAGATAGTATACTGTTGCTTTCTACTGTGGGGGGACTATATAAGTTGATTTAGTTGGCATCTGCAAGCTCTCTTTAGTGGTGATTTTTATTTTCCAATTTTGTCATTTTTCTTGCATATATTAGTGAAGATTGTGGATCAGTATCCGTCATTTGCAATTTAACCTTCTATACAATGACTCTGCATTTGAAGATTTGTCTCACTTGGTTCTGCAAACTTGTTACGCAGGAGTTACTACAGATGCTCAAATTCCGGATGCCCTGTAAAGAAGCATGTGGAAAGGGCATCTCATGACACAAAAGTGGTGATAGCCACATACGAGGGACAACACAATCATGATGTGCCACCCGGAAGGATTGTCACCCATAATGTATCAGGATCCACTGTGTCTCCAACAGCTCGTCATGGTGACACTGCTGCCAAGTCAGATGGTAACGCTGCCTCTCTTGATATGGTTGTTGATGCTATCTTGGAACACGAAAGTAAACCACTGAATGGTGAGTTAAGAACTAGATCAGCACCAAAAAACCCTGCTAACTCTGATATGGTCATAGAATCTCGCCCCAGTCCTGATAATAGATCGGATAAGCAACAAAATGGCAAGTCGGGTGTCAAAGAAGAAATTGATTTCCCTGAGAATGTTCCTGTTGAAACGAGCAAAGGCAATAGTCCAAGTCTTACAAGTAGGACAAACGACAAGCAAAATGTGGACTCAGAACCTTCCCATGGAAATGGTGGTTCATAATAATCCGATTCTTGAGCCAAATACAATTCAGTGACAAAAGCCAGATGCAGAACCCGTCCGGAGCTGAGCTCACATTGCAGAATCTAGTTGCTGTAATTTATTTGAGACCTTAAATGATGTTATATATTGGGACAGGCATGTTGGTATTGCTTGGTGTTTCTTGATCTCTTTTCCTCGTCTATCCACCCGAGTCTTATTTTCTTGAGTGTGGAGGAGGGTAGGGGAAGTAGGTGGGGATAGCTTGTATGTCGAGAAAGCATATGGGAAACTTATTGCCATGTGTGTAGATTATTTATGTTATGTTAGTGGACAATAGTTTAGGCGATTTAGATTCGACAAGGCATCTAGTATATGGACTGCATGCCGTTTTCTAATCTATACATGTAATAACAATATTCTGCATTGTTCTAAAAATTTTCAAGTTTAGCTTTATACCATCAGTCTTAAGATTATGATATCTGTAATAATTTTAGTACTAACTATCATACCACAGATCTGATTTAGATTCACGTACTAACATGGCTTTAAGCAAATAGCATAAAGTACATACTACAGTGGGTTGGTGTATGAAAAGTATCGATGTCAAAATTATTCTGGAAAATTACTGAAATTTGTCTTAAAAACACAAATTTTCAAGTGCAATGAAATTACATAATTTATACTAGTTTTTTTTCAAAAATTTTAATATTTTATATAAATAATAATAAAATAAGCGTACGTAATAGAAAAACGAATAAATTTTACTTTATAGAATAATTTTAAAATTAAAATGCATATCACACTAGTTTATTGAATGCATTTCATATTATCTTACAACCTACAAGTTATAACTAGTTCTTTATTACAACGAAAATAATTAAAATCAATGATAATGTAGAGTATTTCAAATTCATTTAATACCAAAAGGCGTTTCTAAGAGCCTGAAAATCATAAGAAGAATTCTCGTCTTAGTATAATGAATAGCTTTTCCAAGTTATCAAAACGCTTTTCCAAGTTATCCAGTTTTGAGGATAGTAGCATTGCAGTGATTCTAATACAAATATTGTTAGTTCCAAAATTTTGCCCATATATTATGGAGGGGAAATAATGGTTTTATTTTTAATACTTTTTTTTTTGAAAACTTGGAAAAAGGGATGAATAAAAAAGACATTTCAAAATGTTACTGATATTATCACAATAATATCTATAAATATTTCGATATTGACTCCTTTTTTTAATTAACATTTCTACAGTATTATCACAAATATACGAGAAAAAACATATTTCCTCCCAATATCTACGATACTACAAAAAAGAGAGTGTGGGAGATAGTGTGGCGAAATTTTAATCCATTGTAATTAAAAAAACCCGTGAGATGAGCGACGCTGCTGCAATTGTGGCATCAGTTGACTTCTTGAAACATTCTCCTTTTTCTATTCATATTTGTTGGGTCCCACTAGCAGCATCCCACACAGCTACCACATTGAGATTTGAGAAATGAGATCATGACATGAGAATCTGGCCAAGATTTGGAGCTATCTTTACACGTGCATTGAGCTTACTTCTCCAGACTCCAAGAGAGTCGGTACTCCTATTCATCATCAACGAGATCATTTTCAAAACATATAGACTAAAAAAGAGTAGTGTATACATCGAAGGATTTTACGTGAATGGATTTGGTCATTACAACTCATTTTCCCCCTTGAAATTTGGATTTGGTCACTTGGCTTTGTTACAATGGTGTTTGTGTGTGTGCGTGTGTTTTTTCCCCATAAAATTCTCAAAAGTAGAACGTGACAAAAGGAAAAAGAAGAAATTGTGTGTCCTGTTACTCGATATCCATATACAAAGCCTTGAATAACACCAGAAACTCATGTTTTCTTTTGTCCCTCTCTATCAGTAAAACACGGGAGGTTTTTTTATGGAATGGAAATGGTCCCAAACAAAAGTGGCTAACTTTGATATGAGAAGAGTACACAGCCAGCTAGTGTTACCCTTCTCATAAGAAAGTTGAACCAGTTACAAAGTTAAAGAAGGAACAAGAGTGAAACAAACAAAAACTACATGTTTTTCGCTCTCCCAGCTTGTTGCCCCAGTTCTTTTTTTTCACTTCCATGCAGAAGAAGTAACCAAATATCTATTCATCCAGCCAAGATAGAGAGCCCCATCTCTCTCTTCAAGCCTATACTTTTTGCAGTAATTCTCTAGAAGTGTTTTAATGGTGGCATTCACCAAGGAGCTTAAAGGGTATGGAGTAAAACCAGCCATTTTGAACCTCAACTTCCATTTACCAAGTAGCTCATGTCGCTCCACCCTTTCACTCCCTTCACATGCTATTATGTTGACCACTTCCCTGGCCAAGCAATGCTGCTCCACATTGATCCTCTCCTTGTGTTCTCGCGAGAGAGTCACATCGATCGATTCAAACATGGCCGTGTAGTAATTCAGCGTCTCAATGAATCGGGGGAAGAAAGCCGCCGTGTTTGTGTTTGATTCTTGTTCTACAAGAGTCACCACCTTCGGAGACAGGCTTTTCACCAGCCTCAGAAGCCTGTCCCGGTGATTTTGAGTGCTGACACTCTCATCTGCCATGTGATGAAGCACGAAAGCAAAGTTTACGGCCAAAGCCTCTCCAGGTCGAATAGCAAGATCCTCAAGCTGAACCTCGGAGCCAGATATGGCCACAGCATTGAACTCGAATGGCACTTTGAAAGTTTCAGCTAGCTTAGAGAGCTTCTTCCCCACAATGCTTAAGCCTCCTCCTCGAGCATAAGCTGACATTGAGTCATCAATGCCTGTTATCCGGATATGGGGAGGTCCTCCAGGCCTGGCTGCAAAGGCCTGAATCAAAGTGATCCACTGGCCCCCTTGTGCAATTTGGAAATCAATAATGTGAACTCGGTTTTCGTCTTTCATGGCTTCCGCAATCGCCCCATTCGCAGACATGTAGCCGAATTTAAAGTAAGGGCAGAGCTCATAGAGAATGTGCATATAAGAAAGCAGTTCAGAACTTGCAGGCTCTTTGCATTTCAATGCTTTGCATATATTGCTCCCTGAAGAGGCAAGTCTCGCAACAAGTCCTTCCAACATGTATGCTCCTAACCTCTGTATTGGTTCACCAGAAACCGACACCATACGGCGTAATTCATCCATCAACCACTGGGCCACTAACAGATCGTTATCCGAAACGGCCTTGGCACAGCAGATTAGAACTTGTTTCACATCCCTTTTGGAGATTGACTCCATAATTTGTCCCCAGCTCTCAGTCTCATTTGAGCTATTGCTTGTCCCCTTTTGGAATGCGATCTCATAGTTGTCCAGAATGCTTAAATCAGGACCTAGCATTGCGCTTTCGAGCTCTTTCAGCTTGTACTTCCAGTCACTCATGTCATCGGTTACGCAGGAGCCACTGATTGGAGATCCATAAGTATTTTCAGGCGAATTATGCTGATCAGGGAGGTAGGAATGAGAATCTTGCTGTGACATTGGGCTTCCACTAGGTGAGAAGCTGACAGTTGATGGAGACTTGTACATGTTAACACTGCCATTCGCCGAGGAAGATTCCAAGGTGGAGTATAGTTGGAAGGAATTCTTGGCAGAGAGATGGGCACCATGGCTGCGGCCGCTATCACGGTAACAAAGTTCACGATCCAAAGATCGAAACTGAGGTAGGCAGTAAGATTCCACATCTTGGATTGGTGGCTGATGGTATAACCTGTTAGACATGCTTGAACTTCTGCGCTTTTGTGATCTTTGCATTGAAGAGTTAGGTGCAGCAATCTGCACACTCTATTTTTCGGAGCTCTTCTGAAATTCTTTCGCCAAAATCTGGCTTCTTAAAGGTGTTATGCAGTGTTCATAGGACCAATATAGAAAAAATTAGATCCTCTTTCCCAGAAAATGTCAAATAATCTGTATGACAGAAACAGAACAAGCCATCTATTTGATCCTTGGCTGAAATTTCCAGATTTTCTTTGCAGACTGTGGATTCAGCATAATCTGCAGAAAGAGTAGAGATCATCATTAAAATCAAGGAAAAGCACATTGAAGAATTTTAGAGGCAGCATTATGTCTCTGACAAATAGAAAGCTTCAGATCTTCAAAATGAACTACATCCTCTTATACCGAGGAGAGGGCTCAGCCATTGAAATTTTCAGATGCTAACACGACTTGTAGACCAAATGTAAAACCATAGTGATTTTTCCCTCAAAGGAGAAAAGAAAGTCGTTGTTACACTACTTGTCTTTCTAAGGCTTATTTTATCTATTTGCTAATAGTCTAATTAAGTCTTTAAAAGGGTTATTAACACTACAAAATGCTAGAAATATCATATACAAACCATGTTATGAACACTTCAAATTGGATTCCTTAAACTACAGTTCAGAAATCTTGAACATTTCCCACTTATTTTTTACTTCTTAAAATGATACTAACTACTCGACCTGTCACAGGTTTTTCCATTTCTCCAATTAAATGAATGGCAAAAGGACACAAAATGAAAGATTGATTTAAAGCTCTAGTCATTTTGAAGATCACAAAATGACATAAATCAGTGAAGACAAAATCCATAAGGCATCTATGCAGAAACTATCTACAAACCAGATAGCTTAAAAATTCAAACCAAAATGGAATAAGTTCCCAGTAAACCAACACTATCAAATTGAAACCAAAACCGAAATGAAAAGCCACTATTTTCAAGCCAATTATATAGCTACAAAACTCAGATATCCTACCTCACAAAAACAAGACTTTAAGGTAAAACAAAAAAAAAAAAAAGAAGAAGAAGAAGAAGAAGAAGGATCTTATCCATCATTTTCAATGGATTTATCTCCAAATATAAAAGACAAAATACCAAATACTCACACTCACTGAACAAAGAACATCATCAAAAGAAATTTGAAAACAGGGCATTAAAAACAGAGGAAAGAAAAGAAAGTAAAAAAAGAAGAGAAAACCAAATACCTCAAAAAATAACACCAACCCATTTTCAGTAACGCTGTATTGTGCAATAAAATACAAAACCCAGATGCTAAATCTTCCCCAAAAGGGGACTGGTCTTGCAGATATAGCAAATATCAGTGTTAAAAAACAGCGGATTTTGGAAGAGAGAAAGAATAACGAATTTCCCTTTTGGGGGAGTAATTTGAAGACTGAAGTTCCGTGATTTAAACTCAGTTTTTTGTTGACGGAAGTACCTGAATTGGGAATCTTTCAAAACTTGGAATTCCACTCTTAAGACTGGAGTCTTTTAAAGACGGTGATAATGCAGAAGAAGAAGTGAGTCCTCTGAAGACAAGCACGCTTCCCTACTTAATAAAAATAAAATAATACTAAAAATAATAATAATGGGATAGCAAAATCCCCTGTGATTACCTTGAAACTACTTATACAGCGATAGCCACTTAGAAGTGTATTCTTCACTATTGACGACTGTTGATAATAGTAGTTTCACTTGCAGTGACCAAAATAGCCTCAACTATGTATGTATAGCATGTTTGTTAAAACGCCCCAGTTGACCATGCGTGATTCTATTCATCTCAATTAGGGAAGCCATGACTCAAAATTACATTGAAATTAATAGTCGCCAAAATTAAAATATTCAAAATTAGTGGCATTGTCATTTCAAGAGGGAAGATTATGTTTCCATTACGTAAGAACTGGATAATTATAATTTATCTTTATTCTGTGTTTTGTGTTTATCCTTAAATTGATCTTTCGTTATAAGAAATTTCAAATCTATAGGTATGAAAGTGGTAAGAAAATTATCCCTTCTAACAAGTAACATGTTTAGTTGGGAGAAATTTATCCCATCACAGTCATGTGGAGAGGTATAATTGTTATTTATGAATACTGATGATGTATACATATATAGATTTTTTGTAATTTCAGAAAATAGAAAATCAATTCAATTCAAGAATAGAGGCAAAAAATATAGAATAAAATTGAGATAATACGTAGAAAAAATTCTATTGGTGAATCACGATCCATGTTAAACAATGCCCTCACATGCAGCGCGAAGGGAGAAAGGGCCCTATGGGGGCATGTAGCCCCACCGGATTTTGGGAAAAAAAATTTTATGTGTATTTTAAAAAAAAAATTATACATATATTAAAAATGAGCCAAAATAGTCCTATACACTTACTGAAATTGACCAAAATTATACTAAAATTCTAAAATGTATTGATTCAATTTTATGGACTATGATTTATAAGACTTAATGGTCACACTGAATTTAAAGGAGCCAATCCATAAAGGCTGGCTCCGGCTCACGTGAGTATTGAGACTTACAAACAGATTCTTTACTATATATGAAGAGTTATGTTGTTAAGAATAATGAATTCTGAGCCACAAACGTGTCCATCCTATGATAGACCATTTCAAATCGTAGTCATAGAAGTCATTCACAAGTTATGATTACAATTCTAGTTGAACTAAAGTCATTTAACCTGTAGATAGAATATTTGGATTTTTGACAATTACCAAATTTTAAGAAGGTTTACTTACAGGCACAAAGAAATTCGTTTGAAGGTGGAACATGATCCACAAGTTACAATATCGTCACATGATTAGGACCTATATGTAGGTCTTTTTACTATGAAGAGGTCGAGAGTCGTGAAGCTTGGGCACAAATATATTCGTTATATAACAAATAAATACATGAGAGAAGAATAATGAAATTGAGGTTCAATATTATTTCTTTGTTTAGGACCCCAAAGAAATAGATAAAACCAGCTTATACACTAAGTCAGTCCCTCTTGTCATCTTTGATTTGACCACAAGAATGTCTACTTTAGAGTCTTGAATGTTACATTACAATCTCTGGAAGACTTAGTTAATTTACCATTAGAGTTTAGACTAACTTCTTAGTCAAACAAAACCGGCAACTTGCATAGATTGGAAATAACAACGCTATTACCAAAACCAGCAAAATTCCCGGTTGGAATCTGTCAAAAGTAAAGTACCTTAAAAACATGCATGATTAGAACATAATTAGGAGCTAACCTTTTCCCATTAAAAGAATTAATCTACGGGTTCATAAAACCACGGTAAATTTGGGACCGTGGGTTTTATGGTGAAAGGACGGGTAATTTGGTAATTTTACGTGCAAGTGAAGGTTTAGGTTTCAAAAAGCATATTGGGATCTAACATGGGGACAGTGACCCACACGGTTGAGATGAGATGAAGATCTTAGAACAAAGAGAATCTTATGGCGAAGACATAAAATAGAAATGACGTAGGAAAGTGCTGCCTTTCCACTTCAGCTAACATGCACCTCCCCATCTTTTGTCCTTTCCGCTTCCACACTCTCTCTCTCTCTCTCTCTCTCTCTCTCTCTCTTCAAATCCACTTTTAGTATCTTCTCTTTAACATTACTATCTTACCCCTAATATCTTTTCATTAATAGTACCCAATTTCCTAAGCAGTTTTTACCTCTTCCTCTTTAGTGAAGTTAATTCTTAGTTCCTGCACCTTTGGAGATCTTAAATTATCAGTGGTTTAGTGTAGAGTAAAACCACTTTCTATGACAAAACCGGTGAATAAATTAGAATCCTTAATTAAAATACTTAAAATTCTTGGATTTTCGAGAGCTAAAAGAATTTCCCAAGTATTGTTAACTAGCTAGCTAGCTAGCTATAGCTATGATGATTACACATTAGGTGCTTATAGAACACTTAATAGTTACATAATCGTTAGATATCTCTTTGTATGATTTTTGGTTGTGACAATTCAAAATTAAATGGATATGATATTGTTAATAAGACCATGAAAAAGATTTATTTGAAGTATTATTCTAATGAGTTTTACTCTACTTTCGCAAAGTTTATTATTTCTTTTGAACCATGCTGACTCAAAACTCAACAACTACTAGTCTACAACCCGTGCCTTAAAGAAACTATATTATTAAAGAAAAAACAACATTGCAAAGCAGTTGTAGAAAACTGAAGCACAAGTTGATTGCATGCATGTTAGTGTGTAGATATATGTGTATATATAAATCAATATGTTACAAATTTCCTTCCTCGTGGTTGATATATATTATTTGAGTTACTCATTTTGATTCATCACTTTATGCGCATGCTAAATTAAAGAGATTGAGATTACATGTTTAAGTGGTAAAAGATATGGATTACGTAAGATCACAAAAAAAATCATTTCCTAGAAGAATAATATATATAGTCTATTCATATAATTATAGGACGAATTATATTATAAAATTGGAAACTGGAAATTTTCAAAGCCGTGAACATCCCTCTCATATGAAACTGACCCTAGCTATATGTTATTATATTTCCTCTTGCTCTTAGGATTATATATTAGATTTAAACAAAAAAGAAAAAAACAAAAAAAAATCGCACTAGCTTATGTTATCATGCAAGTGATTCTGATGCTTTAAAATATTGTGTTTGGAATCAAAATGTGCTAAAGAATTAAGAAAGAATAGGGAACCTTGTTGTTTCCTTGTCCCCCTCGAAAGTGAGTTGCACCTTATCAATCACAGTACTAATTTCTGTTATCTTCAATCACCCTTTCTCGATGCTCTCCCATTTTGTCATTTTGGAATTTTGTGTTTGTTTAAGCTAGCTATTGCGTGAAGAGAGAGAGAGAGAGAGAGAGAGAGAGAGAGAGAGAGAGAGAGATGTTTTGCTTCAAGTTAATATTTGCTTGTAGGTTAAGTGATGTAGATTTAGTGAAAACGACCTTCAGATGATCTAATGCTTTTCTTCCATCATCATTCAAGTACCAGTTAGCGAGAAAATAGACCAAATTAATAG
>JXTC01000105.1:27918-112595 GCA_002914845.1 Trema orientale
ACTTAGTTCAGTTATAGACACATTTCCAAAGTCCAAAGGACTTATTCACTAACAAATATTATGCAGTTGTTCTTGACAAACATTATATACTTACGGGGCTTATAGAAATATGACCAAATTTTGAGCGCAATTTAAATAAATATGTATTTGTCAAATGTTATAACAAAATGTCCAGTATATACTTATATACCAAGTGTAAAATTGTACATACATAGTACATTTTAGTACAGTAACTGAAAATTGGTAGATCAACATATCTACCAAGTGTAAAATTATATATACCTAAATATTTTGCTATAAAATTTGAAAAATGAACATCTACTTAAGTTAATTTAAAATATTGGTCATCCACCTAAATTTATCTATACTATATACATATAACTAAGCCAAGTCAATTTTCTAATTAATTTGTTTATGGGCCAGCACATATCTTAAAAGATGAGTAATGAAACTTACTTAAAATTTAAGAAAAACCATTAAAATGAACTTCATAATTATAAAATGGGCTTTACTAATGGAGAAAAACTCAAATTTTAAGAGGGACAAGTATAAAATTTTATAAATTTAGGGGAATTAGAATAATTTTTTATAAAAATATTACATATTAATTTTTTTTTTCAAAAAAGTCAGGGGGGCAATTGCCCCCCCTGGACCTAACGTGGCTCCGCCACTGACGTAAACTAATTAACGGCAGTAATCGATCTATATGGGTCGAAATCATTTAAAATGATGGTAAAGCGACAATTTTTATGATGGTAACTAAAATAATGTTGAAAATTAACAGCATATTGGAATTAAGTGGGATACTCACATAAGATGTCGTAAAGATAACTAACTTTTTCCAATGGTATGTATCATTAATTAGTAAAGATAAAACAATGTTAATGCTTAAACCTGCGTTGTTAAATAATAGCAACAATGCCCTTTAAAAAAAAAATAACAACAACAAAGCTAGCTCGCGATTTAGCGTTGGCTTTTTTACAATAGCCGAAAATAGTTGTCATAATATGCTGAAACTGATTCAATTGATGATGGAAAAGGAGCCAAAAAGAAGAAGAGAGAAATGTTGCCAATTCAATTTTCGTATACCTTTCAAAGACGAAAGGTACCAATTAGGTTAATAGACTATTGATAATAGTACTTGTGGTGCTAATGCGACAATTGATATAATTTCCTTTCTTATATTGTATCATAACATACAGTAATAACAATATGACAATGTTATATCGTCGTCACGTCATTATTGACAGAGCGTAGAAAATTACGTACATATGATTCTACAATGTCACATGCGCAGAAGTAAAAACAGTTTTTTCCAAAGGCTAGAGAAAAGGAAAATTAATATATAACTTAAAGCATCATTTATTCTTAATCAAACAAATTAGATTTGAAAACTTTTGGAGGCATAGCTACTCCCTACTTGTGTACCCAAAAATTCCAAGAAAAGAATGATTACAAGCATGCCCAAACTGAGGGCTTAATTCCATCTCCATCTCCATCTCCATCTCCATCACCACCCCAAAACCTAAGACTAAGACTTCCATAATTGGGCCGCCCAATGCCCATGATACAAACATAGTGTCCTTTTAGACAATGCACTAGTAGGAGATCAAAAATATTAATAATAATAATAACTCTAACAATATTTTTGGGGAAAAAAAAAGACTAATGGCTAGGGAGTTTAAATTTATGTCTCTAAATTTTACAAAGTTCTATGAAAAGAGAAAAAGATGGAGAAACAAGAGATATGATGAAACTTGACTTTGTAGTCATATTTCCCTATCAAATTGCCGACCATGTTATGGCTTTTGGGAGAGGTTGTTTTCATCAGTCTGATGCCTTTGCAATTTTCAAGTTTTGTCCTTATCTTCCCAAAGTTATACAGAAGGGCAGAAGGCTCTGCAAGAACCCCAAAGATGGGTTCAAGAGGACCCATGAACCAATTTATTCGTTTTCTATTTTGGGTCACATGTAGGACCCAATTACTTCTTTTGTGTCCTAATTTGGACCCTCCTTTTGTGGAACTCGAACCCCTATTTTCCAATCTTTGAGCTCCTCCTTTTATTTATTAGTGGTGGGGGCATTCACATTTTTCATATGCAGGCTCAATAATATTGCATGCGCAAAAGAATATTTTTCTCTTTGATGATACCCCATTAACACAGGAATTAAATTCATTTCCAAAAAAAAAAAGAATTATATTGTCATTAATTTGCAAAGAATAAATATTAATTTTCCAAAATTGTACTTCACGTATATTTGAAAAGGCAATCTTACAAGGAATGTCTAACACAAACTATGTATGATGACTACAGGTTTTACTTTCGCCTTGTGAACAATTATGTTCAGATCAAATTTTATGTAAGGTTCAATTACGATCGAAACGTCCTCCTCTTAAAGAAAGAAATCCACAAGTTTCGGATCTGGATTTGAATTAGGGGAAAAAAGAAAGTGGCCCTTTCAATATGTTTAGTTTAAGTGTGGCCCTCTATATATTAGAAACTACTGGTATGGATAATACTTAAGTATCCCGTACCAAATCTTTAATCAGAACATGCATGTGAGTTAATGTTACGTGAATTGTCATGATTTACTTAGTGAATATAATTAATTTATTCATGATAAGTTTTAACATATTAATTAAATAGTGACTACTCATATACCACATATATTAGCGTTAAAATCTTAGTATAAATTTTGAAATACCTAATATTATCCCTACAGGTATATATTTTCATATCTAATCCCAAATTTTTTACCAAGTAATGTATAGCTGACTTGTTACCCTGTGATTGTTAAATAACAATAATGAATCTTTCCGATTGAATAAACAATACAATTAAACAATAACAGCTACAAAAGATAAATATCATTACTTTTATACAGAGCAAACAATCTAGCACAAATGGGAAAAAAAAAAAAATCCACTTGTCATAACTTGATTGGCAGATTATGGCAACTGATCGTAGTGTTCCAAATTCAGTTGTGCTACTTAATGCTGCCCTAATACTATATACATGTCAAATCTTCTACCCACTTGTCACAATCAACTAATTATTTGGTGATCGGGTTGATGAGGAAAAGAAAAAATTATGTGGTGAGTTGGTATGAACAAGTTTCAATCATACTTAGCAAGATACATTTTTCTATAAATCATTTTTTAACACTTACTAATTAGATGACAATTATAATTCGACATATAAGTTGGTGTTAAACTGTTGGTATTTATATTATAATTTTCTTGTTTTCCTTTGGATTATTAAAGAAAGTCCATAGAATGGGTTTAAGTTGGAATTAAAGTAGCAGAGTGTTAAATATATTTTTTTTATTTTCTAGTTTCATAGTTTGACATGTACTTATATTATTCACTATTCTGTTTAATATTTTAATAATATTACAAATTATAATGGAATTCACGTGTCAAACTGTAAGATTATAAGAGTTGAAAAAAAAAAAAAAGGCGCGTCTACAGTAAGAGCGCTCTTACGTAGGGCCCTGTCTATTCACCGTTGGATGAGAATCTGTATATAAATAGATTCTCCACAGATTCCCGTTATTCCCTACAGATTCCCATCCAACGACAATTAAGGCATGACCCTACGTAGGGACGCCCCTACCGTAGTCATCCCCAAAATATATAAAGAAAGTAAAGCTAACATTCCAAGTATTCAAGAATTATAAGCTACTGCTGCATAAAAAAGGTTCAATTAATTTGATTCCATAAGTACTAGAGTTGAAAATGTTCCATACATAGGAATACTAGTTTTGAACTTTTGAGTCGATCGTACCCTTAACGTTTCTGGCTACAAAGTCTCAAAATAAAAGTGTTTTTCCTAAAACAAACACAGTTACACAAACATTTCCTCGAATATCGAATTTGTTGATTTTGAACTAGATTTTATTTTGTTTCGTCTCATGTAGTCAAGAAATTTATTTGTTTATTTATTTTTTTTAAAAAAAGGACTTTTACTTCTTTCGAGAGCTTAAATTTTCTAGTCGTAATATTCTGTCGTGGATGATTGAATAAAGAATAAACCGAAATACGTTAAATTTGACTCGAGTTGCAGAGAGATAAGGTCTTCTAAATCGTCTCATATACTTTAAATCAAGAAGTGCCAGCTTTAAGTCTACATTGAAGAAACTATGTCAACGGTGGCACAGTGAATTTGAAAATTATCTATATTCAAATCTTTCATTTAGAAAATTTAAAAAAGAAAAAAATAGTTCAAAATATTTCTGGGATATGGAATATTTATCTTATAAACATACAATATGTATATACGAAAATTTTGAATGTTAATATTCATTACTACGAGGGATAATATTAAACAAATAAATAACTAAAAACCACTAGATTTATACGCCCCTACGTAAGGTCCTGTTTATACACCGTTTGATGGGAATCTGTGGAGAATCTGTTTATACACAGATTCCTATCAAACGGTGTATAAACAGGGCCTTACGTAGGGACGCTCCTACGGTAGACGCGCCCTTTATATATATAGTCAAAATTGGAGTTAAAATGTTGAAGAAAAATGTTTTTATATTTTGAAAACATATAATATTTGTAAGGGCGCGTCTACAGTAGGAGCGTCCCTGCGTAGGGCCCTGTCTATTCACCGTTTGATGGGAATCTGTGTATAAATAGATTCCCCACAGATTCTCGTTATTCCCCACAGATTCCCATCAAACGGTATATAAAGGGTGGCCCTACGTAGGGACGCCCCTACTATAGTCCTCCCCTATTTGTAATCACATAACATATGTAAGAAAAAAAATTGTTGTATGTTTGAAAACTGTAACTGTACAAACTATTCACTAGTTTAGATGGACTTTTAAAATGTTATAAATCATTTATTAGTTTAGATGGACTTTTAAAATGTTATAAACCATTCATTAATCTAGTTGTCTTTCACTATTTTTGTAGATATCAATCGATAATTTTAAAGAATAGAGATATTTTTTCAATAATTTTAACTCTAATTTTGACTGGCGAAATTTGATTTGAAAAAATAAAAAAATTTATTCGATATTTAATAAAAAGGTATAGATTTTTTTTGTGAAAAAATGTTAAACGTCACGGATTTTATTTGAAATTATCCCATTATTTATTAGCATGAGTGGATGATACATTTTTCTATTCTGATACCCTGTAATAGAATCCTAATCTGATCAATCATAAGTCTGATATTAGAGTCTTTCTTAGAGGGGGAAAATATAAGGTATTGGGTGGAAGAGGGCGTTTACCGGCTGGACCAAGGTATTGGGTGGAAGAGGGCATTCAAAACTTCAAACTTCAAAGGGCTCCATGACCTGACAATTTCGAGCATGTCTATTAAGTTCACAATGATACAAGACAGAAGGCCTAGGCCCATGTGTTGATTCAAGTAAAACTTCACGGAATGTTATCATGTTGAGATTGCATTAGGATTTCACCTCATTTACTATTTTTTTTTTAAATACCATATGACGTAATAAATGAGTTGTTATTATTCAATTAGTAAGTTGAAACCTACCAAAAATAGTTTAATGACACAACAATTGTATATTGACAAATCACATACCACATCATTAGGTCGTGTTAAAAATGTGCGATATGAGACATTATCCTGCATTATTTATGCTAGTTTCCATGCAAGAAAAACTATTATATGACAAATTAATATATGTAATAACATCCTTTCACTATATATATATAAAATAAACTGCATCCTTTCACTATATATATATATATAATAAACTGCATTTGATTTTGAATTGGTAGATGGATATTAATCAGGGTTAAATATAATAATAGTTTTTGAATTATACTCATTTTATTATTTTATCTACGAATTTTCAATTTACACAGTAATGATTTATGAATTATGCAATTATTATAGTAATGATCCATTTGTTACAGACTATTAGTTTTTTAATAGAAAATAGTCATGGACAAAGCGTATAATTAGTTATTGTTTACTTCTATGAGTTAAAATCTCGCTTTTAGTTATAACTACTAAATTGTGTACCACAAGACTTATTTCTGTTAAAAATTTAACAGTTAGTGAAGAAAATGGTCTTTACTACAATAATTGTATAAGTCTTGGTAGTCTACTCTATAAGTTAAAAATTCAAAATCTCATTCTTGATCACCATTACTAAACCATGTGTTTTATAATAATTTATTTCTATTATATATTTAACAGTTTGTAATAAAAGGATCATTGTTATAACTGTGATCCATAGCCAGCAACACTAAAATTTCAACAATTTCTATGATCCATAGCCAGTAACACTAAAATTTCTAGAAGATTTAATGGTGTGGATCTCGTTTATACTTATTGTATTTTTATAGAAGAGTTCTTTTTGAAAGTAAACATACAAAGAGACTAAAAAGAAATTTCCTCAGAAGAGGAAAATACTAACGCTACATATTAGGGTGATTAGTAACCAATGAATTAACCTCTTTATATAGGGCTCAAGTCTCTATTCCTCTCCATCTTCTACCGATATAGGGACTTTGACTTTTTTCATGTTTTTAATATTTAGCCAAATTCCATACAACTGTGGGAGCTGAAAAGGTGAAATCTATTAATAGTACTACTTTTACAATTAAAGTAGCAGTTCAAAACTCCTCCATAAGTTATTTCAAGTTTTCAGTTTATTTTATGGGATTTGGAACTTTTTTATTCTTTCTTTTCTTGGTATTGCTAGAATTGAAGAACAAACTTTTTTTCTTTCGTTTTCTGATTTTTTTTTCAGCCTTTTCTAATCCTTGTGTGATTTGCACGTGCTGATTATGTGAGTAATCTAGGTTTGTTACCAATTGGACTAAATTGCTACCAATTCTAAAGTTCTAAAGTTTAGGGACTTAATTATAAAAATTAAAACCATAAGGACCAAATCATCATAGCTTACATAGTTAAGGGACCAAATGTGCCAATAACCCTTCTAAATATCACTGGGTTTCATTTTGTATTGAAAAAAGAGGTTAAGTAGACAATTATCACTTTTTTTAAATATTTAACTAAATTTACTACCACTATTAGATTCTACCACTTTTTGGAGGGAATTAGTCAAGAATCTATCAAGAATTCATCAAGAATCTATCAAGAATCTGTCAAGATTACGACTGACGTCAAGAATCCGTCAAGATCGTCAAGAATTTATCAAGAATTCATTTAAAAAAGTGGTATGGTAGTAGATTTAATTAATGAGGAAAAAAAATTATATTCACCTAATTTATTCTGAAAAAAGTGCTTTCAAAAATTTTGACAATTTTTGTATGAAAAAAAAAAAAAAGCTTCAAAAAACTTAGTTCATACTTTGAAATTTCCCCGACATTGTCTATAAAATATCTATAAGTTAAATATCGTAATCTATACTCATATATTACTGGTATTTTAATATCTTTTCCCTATCGTCATCTTAAAAAAATGACATCTTTGCTATGTCATTTATTTACCTTCAAGCACGATCATCAGCGTCGCTAGTAAGCGGATCATCAAGGGTAAGCATGCTTTGATAAGTTGGGTCTGCCTAGTTTAGTTGCACCTAATATGTGGGTTTTAAAATCAAATTTGTAGCAAAAGATTGACCTAGAAATATTCAAAAAATTTCACAAAACTAGTTTTATATGAGTATATAGTATTAATTCGTAAAAAAAAAAAAACATACAAAAGAATAGATTTTATATTTTATGTAGCTAGATTCTAGCTTTTCTAATTTCTAAACCACGATCTTTCAATCCAAGCCTCTAGCACAATTAAATGAACGTGTGGGCGTTGCATACAGTTTCTCAAGAACTTACAATATTCTCAACATATGAGATTGCAAGAGTTTCTACAGAGAATTGAATACGTGAAATTGCAAGAGTTTTTTCTATAGAGAATTGTTATACAGATAATGAGATTTTTTTTTTTAATTTATAGAGGCAATGTAGAAAAAATGATAGCACTTAATGTGTATCTTTTTTTTTTCTAGGTTTCCTTTATATATATGTGTATATATATATATTAAATAATCTAATAAAATAAAATCATTAATCAAATTAATATATATATAATTAATTAATTTAATTAATTAATATATATATATATACATAGAGGTTATGTTTCAATAGAGTTTTTTATTTTTCTCCATGATGAGTACTTTAACCAAGTTGAAAATAACTTACTATTGCAAGTCATTTTAACCTACAACTATTCCATCCCAATTTTTTAGAGTCAAAACCATTCTCTTCTATTCCAATTTTTTAGAGAATCTTTTTCCCAATAAGACTTTGTAGAAAAAAATTTTGGAATGATTTTTTTAAAGAAAAATTTTTTATCAAAATTATTAGTATTGAATAGTTTGATATATAGGGTTTTTTTTTTATTTTTTTGGAAGAACATTTTGATTTTGAGAATATAACATGGTTAGTTTTTAGTTTTCTTTTTTTTTTTGTGTGGGATATACACGTTTGTTTGTTTTGAACAAATAGACAGTTTTTTTTTTTTTTTGAACTAAATACACAGTTAGTTCCCTTCAAAAAAAAAAGAAAATATACTATAAAAATATTTAATAATTAGTATATATATCAAAAAAAGTCATTTTTTCCTATCATCAAAAATGATTATTATACCAAACCTTTAGTTTTTTCAAATATTCTACAAATGATTATTATATATATTTTCCAGAAAATTATATACTAAGGATTGAGAATAAAAATATAAGAATGGAATAGGAATGAGAATAAAAATACAGGAATTAAATGAGAATAAAAACCAAAAAAAAAAAAATCAATGAAAAAGGAATTGAAAAAAAAATGTACCAACAAGTCACAAGTTTTTTTTTTATCATAAATATCTTTCTATATTTATATAGGCATTGATTACAAACTTTTTTCTTCTGTAAAATTACTAATATTATTGTAACTATCAGATAAAAATCCAATAGCCCAAATTAGAGTACACATCCACGGAGTAAAAAGAAAAATCTCATTGAAACATGACCTATATATATAACTAATAGTTCATTTAAGTGGCTCAAGCCACTTTCTTCGGCTTTTAAAAGACTAACAAGCCTTACCTATTAAATAAGTGAGATAGGCTTTGAGTCGGTTTCCTAATTTGTATTTATCTAATTATCTGATAATTAGATATTTTTAAATTTAGAAATAAAAACAAATTAGAAAACTTACCTCTCATAAATTTAAATTAATTAATTTAAAATAATTAATGAATTAATAATAATTATTAATTACACGTAGATAAACTATTTATTTGGACAAAGTGCGCAGTAATATAAATAATATAATATCCAGTACAATGTTTGTAAGAGGTGGAACTGGGGACCTATAGACCTACAATTCAAGCTCCACAATTAATTAAACTCATTTGTTTAATTTATTAAATTCAGTATTACTCCACTAAAAATCTGGAATTGCATTCTTGAAGTTACAGAATTAATTTACTTAGAAAATAACAAGTTACATGTAGTTGAATCCTCTATAGACGATTCATGACAAGAACTAGGTCAATTTTCGTTTTACCTCTCTAATTATATCTTTATCCTTGTATTTCGTTGATTCTCTAATGAACAATTAATTTATAGTTTATTATAAATTAAGTACTCAAACTGTTCAAGTCTTGAATCAATATATAAGGGAATCATCCTTCTAGCTTTCTAATGGAAGGAATGGATTTCATATCTGTAAGCTACATTCTCAGCTACTCATTTCAGTTCCATATTTGTAAGCTACATTCTCAGCTATTTATCTCATCATGCTCCCAAGATACAAGTATTTCGGTCTGTTTAGGAAACAAACTTTTAACAGGTACGTTAAAAAATATAGTATTATAAATATGAGTTTATAACTACTCAGTATTAAGATTGATTTATGTATGATTATCTAGTGACATTATTTGAACTCTCAACAGAAGATGGAATTTATACAAGATTCAAATAATGTCTGGTCCATTCCTATATAATCAAATTATATAAAATACCTCAATTGTGATGTCAAAACATTAATAGTCAGGACAAGACTATTATATTCTCAAAATTAATGGACCGTACTAATAATATATAATTAAATATCTCATACTTTAATTAATTATTATGGACTATATTTACTTTATTATCCATAAATTTAATCCTCAGGTATATAACACTTATATACTAAATGTGTGGTGATATTAATAAAATAGGAATTTTCTGATATTTAAATACATACGAATTATGCACAAATTCAAAAAATATCATTTTATTAATTCAACAAATATATTCAATATTACATACTTTAAGGGTATAAACCCAAACATAATATTAGTTTAATTTCTATTTTAAAAAAAAGTAAAAAAAAAAAAAGGCAAATTTCAAAATTCACCTAAGAAGAGGAGAGAAAGGGGGAAGGCGAATTTTATTTTCTCAATTTAATTTTCAAATGAATACTATGGACAAAAACAAAAGTTTAAGTAACTACTACTTCAGTATTTCTCTTAAATTATAAATGAAACTTGACGAAAAAACCAGTTTCATGATAAAGAAATTGTCTAAGAAGGACGAATGCAACACAAAAGAGTTCAAACAGGCAAAAGTCTACAAAAGCTAATTCATATAAGATAAAATTAATTCTAATTGATATGATTTTCAAATCACAGATATTATATACTCATTAGAACGCTATTTTGTATAATAATTAGCTAAAGATAATACTGCATGTTAATTGCCTTTAAAGACAATTAATACTCACATACCTTTTCACGTTTGGTTTGTAGTTCTCGGTGATCATTAGTATAATGTCAGTGTAAACTTATTACTAATGTCAGTGTAAACTTATTAGCGATGATTGATCAAATGAGAGAATGAAATCAATATTTTTTCTGCAATAATCCCATAAATTGAGAGAAGCAAGTCAAGATGGAGAAAAGGAAGTTATTAAAAAATAAAATAAAAGTTTGATTTGGACAAAAATCACCATAGTCACAATATCCTGCCAATAGTAATTTGGCATTGCACAATTATGTTCCTCTTCTTTTTCCATTTAATTTTAAAAAAAAAAGGCCCAAAAGAGAATTTAGCACAAATCATGCTCGCTAATCAAACTGCATGGATCTCTATACTTTCACCGGAAATGAACACCATTTCAAATCTTGTCATTGGCGTTTTGAATCACATTTTTTCTCAAATCAGGGAAGGAACTCATAGTGGCATGACTTATAACCTGCAACCAATTTTTTTTAAATTATATATATATATATATATATATATATATATATATATATATATTTAGCTTGTATATGGGGATGTGAGGAATGATAATATTATGGACATCATGCCAATTGATCATTTACCAAATCGTTAGTACACGTAATTGATTTGCTACTGAGGAAAACACAATTTTTTATCCAAAAAAAATTATAAACATATTAAATGACATTCACTAATTAAATAACAACATCTATTTGTCACATTACTTGGTATGAAAAGTTTAGTTGATAGATTGGAGTTGTAGCATCATCATTGAATCACGAAAGTAATTTTGAAAAGGTTGAGCAGCATAATAATTAATTAGGCTGAAATCACTACTGAGTTATTCTAATCTGATTTGATTTTTCACATACCATGCATTTAAAATGTCTAATTTTCAGGAAAATATTGGTGCTAAGTACCAATAAAACTAGATAACCAAGCGGTGTGTTTTTCTAATCTAATCATGCTGTAGTACAACATTGGTCCCAAACCTCAGTCAACTCGAATAATCGAATTTTTACACCTTTATGGCTTGGCTACTACTATGATGCTAAATTCCTAGGAAAAAGCTATTGGCATTAGATGTTTCGCACTAGATTCCTGATATTCCGTGATTTATGGTCCTGATTTGATTCTTAACTCTTCTTTTTCTTTCCTTCTTTTTTTACCCCATGATAGAAAGGCCAAGCTCATATCATATGCCCTCATTGCCCATATTCGGGGCACCATCATTGCTAAAGCCCAACCCATCTTGATTCTTGACCCAACAACAGGCCCCGACACCATGTGCATCCTAAGGGAAATGGACTTACTAGTAGAGTAGTAGTGTTTTGGGTAAAATGACTTTGAGAAATGTTAAGACTACTATTTTTTTTTTTACTGTCTAAGTTTCATTATTTGGTACGTGAAATTCACAATAATTTGTTATATTATTAAAAAATTAATTACAGGATACCAAAAATTCGCGGAAAAACTATATTATATGATATAACATCCATTTTAATCACATCTTATATTCTTTTAAGAGAAATCGTATCTTATATTAAAAGGAGATCATACGGTCTAAATTTATATGGCTAAAAATTATGCAACATTATTTAACTTTTTTTTTCACAAATTCTTTATGTTCCTAGCATTACTTATTATTAAAAATGTGAGTATTTTAATAGAATTCATATATTAAGCAACGTGATTGGAGGGTAATCCTAGTAATCAATGACTTTTTGACACGAGTGCTTTTTAGAATGACTCTTTTAATACGGTCATGATATCAGTGACTAATAATAATAAAACAAATTGTGGCCCTATTAAAGTCATAATAGTTTCTGTATAATGACTACCTAATTCAAAAATAACAATGATACCACTAAAATTTTGAAAATTGATCTAAGAAATGTCATTTTGGTCCGAGTTACGCCTAGTCATATCCATTTCCCTAATCCTAAACAAATAAACTAATCCAAAATAAAAAAATAAATAAAAATAAAAAAACACAAAAAAAAAAAAAAAAAAAAAAAAAAAAACAAAAGGAAACCTAATGAAGATTACTGGTATAGGAAAAAATGCTTACTGGGATCTACTTCAGTAATAATGGCTGCTCCCTTGAAGTAACAAGAGCCTCCTTTGTTTTTAAATCTCTGGAAGTAACTGTTGAAGGCGTAAGAAGCATGGTCTCTAACAGTGTTTGGTAAATAACAAGCTTGCTTCTCCTGAATCTTACTACAGTCTGCTCCTCCTTTCCCACATGCCCAGTCCATGGCTGCCTGCAACTCATCATCTGGGGTCTGCTCATCTGCTATGCACCATTGCTCAAATTCCCCTTCTACTATGTAACAACAACCGGAAAAAAAAAAAAAAAAAATACACCCAGAAAATTATCAACACTTAAAAGAGATTTAGCATTATATTTTATCAACATCTTGGAAGAAAACACTTTATAATGATTGACAAATTAAGCTTATTTATGATAGACCATGTCATTTCCTATGCCTCACTTTAACTTAATATATACAACTTTGGTCATTAGAGTAATGAAAGGAAAAAAGGAACTTTAATGAGAATGCACATTAGAGTAAGCTATAAACAGAGAGCAAGTATCAGAGACTCCAATTATTAGGATAATCTTTTTGATGTTCTGTTCCACACATTTTTTCAATTGAAATGAACTTTTGAGAGTTTGTGTAGAACGATTTTAATGCTTATGGACTTAAAGCTCAAAAGGGTTGCTGTTGTTTACCTGATTTCTGTGCAACTACTGAGATCAAGAGCAGAGCAAGCAATATCCTTAGCATATAATTTGACATCTTTTGACAGAGAAAGAGAGTTCACCAAATGGATGACCTATCCAACTGAATGGGTCTCATTGGACACAACCAGTCATGAGATGCTTTTATATATCTATATGTATGTATATATATGTGTATACATATATATCGTGTAACAATCTCGTGAAAGGGCCCTTTTCTCAATGTTATTTTCCCCCCTCTCTATTTCAGCTTTTTTTTTTTTTTTTCTGTTTTAATTTAACTAAATGGGTGAATGAATAAAATAAATTAATGCAAAGTGCCATTTATGAGATATGATCCTACGTGTATGGCACATGGAGATTCTGACAGTTAATGGGTTCCACTTAGGCTACCATAAACTAACAACACAAGGGTATGGGACCAAGACTTAAAAACTGTAAAACGATGTTGATCCAAGCTAGGAAAAGAGCTAAGAGGGTTTATTTTACTAGGCTCACGTAGAAGAGATTTAAAGCACAAATTACCTTTAACAATTTCAGACCAATGTCGCTATTTTTTTTATGGAAATGTCACTTCTACTTTGACACAATTTAATCAATTGAAAAACGAGAAAGGTCCCCTCAAAAAAAAGAAAAACGAGAAAGGTGGCAAGCAATGTTGCCCTTGTCAGTATTTGAGTCGACTTTCATTTCTTTTTCTTTTGTAAATAAAATTAATTAAACTACAGATTAGCATATTTGGTGATACATCTATTCTAAAACAATAATGCTAGGCAGGATCCATCTTTTATCGCGCACTTTTATTATCATAGCATGTGAATTAACATCATTCACGAATGTTATAAAATTCATTTATGTGTTTTCATTCAGTAGTTGAATAATAATAACTCACGTGTCACATAGATTTATATTAAAAAAATAGACGGATTTATTAAATAATGACAACTCATATGTCACACAAAATTATACTAAAAAAAAAGTGAAATAAGAGGTAGGATCCTCAACATTACCAGTGGGGGGGAAAAAAAAAAGCAATCAATAAACAGAGGAAGAAGACCAGCTCATGACAATCTCTATACGATATTCAGCATGGTAAATAATGTTTCCGCTCAGTATACTTCAAAGATATATCGGGTAGAATCGTAGGTACAAAATAACAAATTACATATACACTCTACAAAAATCTTTGATACAATGGCTCATTACAATGAGTAGATCACATAGGATGATATAATGTCAAAACAGCCACAATGAACTCTAACAAAGTGAAAACTCTCAATCTTTCATCCTTCAAGGATTTCGGTTCATCTAGTTGCATTCTACTATCTTTTCTTTATGGAGAAATGCAAAAAATATTAGAACAAGAAAAAGGGTAGAGGGCACAATTTACAGTTAACTA
This sequence comes from Trema orientale, assembly GCA_002914845.1. Taxonomy (NCBI): domain Eukaryota; kingdom Viridiplantae; phylum Streptophyta; class Magnoliopsida; order Rosales; family Cannabaceae; genus Trema; species Trema orientale. The sequence goes on from JXTC01000105.1 coordinate 42,780, forward strand.
AAAGAATTGGGGACTATGTACTATGTACAGTAGACGCCGTTTCTCTAACTTTCCTCTGCAGTGATCATAACAAATGCATAATGGATGAAAACCAACTGGCCAATTATTCCATTGACCTCCCGCCATAACTGTGTGGACACTTAAATCCGATTGGTCACGACAAACACAATCCTGAAGAACAATTGTTGCGGACGGAATAAGTTTAAGAGACACCATGCCAATAAGAATGCAGTGACATCTGAAGCAATGAGAAAGACAGGTGAAGCAGAAATGATTATGAGATATTTCGTGCACAAATGCATGTTGCCATACAAAACATCAACCAAGCCAAAGAGCATGGAGTAGGTTACCGTACGGGGTAAAACAAGAAGATGTGGCAGTGTCAGGCCCTCCTCCAGCTCATTGCAGTGAGCCTACTTAGTTGGAGAGATGTAAAGCTCTAACTGCTCAAGCCAAATGTAGCACCGCACAGATCAAGCGCTTGGCAGGACCACAATGAACCACCAAATTCATGTTAGTTTAACCCTCCCCTCTCTATTGACCAGACTCAAAGAAGCGTGCCACTGCTGAGTAAAGCTGCTCTTCTTCAAATGGCTTTGACACGTAATCATCCATTCCACACTTCATGCACTCTTCATTCGAAGCCTGAATTACATCAGCTGTCATAGCCAAGATGGGAGTGTGCCAATAAGCCACATTCCCAAACATCTCGCTTGATGCTTCTCCAGAAGCTATTTTCTCATTTACCTCGCTTTCCTTGCAGCGGATTCGGCGAGTTGCTTCAAACCTGTGTATTAAAGAAAGCATTAGTACTCCAATATATAACACGAGGGCTTTCATGTATACTTTGTCCCATCAATCACTTTTCTGCTTCTTAACTTGAACAGCACTTACAGTACAATTTGTTATAATCCAATGACAAAAACAAGCAGAATTTTTTCAAACAAAAATTACAGGTTTAAAATACTGGGTAACAGGATGATTTCTGGACTAATACATTTCAAGTGAAGCCACCATCGAGTCTTCAATAAGCTGTCATACAGTAAACTAAATTGGATACCCATCTTTCAAGATTCTTTATTTTCAATGACTTAAGCTCCTCCATGTACAAAGACCAGAAAGAAATTAAAGAAAAGAAAGCAGACAGATTGATTACCCATCCATTTCTGGCATTTGGAGATCCATGAAGCAAGCGTCAAAGTTGTGAGGTGGCTCAAGCTTTTCTAAAGCAGCCTTTCCACTCTCCACACAGGTAACAATAGCTCCATATTTCTTTAGAGCACCTTCTGCCACTCTTCTATTTACTATGTTGTCATCCACCACCAAAATTTTCCTCTCTCTCAGTAAAGTCCCAAGAGTTACTGGTTTCTTTCGGTTTATGAGCCTCTTCTTACCATTTCCAAGGCCTTCTTGCAAGCAGGCAATTAAGACACTTAATCTAAGTGGCTTTGTCAGAACATTATCAACCACACCAGCAGATTTGAGCGCATTGCGCTCACCAGTGCTAATTGAGGTAGTCAATAGAAAAATCTTCGGAGGGTTTACAAGGGATTCCAGACTTTGCTCCGGTAGCAACTGACGAAATGTAGGACTAGTTTCGTTATCCCAAATATCTTTGTCAATGAGGACCATGGCAAAATGCACGGAAGAAAAGCTGATAAAACAATGCATTAGTATCATCTAGATAAAAATTACTCAAATTTAGATATATTAACTAAAGTCAATACTTCAACTTCGTAATTTTATGAAAAGTATACAAAAATTCTGTCACATGCATGATGATGATGATGATGACGACGATAATCCCTGGTGCAATGTTAGTAATACATGGTTAATTATCCGAAGAAAAACCTTGCTGATGCTACAAACAGCTATAGTAAAAGCTCAAACATTCAAATACTTCAGCAATATAAATAGAATATTCATTTTTAATTTTACCAATGACAATTGAATCTTCGAATTTTCAATATATATTTCTAATTATCAAACCTTTGTTATTTTGACTATCCTAGAAAGAGTAGAGTCTACCTGGTGTTGGAAGTACTTGATAGATAAGAGCATGCTGACTCCATGCTTAAAGCTATATCCACAGAGATCCCCAATCTCTCTAGATGGTATCTTGTGACTTCTGCTCGGATAGCTCTCTTATCTATTACTAATGCTCTTCGTCCTTGGAACTCTGAAACAGCTGGATCATTTTGCTGCCACTTGGTGTCTCCTGTTCTTAAAGATCCAGTAAATGAAAAGGTACTGCCAGTGTTCCGTTCACTAACAAATCCTATTTCCCCACCCATGAGTTCAACCAAACATTTACTGATGCTCAATCCAATTCCAGTTCCACCATATGTTCTTGACGTGGAACTATCAGCCTGCACAAAAGGTGTGAAAATGCGACTTTGTGCCTCTTGAGGAATTCCGACACCAGTGTCTTCAACTGTCACTAGTAATTTGATCCTATCAGATACCTCTGCAACTGTGCTGCTCAAATTTTTGAAAAGTTCCCAGCTTTTCCATCTATGAACCACACGAGAACCACTCAACGTGTTGTAAGTTTTGCTCGACTTCTCCCCAACTGAATCTAAGCCCTGTTTAAGCACTCCGTCCATAGCATTAGGTGGACATTTTACTTCATCTGCCAGATGCACCGTGACGAATATATGTCCGTTGTCAGGGGTGAACTGCAATTCATATGAATCATTTGACAGGATTATTATCGCAGTTAAGATTTTAAGATGGTAACTAATAATGCCATTGCATACAGTTCTAAATACAATCATCCACTAAGCCTGCTTTTCGGCAAAGTTTAATTACTGCACAGTCAAGGAGCTTGAGGACACAGATAGTTGTGTTATTAACATCAAAGACCGCAAAATCATAAATTTGTTTCATGATTTTCAAAAATGTTACTGCTGAATAATGTAACTTAAAATTGTAATTATGTTTTACTTTATGGCTATTATTAAGGAAAAATCATGAAACAAATATATGTAAAAATGTCCCAAGACTTGGTAAAAAATTCATATATCTAGATGCAGTATGAGGAAACTCAGAAACTGTTCAAAATAATCGGGGATATAATTGGTGTGAGCTTATGACTATAAATGCAAGTCAACTGACGTAGACAATGCAGCAGTAACATTTTGGAAAAACTAGAATTCCATGGAAGAGACACAAGAGACACATGTATGCTGTCAGATTACTTTCCTATTAAGTCACCCAAAATAAAACAAGTTATTAACCGTTTTTTACCAATGGTTTAGTTGTCAAATTACTAGAGCAACAGGGGTTATAAACTCCCACAATAAAGTAGATATGCATCAGTTGATTCCCATCAATTATGGGCCTCAGTCCACAAACATGGTCACAGATGCAGCTGACGCAAAGATTCTTTCATCTCAAATATAAGGGACTTCTACCCCAATATTTTCAGTGTACGAAACCAAAGAGGAAACATAAAACACACAAAGCAAGTGTCAGAGTTATCACTGACCTTAATCGAATTTCCAACAAGATTAGTGATTATCTGCTGAAAACGTCCAGGATCACCAATGACAATTTCAGGCACACGATTTGAGACATAAACAGCCAACTTCTCCCACCCAAACCATAATTGTGTAAGAATTAATAAAAAGTATAAACATCCACTGTACAACGGAAAACTGAACAAGGAAACTAAAATTTGATTTTTGTTTACCTCAATCCCCTTCTCATTAGATTTCCCAGAGAAGAGTGACAGAACGTTATCAAGTACTGAGCGCAAATCAAAAGGTACATCCTCAAGTTCGAGCCTGCCTGATTCTATTTTAGCCTGGTCAAGAACCTCATTTATCAGCGAAATCAGAACTTTCCCACTGGCATGAGCAGTATGGGCATAGTCTTGTTGGGTTGCATCAAGGTCGGTATCCATCAACATTTGCAGCATACCTGGAATGATAGTGGAAGTTGTATCATTTACTTGGAAATTCGCAAAAGAGCAATTATTTTGCAATGACTTTCAGTTTACCTAAAACGCCATTCATTGGTGTCCTGATCTCATGGGAGACAGTTGCTAAAAACTACAAAAGATAGAGAAATTCAGAAAAAGGATTTTCACAGGAGTATCAAGTATAATGCATATATAAAGAAGAAACAAAAGCCACTGCTTTAAATATGCAGGTAAGAAATTCAAGATCCCTATGAAAAAGAGTTGTACTTAGAGGAATCACAAATTGCTAAACACAAAAAGCAACCACCAACTGCAAAACCGAAAAAAGGAAAAGGAAAAGGCACCTGAGATTTTGCCACATCTGCAGCTTCTGCACGAGCTTTAAGTTCTACCATCATCCGATAGTCTGCCTCCACTTTTGCTATTCGACTTATGGCTGCATAAAAGATATGGCCTACTAGTAAGGTAATGACAAGGACTCCAACTGATGCATTTATTGCCATCCAAGGTAAAGGAGGTTTCTGCTTGAACCTGTAACCAAATGATTTAACATTTTGAGAGTGTAAAACAGGAGATTCCATTCCACATTCTTTATACCAGATATATAGAGTTGGGAATGTGTTAGATCTAACCTGCAATGCATTTCATGCTTTCGAAGTGGATCTCCGAAATCAAGAGAGCTAATGTGCAATAGACCAGTATCAGTGACATCAGTACCATACATGTTGATAGGAGCAGATGCATTAGTTATATCATAAACATTGACAACAATTGTTTCCTTGCTGGCAAGTTGGTGCAGAAGCTTTTTAACGAGCGATGGGACATCATAAGATGCACCCAGGTACCTATTGGCAAAAGTGAGAGCCAGTTAGAATCTCATCTTTTTGGGCATCTGATATACAGCGCAAAATATTTTATTGCAGTTGAATACAAAAGCCTGTCCACATAAACATAAAACTAAAAAATTTCAACTTAGAAATAAATAGTACCCCACAGTAGCTTCAATACGTTGTTCTGCCGTAGCATCTGGCGGCAGTTCAGTGTTGTAGACTGCAAAAGTAAGTACCACACCCAGGTTATTTGACTTCAACAGCTTAAAAGGAGATGTAAGGACTCCTTTTCCAGTTGCTCTTGCGCGCAAGATGTTCTCACGGTCTTCCTATATAACGACAATATTAGCAATTTAGCACAACCAGGAAATCTAATGATCATTGGCACAAATATGCAGACACGAGGGTGGATGACCAGTAATACTATCCCCTTTGTAAGAACATTATCAAACATGGAAAAGATTGTTCCTTGTATTCTGTTGAAAGCCTAGACAAATTGCCAAAGTAACAGAAACAACAGGATACTAATAATGGCGCTCTAAAATCACATCTCGCTGACATCATTTTGCAGAATTCCTCGTTTAATATTCTCATTTAAACAATTGAGCATCCTATATCACAGATGCAATAAAGTGTACAATTTCAAGCATTTTTCAATTCATCAATATATTTAGTCGGTGAAATATGCTCTATTAACTTGTCCAATTTGAGCTTATATAAGAAACTAGATGGTCCCAAATGTAGTCTTAGAGTTTACTCTAAGTATTACATTCCTTATATTGTAACAAATACTATTCTAGTAGTTAAAGAAAGCAAATTTTTCTTCAATTATTGTTTCCATGATATCCACCTAAATGAGGCCAACATAGTAATCAAAATTCCTGGTGCTGAGCGCATCAATGAAAGGAGTAGTACATTTGAAACTGAAAGCTAACAAGGCATACCTTTCCAGACATCATGTCAATAGATACAATGTGTGAAACAGTTTCTTGAGAAAATATAACAGGTGCATATTCATCCTGAACAGGTGCAGGATCCAAATTTTCCGGAATACAATCTTGTACCAGAGTCTGGTCCTCGGTCTCCATTTTCTTTATTGTCCATCCATGGTGCTTCTCGAACTGTTCCCTCTCTGAGTGAAGAACTTTCAAAGCATATGCGACACCACTAGTAAGTGGCCTCTCAAAAGATGTTCTCTCTGTATATTCCCCAAATGTTTTCTGCCGAACAAATGACATCATTAGCATTTATTGAATTACACTACTATTAAGATCTGATAGAAGTGGTTTTTTTTTTGGGGGGGGGTGTTAAAATCCTGTTTCCACCTACCCACCTGGTGCAAAAAAAAAAAAAGAAAAAAAAAGGGGGCCCGATACTATAGGTTTTGTCATAATTCCACAGTACATTTAAGTGCATCATATAAGGGCTCAGAACTCTCATATGATAAGCCCTCAAAGTGTAGATCCTGTGTATATTCAAGTATAATACAGATACTTAGAAATTGACTGGATAATGTTAACTAATTTGTTCACATACTTGCCCTTTAAACTTTACCACAAGGAAATTGTTTACATGAATTAAGAGACTCATTTTTCAAGGAAGTTGATTTTTTACATGTTTTTCATGGGTGGGGGCAGCATGTGTAAGAACAACTGTATTGGTTTTTCAAATAATTTTGGACAAACAAAAACGTAATTCCAATATGTAGTTGTAATAAAGTAAAACCCACATGCATAACCAATAACATCAGCCTAATTAGATGTGGAAGTTACCTGATCAATCGCAGATGGATATTTCCCATGGTGAAAAGTAGATACGAGTATAGCTAAAGCATGAACATGATTCATGCTGACATTAAACTGATCCTGCAACATCCGGGCTCGCTCATCACACATATTAGCTAGTGTTTCTTCTCTCCTCAGAATATGTTTTCTATTGAAATGCCAAAATAACCAAATTGACATGGTAACCCCAGACAAGACAAAAACTATGAGAAGCTTTTTCCTCCATTTTCCAGCACCCTTAGGAGGACCATGGCTTTGCTGTTGCTGTTTGTGTGGCTGCTTCTGATGCCGAATCTGTGGTCTTTCATGAACCAATTTCTGCTGCTGAAACAATGGTTGGTCATGGACTAGCTTCTGCTGCCAACCAACCGAATGTTCAGGAACCAGCACTTGTTCTTTCCTTTGTTCTTTCCACCATAATTTTGAAGCTAATTTGTAGCTCAAAATAACGCCAACAAGGACCCACCAATATCCCTTTAGCAAGCCACAGAAAAGTTGACACTGCTCCATTGCACAGTCTGCCAACAATGCTGATGGCAAGACACTCTAAAGAAGCCAACATGAACAAAAATAGTTTTAGGTCATATAGAAGGATTTCTATTCACCAAGTATTTAGATCTCATAACATAGGATAACAAATACAGAAACCAGTTATTGAGAGACAAGCATGCTAGTTTACATGGGTCTAACGTATGGCTCAGGAATTATAGATGCTGCATTTATGCAGCTTGTAATAAAGGCAAAATATTGCCACATAAAACCTACATTTTGTCCATTAGGCTTTGAGGAACAGAGCATCTAGCACCCAGAAAACAAGAATAATATGCATGTTTATGCATTCTCTTCAATACTGTTATGATCCACTTTTAACTGAGTATGCTTGGAGTGATACTTTTCAAGAATAACCCTATTTTCTCAGGGTTATCTAACTGTAAATATATTTCAGAATCAAGTTCAAAACGAACATCAGAACTGGATCTAGTTACCATTTCAGATAAGTTCTCGCATTGCCAGCAACCAACAGCAAAACAATTTACAACAGTTGGTATGCACCCTTATCACAATCAGCATACTAATATAAGCATATTTTTCTCTTCTTTCTAATGTTTTGCAAGGGAAGATGGGCATAGTTCACATAATTTGTCAGTAAGCACAAATAAAGACAAGCTTCAAAATTTGAAACTTCCAAGTATGATTTCTGAATTCTATTCTAAGCATGAGAATTATACCTTTCCAGGAAACCGATACATAGCTGAAATCATAAATTGCAACACACGTGATACATAATTGTTTTTTGGTAGTGAGAAGTACAGCTTTCTGGGGATGCTCTCCTCTTGAAGGACTGAGCATTGATTTGTTGATTTTACATTTTCTAAAGCCCATTTATGTTCCTTTTGCAACTCGAACTCTTCTGAGCATAATACCTTCATGGAACAGACAATGCCATCACTTGACATCCTCTCAGTTATTGGTTCTTTGGTACACTCCAGTGATGCTATCTGCAAGGAACATAGACTAATAAGAGAAAGGAAGAGCCTAACATGTAGATCAAAGGTCTAACTTTTGTAAGCATACATTATTTTATCATGAAACTGTTCTGCACAAATATTCTCAAAACATATGCCATGTTTGAATGAAAAATGATGAGAGAAACGTCACGATATATCTGTCAAGTGGAAATTCAACAGCACTGGTCTCATGTCATCCCCATGTCCTATTCCCAAGCATGAGCTACGTCATATCTTATCTGGTCAAATACAGAAAATTCGTTTTCCTAACATCATCTACTTATGGAAAGTTTTATCTGTTCAAATATATCACACTTCTAGCATTGATCAAACTACTTATGCTTTCTTTCACTTTCATTTTGCTCTAAGCTTCCTTTCTTTTCTCGTTAAAGCTCTAAGGTTCCTTAGTTTGCACTTTGCCATATTTAACTATCAGCATTACCATGAAACTGTAGAAACCCGATAGTTTCTCACCACATCAGAGATCGAGATCCTTAGCTCAGAGCTATCCTAAGTCCTAACAACTTATTTTCATAGGAAACTAGGTAAAACAGTTTATTACACGTAAGTTTAATATACTGGGAACTTCAGCATTACCCGTAGAACTAAAGAATACCAATTCAAAAAACATTCAACACACCAAGATGGACAGAGATTTGGAACATTTGGCAGAATAACTACCATATCCACAGGAGGGTAGTATCAACACGTTATACTATTAACTGTTGGAAAGCCTATATGATACGAAAGAAGGACGTTTAAGTATTTCATACATCTTTTACTTGTAATACTTCTCACGACACTATTCAAGATGCGTTGATCACAACAAAAATATTCAAAAGGATATAGAGAAAATTAAGCACAAAGTAATTCGTGTAGAAAGAAAACCATATAGAATGAAAGTACTACTCAGAACCGTACAAATAATTCAGTTTTGGTTGCAGCTTGTGAAACCATTAAAACCAGAGATAAGAAGAGTCTAAAGATAGTAAAGCTGGAAGTTTGAGAGTCGTGAATGAGCACCTGATCCGATTTGGAGAATAAATAAGCTAAAGAATGAAGCTGGTTCTTGCTAACATTGAAATACTTCTGCAAGATTGGAGTGTTCTCTTGGCATGAGCCCAAAATTTTCACTTTACTCTCTGAAGTCCAGTAATTGAAACTCAAGAAAAACCAAATGCTCCCAATTGCAACAAAACCCAAAAGCCAGAAAAACAAGAGCTTTCTTGTCCATTTTCTCACACAATTCGGTCCCAAGAGAGACTCTTTTGCCTTCTTCACCTTGAAATTAGCTGGTAGTCTACCATTAATGCCAGAAAGCTTGCAATTAAGAGACATAGTAACCAAAACCCACCTATGTATCTTTACAAAAATTCTTGAAAGCTTAAAGAAGGCTCCTTTTCCAGCACATAAACTCATCAAAATCAGACCACCAAAAGAAAACCCAGTAGTGAAAACTCAAAAAGAAACGCAGATTAAACAAAACAACGCAGAAATCTTGACAAACCCAGCTCATCAAACTCAACAAAATCAGTGCTTATTATATAAAAACCAACTTAATCTTTGAAGAGGAAGAAGAAAAAGCTAAATGGGATTTCTTCTGTTTCGTCACTTAACTCAGAAAGTTTCCTTCTGTGAAGCTGTTTTGAACCCACCAAACTCCGCTTTCTTGAAGAAGGCCAAGGCCAAAGGGCTCACAATCAAAGCCAAAACAAGAAAAGCTGAACCAAACCCTTGTTATATATTGATATCCTCTGAGTGAATCATTAATGGGACATGAGAAAAATTGGCTCTTTCCTATATCTGGGTACTTCTTATCTTTCTCTTAAACAACTGTACAATTAAAAGTAGCATCAAAAGGGTAACATTTCCATGGGAAACCAATACCAAGAAATATGTATTAGACCCAGTTTTGTTCTTTGCTTAGAGGTACTAGACCCAGTTGGTTTCTCTAGAATTCCAACTGGAATCAATGATCAGAGTGAAGAAAAAATAAATAAATAAATAAAGAGGTGTCTTTTCTTTCTTTATTTTTTTTGGTTTAAAAAAAAACACACACACACCACCAACAACAACAAAAACAGGCCCTTTGGCTTTCTCTCTCCTCCTCAGTTTGGTGTCCAGCAGTGGATATGAGGTTGGGCACATCATTATCTCATCATCTAAGTGGGGGAAGGTTTAACCAAAAACAAACAAAACCCAAGTTCAATTTCACTCAAAAATACCAAATTTATCAAAAACTTTTACAATTTTCTTCTTTTGGGATTTTTTTTATACATTATTTTAACTCCTATAATTGTTCACACTGGCCCCCCTTCCTCCTTTCCTTTGCCTTTTGTCCAGTGTTGAAAGGGACCTCACCTCACCATCCAGCGCTTATTTAAAGAGATATTTATGTATTTTTTGTTATTTTCTTTTTCTCCTGCCTGCAGCTTAGAGAGAGAAACTCTCTTTTTAAATATTTTTTATTTCTTATTTCTTTTTTTTTTTGGGGGTAAAACTGGTTACCAAAGCAGAGGCAGAGGCTGCAGTTCAGAGTTCAGTTTGTTTTCTTTTTCTTTATTGGGTGTTTTTTCCTGTGAAAAAATATTGTTAATATTAACTATATTATTATTCAAATACACGGGAAAAAATCGGCAATTACTCGGAAACTGAAGGTGAAATGGGCACCATGCAGCTGGCTTTAGATTCTTAAAAATGTGCACTGTGTTTGGAAGGTATATTATTGTTATTATAATGAGGTGATGTGGGTATCAATGAAAATATGTGTCGGCTATATACCTTACCCACCAACTTAAAATAATACAAAGTTATGAAAATTAAAATAAATAAAAAAGATTGATTAATTAAATTAATCTCATCATAAGAATGCACAGCAAGTAATGGGACTAAACAAAAGCAGCTCCTCATAGACTAATCCCTTCAATCAAAACCATCATTAGTCTGACCATTATTACTACATAGTTTAATCATTCTCTGAGGTTAGAAAAGGTGTTGGCAAGCCTACATTATCATAGTGCAATTCAAAATTATTGGACAGCTCTAAAGTTGAGTAGTAATAGGATGATTCTCTTTTTTACATTTATATCTCCCTCTTTAATATGTAAACTTTATTACAAGATCTCACATTTTTATTAATATTTTAAAACATAATATAATTTACATTTCAAGCATGAAAGCGAAAAATAAATTATTAGCTCTTTCATACTATTTATCAAATTGATATCTTTTAGATATTAAGAAATGGCTTTCTTTTGTTTCTTTTTTTTTTTCTTTTTTTTTTTAATGCAAGACGCTTGAAGTCTAGACGATCTTTTTCCCCTTGGTATTTTTTTAGAATAATAATCCCACGTTTTTTATTTATTTTTTCTTAAAAAAAAAGGAGAAAGAGAGAGAGAGAAGAAGATAGATATTTATAGTTCAATGAATGTTCAAGCTAAAAGTAAATGTTTTTCCATTAGGTATTTGATCACATTAATTGCACTATGCCAACTAGATCCCTACAAGTCTTAATATCAAATACATATTTTATACCTTCTTGTTTTTAGTTGTATCAATTCTACTATGAAATGGTTTGTAACTCTCATTCTTAATCCTAATTCCCCGTTGCCCAAAGATGTCAACGTTGAAAGCTCTTGTAGCTAGATGATGGTTCACCTAAATGCCCCCCACTTAAAGGCTTAAACTTTATTCATAGACTAATTAAATAAATAAATAAATAATGAGAAGAATAATAACTAACTAGCCATTATTTGAGTCAAAGGGAGGTTACCAGTTTAGGGATAATTTTATCTGAGATGTTGTGCTCTAGAGTCTAGAATGTACTCCTCTCTAAGCCACTTGATATATGACCCTAGAAAGCTCTCTATTACATCTGTACCTATAAGTAAATAAATATATCTTCTTTTTTTTTGCTTGAAATATAAATAAATATATCTTGATAAATAAAACAAATGCCTCATTCATTGTAGGGTCCACATCTTAGCAACAAATTTCAGGCTCAATAATTACTATATCCAATTGGAATTAGACCCACCACTATGTTATACTTCTGATGAAGATTTGTTGTGATGAGCATTCTTCATAGTAATCATTTTAGCATCTTCATTTTTTTTCCCCACTTTTTCCCCGTCATAAAGCTAACTTACATGATTTTTAATGGCTTGAAAAAAAAAAAAAAACAAAACAAAACTTAGAAGATATTTACATATGCACACCACGGATTGAAACCGGTCTAATACAACTACAATTTTAAATATATCTTAATCCAACAGTAACTCAGACTCTAGTGGATGATTTTAAAACTCAGCTCCTGAGAAGGGAAAATAAAAATCTTAAAAAGGCCACTAAACTCTTTTGTAATATTATAATTTATTTATAGCTGCAGGCTTAGCCGGTTAGCTAGCATTTTCTTTTTTTTTTTTTTAAATTGAGAATAACTCATTTCGTGTGTTGACCTTTAAGATTTGCACTTTAAGATTGTACTTCCGAATTTAAGATTTGCATTTTAAGATTTGTACTTTCAAATTCTCCGCTCCCTTATCAAGGAATACATCTTTAAAAACAAAAACAAAAAAAAAAAAAAAAAAAAAAAAAAACCAACAATTTATCCCATGCTATTTACATTTAAAACAAAACAAAACAAAATTACTGCAACATAGTTGGTTAACATTCTTAACCTTCAAACTTAAACCAATAACAATAGTTTAAAAAATTCACCTTTCTGTTAAGAAAATTTAGAGTTTAGAACTTAAAATGGATTAAAAATGTTTAGATGACTCTGGGCTGATTTGAGATTGCACTTGCTGGATTGTTTTTTTAGCTTCTAAATGCGGTTGAGAAAAATATTGCCAAAAAAATAGTAGTTGATAAATTATGAGCATATTTTGAAATCTGTTTAGATTTAAGAAGCAATCTGAGAGTTGCTTCTACAAAACTAATTTTGTAATCATCATACAAATTTCATACATTTATTCTCAATAATAAATTGTATTCCAAACTTACGAATAGCATATGTATATATACATATATACATATTTTTTAAACGATTTTAGTTAGATTTAAAATCTTGCTAACAAGTGTAAGAATATGTGTATTTAATAAATTCCCCCTTTATAAAAATGATTCACATCTAATCTATGAAATATATATAGTATTGTTTCATACAAATGTTCTAGTTTTTCTTATGCAGAGAAATTATACCGAGTCCCGTGGATTTAAAAAAAAAGATTGAAAAATTAGTAAAATTTTCACAACCTCTTTTATTCCCTTGATTTAAAATCTAAGAATTTTTTTAACAGAACAATAGAAATAAAATATAAATATAATGATCAAAAGTAAAACCTTAATAAAATTTAACTAAATAATAATTAAAAAAAAAAAGTGATTATAATGTTTCAAGAAAAAAATTGAAAGCTAGTAGTGCAAATATGTTTAATTCATGAGTATCACTATAATTTTTTAACGGATATGTGGAAATTTATATTTTCTACGTATAAATTAATTAACAAATTTTCCGTTAAACATAGGATATGATTTTAGTATATATCATTCTGCTGAGTAACATAAAAAAAAATTTATTAAAAATAATTTAAAACAGTTAGCATAAATTATTCAATTTTTATATAAAAAATATAAATTTATAGAGATTTAAAATAAGAATATATATATATTTGCAGTTATCCTATTTTTTGATACACAACATATTTTATTTAGTCTTTTTTTTAATCAATTTCATCTCAAAAAAAAAAAAAACCTTAAACATATGGGGACCGTAAGTAATATAAGGACAGAAAGACAAATATGGCCTTAAGAAATGACTAAGTGAGAGGGCGGCAGTAGGAGTGGAAGTGGAGGACAAAATCGAAATTCTCAGTTTTCCGATTAAAATTAAAAAGATTAAAGAACTATTTTCCTCGAGAATAGAGACGAAATACCAGTGAGTCCCATGACAGCTCCCTTCTGACAAATCACATTTCCCTTCTTGTCCAACTCAACTCTCACCCTTTTTTCCTTTTCCCTCTTTTTTTCCCATTTTTTTTAAATAATAAAAAAAAACCGCGAAGGCACCTTAGCACGACACGTCAACTACGTCACTTGGGGGCCTGCAGACGCTTTTTTGTTCTGTTTCAGTTTCACTTTCTCCTCCTCTTTTGTAATCGTATTTATGATTATGGTTACATACGTGTATAGGTGTATACGTATATATAGCCTATGTATATCTGTATGTATATATTGTATAGATGAAAGCTAGAGAGAGCACCTGGACCAGTGGGCCCCACCCCACCCCCCGACAAAGAAACAAAGTTCCGCTACACGACAACGGACCTTGTAACTGTCTGCACATGTTAGTTATGTTACGGTGTCGCAGTTTCAAAATTACAAATTCACCTCCCTGAGCTTTTTTTTTTTATGAACCTTGACAGAGCGAGGGAAATTATATTAAAAGAGAAAGAAAAAGAAGAAACACCAAGTCAGAGGAGGGCATAAACCTGACCTCAAAGGATAAAGAAATGAAAAGAGAAATAAAATCAGCGAAACCGATAATTAGGCTTCACAATATAATCGTCGTAAATAAAAGATGAAATAAAAGATGGAGCGGACCACCACCAAGTTGGACAAACAAAGGAAGGAGCATGAGAAGCTAAAGAATCAGTAACACGATTACCCTCGCGATAGATATGAGTGACCACAAAATCCATATTAGCAATGTACCCCAATGCTCTACACCAAACTGATCTCCAACAAAAAGGAACTTTAAGAGAGCGGGCCAAAAGAAGGAAAACCACGTAGACTGAATCACTCTTAAACCAGAGACATTTCTATCTATATTTCCAAGCAAATTCAATCGCATGAATCGCCGCTGCCAATTCTGCCTCAAAAGTGTAACCAATTCCTAAAGGAATAGAGAAACATCCATGAACAAACCCTCTATGAGTCCGAAAAACTCCTGAACACCCAGAAGGACCTGGTAAGCCATAAGCAGAACCATCAGTGTTGACCTTGACCCAGGACAGATAAGAAGGTCTCTATATAACTTTAACAATGATTGGCGCCTTTCGAGGCCTACCTTTGACCCGAAGCTCTCGTAAAATTAAGAGAACGGTCATAGAGTTAGACATAGAGCCAATAACCAGAGATTCAGTCTCTCTAATAAAACGCCAAAGTAGAACAAATGCTGAAGATATAGACGGCTTTTTATCTTCAAAAATTACCAAATTCCGAAGATGCCCTATAATCTAAAAAACAGAGACCAAACTAACTTTCTAGAAAACTCAAAGTTGCGAGCTAAATGAGCAAAGTTGAGCTCTATCGTAAAGATCCCTCACTGAACCCTCCAAAAAGACTGGAGTGTGAAATAAAGAGGATAAGGCCGACCAAAGCTACATAACAAAAGGGCAATCAAGGAATAAATGTGACGAGTCCTCTACCGAGGAATGACAGAAAAAACAACAAGATGAAAGTTGAAAGCCTCGTCTCATCAAGAAAGATGCAGTAGGAAGTTGGTCATGAAGAGTCCTCCAAAGTAAAACCGACCTCGAAGGAGGGATGAAGGAGGACCAAATCTGCTTTCCCTAAGAGCAAACGACTTGAGAATCAGAAAGAGACGTATAAGCATCAGAGCAGGTAACCCTACCATCTAAAAAACCCATCCAGTACAAAGCATCTGGACCATCTAAAATCACTACCGACTTAATAACATCAGCAATTCCTTCAAAACGATCAGTAAAAGCTGAAGGAAGAGACCAATCCGAATCTGTTAAAAAATCCCCAACCAAACTCTCCAAAGGAGGATCAAGAAATGAAGAAGAATATACCAAATTAAGTAATGGGCAACCCAGCCAATTATCAGTCTAAAATTTGACTTTATAATGTCTTCCAACCTGAGCTTGTTTGTGATGGTAGGGAGGTTTGATTCAGTAATTCCGTTTTTGTGTTGGTGTGGAATTACCAAGTTGTCCTACTCGACGACATGAGACAAATACAAATGTGTGTGTATGGAAGATGGTATTTATTGACTCTGGGCTATAATTCTGTTGGATCTCTTTAAACGAAGCTAAAACCAATCTCGCCCGCTTCATATAAAAATTACTATGAGACAATAATATGAATGTAACTTTGCATAGAAATTAAATAACTATATATAAAATAGTGGGTATTATTTCGTTATATTGTAAAGTTATTTTAATTTTATGTTATTTATTCTATTAATTAGTTTATAGTGTACCTAATTATATTAGTTTTATGCAAAATTATGTACACACTATTTTGTGTTACTAATTTTAAGTTTAAAGTGTACCAATTTCAAATAGGAATACATTCTTCTATTTTAATTCTTCATCTTTAATTGTTTATTGTCTTTGAACTATTATGTAAGACCGAAAATAATAGTAATACCTAAATGTACTAAAAAAAAATGTACTAAAATAAAAAACAGGTAGGACTACCATACTTGATATATCTTCTCACCATAATAATTAGGGATATTTTCTTCTGACCCAGTAAGAAGGCAAAACACATGGCAAAGAAAGGAGTTCACCCAACGATGTGCACCAAATGACATGTCGTTTAGCACCAATCCTCGCAATGATTCGACCCTATTCTAAGGGATTCAGACAAGGATAAATTAGATAATCTTGAAATATAAAACATAATTTGGACGGAAGACGGCTAACCTCGCTCATCCAAATACATTGTGCTTAGTATCCTGAAGGCCGAAGTAGTATCTGGCCATGCCAAACAACGTGAGTGAGATTGACTACTGTGAGTTGCCACTGAACATCCGAGCAAGGTAGAATACAAATACAAATTAACCACAAGGAATATTCCGTAGGGCAATATTATTCTCCATATGGTCGCTAAGTATCATGCGCTAAATCCAACACGTGAATTCTTACTAAACTTTGTTCGTAAAAGTAGTAAGTGAGACATACTCTACTATTTAAGAGGATATATGGCTATCAACCCCAGCAACATTGGGACCACAATACCATAATAAATAGTACCTCTTTTTTCCGCAAGAGGTAAGTCATTATAAATCCCTAAAACCCTACTTGTCATTTTTTTTATCTTAAAAATCTCTTACTCCGTTCTTATAATTCTCCAAAAATACAATACTTGTCTACCATTTTGGCTCATCATTCTGACATTATTTGGAGCATATTTGGTAAGTATTACACCAGTATCTTACTAGAAATTTGGTGAAAAGTTCATCTATAGCTTTATTCAAAGATATATGGATAGTCACCTACATTAAATCTAGGTTGCGGGATCCTTCAATAGGGTCAATCGAAGGCATACGGCACATATTGGTTCAAGGACGAAAATTCACCAAATAAGCATCAACTTACGTGAAGCCTCATTTTTTTAAGTATAAGTTGGTTGTCTTTCTATTACATTTTCAAGTATAAGAACTCAATAAAAGTAGTAAGAAAATACAATTAGAGAAGCTATGTACAAGAGCGTGGAAAATTGAGTCACTAAGTTATGTTATTTGAGTCTTATATGATTCTAGAGTCTTGTGACATTCAAAAAATGTGCATTATTTATAAGTATCTTAGTGTCGGTTATATTATTCAAAGACCACATTATTACTTTGTCCAATAAAATCTATTGACTTCAAATGGCATTGCCCATATAATTGCTGAGTTTTTAGGCTTCTTCATTTGGTAGTTATGGCTTTTGTGGGTTTTTGATATATTAAATTATTGTAGCAATATTTCCTTTCTTTTATTGGGTTGTATATTGCCGTGAATGAATTATGTTCACTATTTTTCAACAGTTAGGTTCCACAACCTGTAGGAATGCCAATGGCACTTTTAAAAGGCCATGGATAGCCTTTGGCTAAAAGGAAGATCCAGAGAAGAAGATGGTAATTTTTTTTTTTAAGTCTTTCCACCACTCCAACAAATAGAGTTAACTTTAGTAAATGGCGTAAATCTTTGATAAAGAAGCAACACCAGCTAGAACATCTATATGAAGGTCCTCAATGTGCAAGCTCTATTACAACAATTAAAAGGCTTGAGAAGGAGATCAAAGTTTTGTTACTGGAAGCAAAGCTCCCCTGTGGAATGGCTAGCTTCGGGGGGCCAGAACATCAAATTCTTACATAACAAAACTTCCAACCGGAAACATAAGAACAAAATCTCTAAAATCTTAAATAAAAATGGTGTTTGGCTCTCAGATTTGAAGGAGGTGGTGGAGGTTATAGAAGATTACTATCGTAATATTTTCAAGAGCAATCAACCTTCAGAAGAGGCATTGTATGCGACATATTCAAGTTTGACTCTTTCTAGATAGTTTAACTATTCCTTTCTAGACAATTTAACTATTCTTACTCGGCCTTTTATAGGTGATGAAGTGCGGAGTGCTCTTTCAAGCATAAGCCCAACAAAGGCCCTCGGACCGCATGGTTTTCATGCTATTTTCTTTCAGAAGCACTGGAATTTAGTTGGAAGAAGAATTACTAATGCTAGCTTAGCAGTTTTGAATAGTGGTCACTCTATCAAGGCTATTAACCATACCAATGTGCTCCTCATCCCTAAAAAGAAGAACCCTGAGTGTTATTGATTTTCGCCCCATTAGCCTTTGTAACGTGGTGTATAAAGTAGTTACCAAGACTATAGCTAATAGACTAAAGCTTGTGTTGCTAGAACTCATTTCCCTCAATTAGAGTGCTTTTGTGCTTGGTAGACTCATTATAGACAATGTTATTAGAGCTTTTAAGTTACTTCACTCTATTCACAAAAGAGATAATAGTCGTAAAGGTTTCTTTGGCTTTGAAATTGGATATGAATAAAGCCTATGACCGGATCGAGTGGCATTTTATATACAAGGTTATGGAGGTCATGAGGTTCCTGTTCGCTGGTCTAATCTTATTTTTGAATGCATTTCTGCTGCCAGTTTTGCCTTCACTATTAATGGAAGTCCTCAAGGTCATGTTACATCTTCCTGAGGTCTTAGGTAAGGCTGCTCTCTTTCCTCTTATTTATTTCTATTGTGTGTTGAGGATTTTCTTCTCTTATTAGATCAATAGAGGATGAGAGTAGGATAACGGAAATTTAATATACCAGAGCTGGTCTTAGAGTTAGTCACTTGATTTTTGCCAATAACTCGATTGTTTTCCTATGAGCTAAAGTAGAAGATTGTCAGATAATGAAATAGATCCTAATAGTTTATAAAGTGCCTCGGGTCAAAAAATTAATATAGAAAAATCGATGATAACTTTCAGCCCGAATGTGAGCGAGGTAGGGAAATTTGTTATCCAAGATATTCTGGGGATGCACTATACTAATTCTCATGATACCTATCCAGGGTTACCGACTGTAGTAGGTAGAAACAAAAAATATACCTTTTCTTCTATTAAAGACCGTGTTTGGAAGCGAGTTCAGGGTTGGTGACGTGGACTCTTTTCGGCAGAAAGGAGGGAGGTGCTTGTGAAAGCAGTCCTTCAGACTGTCCCAAGTTATGTAATGAGCATATTTAAAGTCATTGCCTCTCTATATGACGACCTCAAGTCAATCATGCTTAGATTTTGGTGGGTACTAAGGACAGAAATAAAAAGATTGCTTGGATCAGCTAGGACAAAATTTGTTTCCCAAAAGGACTTAGGTGGATTGGGTTTTCGGGACTTACAAATGTTTAATTAATCCTTAGTTGCAAAATACGCTTGGAAAATTATTAAGAAACCTCATTCTCTAACTGTTTGCATCTTGAAAGAGAAATACTTTCGATCTTGTGATTTTCTTGTGACCGATGACAAAAATGGTTCCTCATTTCTCTAGAAAAACATTTTATAGGAAAGAGAGCTTATTAGGAAAGGATTAGATAGAGAATTGGCAATGGTGAATCTGTCAAGCTATTTAAAGAACTCTGGCTTCCAAGAACATCGACTTTCTTACCGATTTCTCATTGTGAGGATGAGAATTGGCTAGTAAAAGACATGTTTATGGAGCACGGTGGCTGGGACATTATTAAAATTAGAAATCGTTTTCTTCTAATAGATAGAGATATTATAGAAGTTATCCCTTCGAGTTTGCCGAACCAGCAAGATTATTTAATATGACACTATGAGGAGAAAGGTCATTACTCGGTTCGTAGTGGTTACTATTTGGCTCTATAAGAATATATTAATACAGTGGGTTCTAGTTCTACCTTAATAAACTGATGGTGAAAAAAACTTTGGAAGACTGGTATTACTCATAAGATAAAAATCTTTATTTGGCGTACTTTTCATGGGGGCCTCCCATCGTGTATTAATCTAATTTGCAGGAAACTTCACATTGACCCA
Organism: Trema orientale; assembly: GCA_002914845.1. Taxonomy (NCBI): domain Eukaryota; kingdom Viridiplantae; phylum Streptophyta; class Magnoliopsida; order Rosales; family Cannabaceae; genus Trema; species Trema orientale. The sequence continues at coordinate 63,116 of JXTC01000105.1, forward strand.
TGGTGTGCTTGGTGTCATGGGGTGGAATCTACTTACCACGCTTTATTTTTATGCCCGTCCACAAAAAATGTTTGGAAGCTAGTAGGTTTATAGGATATTGTCAAAATTGTCCATCACAACCGAGTCTCTGATTGTCTGATGGGTGTTTTCAATTTAGTTTCTTGCAAAGACTGAGAAAAATTCTGCGTTCTCATTTGGTGCATTCAGAATGACAGAAACCAAGTGGTACATGGTGGTGTCTCTACACAAGTTGATATAATGATTTTCTTTACTGAATCCTTCATTGTTAAGTTTCATAATTCTCAGGACTCTCCTTTGCCCCTGTCAGTGTCTCCTTCACCTTCTGAATCTTGTTAGTCAGTGCCGTCTTATAACTAACTCAAATTAAACATGGATGCAACAATTAAAGCTGAGATAGTTTTATTGGAATAGGTGCAGTTATTTGAAACCACAATGGTTAGGTTCTAGTAGCATTGTCGAAAAGATATTTTGGTTGCCTGAGTGTGGAAGCTGCAGAACTTATGGCCCTCCATGAAGGTCTTTTCTTTGCTTTCCGAACTGAGCTTCAAGTCTCCATCATTGAATGTGATGCTTTGAGAGTTATTAAGGGTTTAGATTCGATTTCTTCTTTAGCTTTACTGGTCTCTATTTATTTTGATGTTAAGTCTTTATGTGGTTTGGTTAACTGTGGTATTTGTCATTATATTCCTAGAAATGAGAACAAAGTGGCCCACTGTTTAGCTAGCTTAGCTTTACACTATATCGGAGATCTACTCTGAACTGATTATTTGTCGTTGACTATTTCTTCATTTGTTTTGAATGATCTTTCTTCTTAATTTATGATCATCTTTCCTTCAAAATAAAAAAAGGTCATAGTTCCTCCCTTCAGAAAAAAAAAATTACAGTTTCGGGATTTGGAATTAGTAGGAGTGCTAATTTAGGCCAAAATGATTTTTTTAAAGATTATTTTTTAATATGAATTTTTTTAAATTAGACATAATACTAATTATGATCTTTTATGACCATTAGTTATAATAAAAATGTCTGATGATAAATAAAATGACTATGGTAAAATCAATATCTTCATTACTAGTTCTAAGAGAAATCATACTAAAAACTGGTCCAAAAATGTTACTGGGGCCCAAAAAAAACTCATAGACCCCTACCATTTCTCTCCAGTTCAAAGACTTTCACTATCGATTGAATAAAGTATTTCTTTTTGGCACCATATGGGATAATCCACCTACAAAACCCGTATATGCATATTTATTGGTATTGCTTTCCCCCATTAATGATGGAATATGTGCTTGAATCAATTTAAGTACCTAATTTTATTTTTCATTCTCATAAAGTACAAATAGCTTGTTTGTGTGCATGCCATGTGATGAACATGATGGTGGGGTAGAGGAGGATAAAGATTCTTTCAAGTCCCATAAATGTTAATCATGCTATTAAAACACATAATTTAAGTGCCATCTTTTCAGTTTTTTTAGTTTTTAAGTTACAAAGATGTCTCTATGCACTAAAAACAGTATCCACATTGAAGATCAGATTATGCAAAAAGTATTGCAGCCATTGGTTTGTAATGGGTTCACTTTATTGTGAAGCATAATATATATCCCTCTTCCCCATAAGTGCATGTGGAATTTGAATGCCAAAGGCCAATATTGAAACACATTCTTCAATATAATTTCTTCATTTATTTTGGCTTATATTGGGAAAATAAAAAGGTGTTGATCCTCGCATATATGCTTATCAACCACCCCATATTTTTCCATTTCAACTTCAACCCAAGATTTCGTCAACCATGACAATGATGACATGAAACTGAGAAAACCCGCATGTATATATTGTAAGATTTGTAGAGATTACACCCTTAAATTTATTTGCACTTTTAAGTTTTAAGTAATATTGTTTCACTAAATTGTAGAAATTACCCTTAAAAAGATAAGCCCTCTCAATGCTGAAGCCTGAAGGCAGCAACAGCATATCAAATATTGACAATTCAGACTGACAATTTTGCCCCAGTTGAGACAATTAGCAGGGGCTTAATGTTTATGTGTACAGACAGTGTTGTCACTTATTCATTCTTTTTAAGAGTTCATTTTCATAAACACTACAGAATTATTTTCAATGTTTATTCTTTAGCAAAGAAGAAGGGTTTCATAGCAAAGCTGTATGAGCCATAATTAAAAATAATTAAAAAAAATTACAATTTGTGCTATGCATAATTTGATTAAATCTGTAGAGCTATAATGTATACTTAATCAAGAAGACATGATTAAATGCATGCAGTTCTTTGTATTTGATGGAACATTTATTTAAAAAGAAACAGGACAGAATAAGATTCTCAAAAGTTAATTTTTAAGAATATTGTCTGGCCATTTTCTTTAAACAACAAACTGCAGGTTGCTTAAAAAAAGAAAAAAAAAGTTCCAATTTCTCAATGTTTTGCCTTTTCCTAGAATATGAACAGCTTGCTGACTAATAATAAATATAGTCAATTACCAGCCCTCATGGAGTTTTTCATTTTTCCCCCCTCAAATGTCAGCAATTCTTTTTTTTCTTTTTATTTGTTGTTTACTTTCTTTAATTTTGGGTCCTTGTGTTTCATTGTTATGAGTCTTATGACTAGGTGAGGGGTCTATGGATAAATTGGAAATTGGGACATAAAACTAGTGGTGTATTCTTAAAATTATTTCTACAATCATATGCTCATCAATACGCAATTTGACAATGATGTGGGTTCAATTGTTTATTCACTCAAATTTTTGTATGATTAATTTTTGCTTCTCCAATGACCAATCAAAACCTTTTATTACCATCTTGTAGTAATAATTAAATAAAACATGTACATTTTTATATGTATTAAAAACCAAGTCAAACCTCATTACCTAACTGGATACATATTCCCTTTTTGGGTGAAGCAGAAGCATGGAATTGCCAAAGTGCTTTTGAGAGCTTTAATTTCCTTTATTCTATAACTGAGTTATTTTCAGGGAAATTATCATTATTATTTTTTTTGGATTGAAATCATGCAACATAATTGTTTCTCAGCTTATAATAAGTTCACATAACTTTGTGAATGTACATAGCATTTAATTGTTACAAGGATCCATTTATAAGATACTTCTTAATTATGATTGTAATTANAAAGGTCATAATTAATAGGTTAATCAAAATTATCCAAATACGTATTTTCTTTCTCTTTGCATTTTATTCAACAATTTATGATAAAATTCGTTTGCAAAACGTACAGGAATCTATACAACTAGAGAGAGGGTACTATTCTCCTTATAATAATAAGTTAGGCTCAAATTAATAATATATCCTCACCATGTCACCTAACAATTCTATCAAAATTTCAGTTGTCTTCAACTACTATTTGGCATTGACTAAGACATCAGAACATGAATTAAGGTGTTCAAAAGCCTCTCTTTTTTTTTTTTTTTTTTGACTAGATAATATAGGCATAAAACATTTAATTAATCAACCAGACATTACCGGGAAAGTAATGATGAATGAGAATATTTAGGGATTGAATTGTAACATACGCCTTTTATCCCTTATAATAGTTCCTCTTATTAATATTTTAATGGGGTTGCAAAGTTTTGTTGGGCCAGAGTTCTAATAATTAAACTGATCGAATTCAGTAAAATCTCTTTTATTCCAGCTTGAAAAAGATCAATTCAACTAACAAGCCAATGGGATAAATTTGAATACCTATTTGGATAAAAAGGGGCTTTTTTAAGAGTTATATCATATGTTATATCTCAGTATATATCTATCTCTTCACATATACTTCCAAGATAAATATAATGCCAAAATAGTACTAACAAATGGTTGGAGCCTTGTTACATCTTTGCACCGAAAGATTCAATATTTTGTTTTGCTCAATCAACTTCAACCATGGTTTCTAGACTCAACTTTTCAAGTAGATCGTTAAGGAGTATACAAGTAGATCAGAATGCTTTCTTTTCAGTTACTGTTGTTTTTTTCTTTTTCGCTCCCAAATAAAATACTAGGACACTAATAAGCTTAAAATTCCAACTAATTACACTTATTTAAAATATATATGTGCCATTTTATCAAGATTCGGAAAACCAAAGTGCTGGAAGAGACATAAGATGTGATTACTGATTACTAAATATAAAACTGAGCTTTGAAGATCTTGTGATCTTTAGTCTTGAACTCTGTTGTGTCTTTATGTTTATGAACCTGCTAGCTATATACATATATATCATACATGACATAACCGATTGAATTCTTTGGTCAAACTTGAAGTCATTAAACAAATATTTTCCTTTTATTTTTTGTTGTTTGTCTTTTTAGCAACCTTGACATGCATTCAATTGCAAATTGCAATAAAAATAGAGAATTTTTTTTTGAGTTTATTTATTCATTTATTTATTTATTTTTTTGAGAGCAGAATTTTTTAGTTTTCTAGCTTTTGATGGTCCCGGCTGTTTCTTCTGTACATGGACATTGAGGAATCACCATCAAATTAATGCAAGTAGTACTTTCTTAACCTTTCATACAATAAAAAGAGTAACATGAATTTTGTAGCAAATTAAAAGGAGAAGTGAAAAGAGAAAAGGTTGTTGGGTGAGAGCTAAGAGGTTTATGGACTAAAACAATGGAAGAGTCTCAATCCAAATAACTCAGAAAGTTTCAACTGTCATTATACTTTGATATCTGAAAGTGACTTGGAATCACTAGATGACCAATCCCCATTTGATATAAATGCACAATCCCCAGTTTCTCATCCTTTTTATCCTCTTGGCAATCAAAATGCACCATATACTTTTTAAGTTTAAAGAACATTTTCAAACACCAAACCGGAATATTATAATCTACATTTTTCTTTTTCGTTTAAGAATGGAAAGAGTCCCAATCCAAATATCTCAGAAGCGTCCAATTTTCTCATATTTTGGTATCTAATTTCTCTTTGGTTTTGAGAGTGACTTGCAATCACTGGATAACTAATCCCCATTTGGTAATGTACAATCTCAAGTTTCTCATCCATTGTTATCCTCTTGACTATCAAAATGCACCATACTTTGAAGTGCATTCATAAATACCCAAAAGAAAAAGGGATGTTAGCCATCTTTTCTTTGTGCTTCTGGCTTATGTAAGATTTAGTAATAATCTTCCTCGTTATGAAACACTGTCTTGGCACATGAAGATGTAATATTATTTATGCAAATTAGAAAAGCTATGATTCGAATTCAAGATTTCCACATTAAAAAGATAGTATTGAAAGATGTGGTTACCATTAAAATTTCCACATTCAAAAGATAGTACTGAAAGATGTAATTACTATTAAGTTATGCATGCACGATTTCACCCAAAAAAAAAAAAAAAAGAAGAAACAAATATCAAATGTAAGCGATACAACCCAAACTAACCTCAAACGTATTATCCAAATATCAGAACAGAACATTCAGTTTGACTGTAGATCATCATAAAATAAATAGATAAAGAGGAACATGAATGGCAATTATGATAATAAATTGTCAAACGCTCCTTCCAATAAGCTATTTCCTGATGTGGCTTTTGTTTCTTACCCTTTCGTTGTTTGGGGTTTGGAGGATCTCAGCCCAACCAGAGACTGACAGAGGCTTCCCCCCAAAAAATATAAATAAAAGCAGAAGAGACTGACAGACATCAGAATGCAGTCTTATCATGGATTTTTCTGACCTTCTAAAGATGCTTAACAGCATTACCAAACTGGCAAACTCAACTCCCTTTCAAGTTAATGACATGAAACAATGTCCCAAGTCAAATGATCTAGAATTGTACCAATAAGCATGAGAACTTCCGCACTTAAAGTCATTCAGTACAATGTTACACCTGTTCAATCAAAACACTAAACATTTGCCAAATGAGACATTGGAGTCCACTAAGCAAATCATGTCTCTTAACCATCAACCCATTAGGACCCAAAAAAAAAAAGAGCCCATGGAAACTCTGGCCCATTTGTGAACAACGCAATAGTTTGTCTAAGCTGTAAATTTCCAACAACGAGGGGGAAAAAATTTACATTTGGAAGTAATAATAATCATAGGGAAAAGTAATATATAGATTCCTCGAAATATATTATCACAAAAATGATAACTGAGGACTTCGATCATCTTACTTTGCATGATGTAATGGGAAAAATCATCGTCAAAGTTAAACCTGTCCATTGCAAATCAATGTGCAAATACATACTTGGAAAAATAAGCAGCTTAAAATTACAAATCGATTTTTACTAAACGTCAGAGACAAGTAATATTTCGACAACAAACAACGTCACATTTCATTCACATTAGTTTAAACACAGGGTGACATCCACATAGTTAAATTAAATACATACAGTACCAAAAAGCAGTCCTTAGGGATTCTTCCTGAATGGGTGGCGTTCGTTTGAGAGGGATTCTGTCTTCGGAGCGCCACTATATAGAAGATCATGCATTTTGGAATACACCATCATCTGCGAAGGGTCACTGCCACCGCCACCACCGCTGCTTTGTGATGTTCGTGAACTCTCTTGAAGCTTGATCTTCTCAAACAGAAACTGCTTCTCAGCTTCAGCCTCGCTCAACCGTTGTTTAAGGTAACTGCTAGCGTATTCTTCTTCTGATTTGTCTGACTTTGCAAGAGCAATCCTCTGGAGCCTCTCAGCCTCCCGTTTTGCCTCATTTGCCTTGAGTTGGAACATATCTGCTTCTGCATGTTTAAGCCTCACAATTTTCTCCAGCTCTTCAATTTGTAGCTTCTTTTTTTGCCTGTCCATCTTTAGTTCTGCAACTTCCTTCGCCTTATCCTGGAGTTCTCGGTCACAAGCCTCAACTGCCAAACGTGCTTTCTTGTACATTCTCATCTTCTCATCAGCCACCATTTCCATCTTCCTTATGGCCTCCTGCACCACTTCTGCAATTCGATTACAAGCTTCCTGAGGGGCTATCAACCGTCCACCTTCCCCATTTTCCAAGCTCTTTGGCGAGTCCAACTCAAGCTCTGTATAAAGGGCATTAACCAAATATACATGGCAGTGAGAAATTGTTTCAAAAAATGCAAACCCCTAGACCCACCAGATTTCAAAAGAAAAAGAAAATACAGAACGGCCGAAAAAGAAGAACATAAAAAATCTAATAAATATTTTTTTGGTAAGATTTCATGCAAATGTTACTTTCGTTTCACATTTTATCTGTAATTCTATGTGTTCCTTTAAAAAAATAAAAAATAAAAGAAAAAATCATGCAATGAGTCACTAATTAATCCTACAAGTTCAATAATTCCACAAAATTTGCGCTACATTGGAACAGAACAGAAGGCAATGCCAATGATGATATCTAACAGCAAAATATAAATCCTACACGAAATGTATGGAAAGACCATTACCATTATGGTAACAAATATGGCAATTGAAAGATGAGATAATGTACGGAAGACAAAATAAAGGCTACACTTGATAACATTCTTTTAGTACTTTCACAATTTTAAATTAGATCAATAACTACATATCACGCAGCAGATTCATCAACCCCTCAGAGCAAAAAGGAAAAATTGGTTCCTTGGCATGCATTCACGAAATCAAGAAACCTCTGTTTGACCATCAACATGTGGGGGCATTAATATATACTGTGGCGTGGGTTATAATTTACTGACAAATCTTAGATCAGTCTTTATCCAAAAGTAAAAGTTCATACAATACGTACCTTGGAAAAAAATCAATATTGCACGACAAGCTGCTGTTGAATCCACAATACTACCCTTTAGTTTTTCTTTTAGATCTTCACATTTCCAGTAGAGTTTCTGCCCTCGGGGGTCTTCACTTCCATGAAAGATTCTACTTACAAAGTCGAGTTCCCTCGTCAGAGCATCCCGTTCCCAAGCAGGGGCACAGTGTTGGAAAACATCTTTGACCCAACCAAGCAGTTCTGATGTCCGATTACAAGCTCGGCATCTAAAGAGCATTTCAGTTGGGCCTGCTGCACTTTTAACAGAAGGACCCATGCATATTTGTCCATCACGAATAGCACAGTCGGTGTGAGTCCAATGAGAACACAGATCACAACCAATCCAGCGACAAGTATTCACTTCAAAATCAAACTTGTTGCATATTACACACATACAAAGATTACAGAAGCCATTTCTGTTGGTGCAAATCTCACAGGTACAATCATCAGCGGGGAGCTGGTTTTGGCATGCTATGTTTCGGCATCTTTTATAAACAAAAATCTCAATGAGGGAGGTCTGGGAAAGACTAACATTTGGATGCAAAAACGCCAGAATACCAGTGTTAATTGCAACTAAAATTTCAAGCTGTACCCTGTGTGCTCTAATCAATGTCTTAGCAGTTAAATCAGACCTACTTTGGACAAGCCTCTGCAAATTAAAAAATTCCTCTCTATGTTGTGAGCCACCATTCCCATCAAGGATAACTCGGAGGTTGCTCTTTATTTCTTCTAGAAATTCATCCGGCAGACGATGCATCTTCTCAGAGATTATTTCAACCCTATCTCTGGCTATGTCCCGAAGAGATATCTTATCTGCACTTGAAACACGACGAACAACTGACTGTTCAGGGCAATCATTGTCTGCTTTTCCATTCTCCATCTTCTTTGCCGTGACTGGATCTGCAGTAGGCCAAGTATCACGAGAACTGGCACTCTCAGTTGGGGACTCACGAATGTGATCAGAATTTGACCTGGGTTCCTCAGGGGACAATCGAGCATCAGAAGAGACAAGAGATAGTGAGGTTTGCAATCCTCCTGGACGAGGCTGCTGACGTGGGGGCAACATTTTTGACGATGACTGGTGGTGGATATCAGAGCCAGACGATGTACCCATCTACCAGTTCTGCTACTGCTTAACTAAAGCCAAGAAAGAGAAACTTTTTAGTGAATTGACCAACAAAAATTAACATCTGATAGTCTTTGACAAAAGGAAAAACTAATGCACCCCAAAGAGCAAATTGAACAACTGGATAAGATGAAAACCTCTCACTCCCACCAAAAAGCATAAAGAAATTATACATACAAGCTCAACAAGATCCACAGAAATTAAACATACTGAAAGCATCTCAACAATGGCACCTGACATCTAGCACCGAAAAAATGAAGAAGTTAATAAAAGCATGAAATTTAGCTTCCTATTTCCATAAAATAAAACTTTAAAAATTCAAAATTTTCGATTAATTTGTCAAAAAATGAAAATGGGGAAGCTTTACTACTCCTATCCTGTTAGTTCAAACATTAGAGCAACAAAGCAAAACACTTATCACCCTCAACTTCATCACTTCTCCAATTGAGCTTCTCCTTTATATATATATATATATATATATATATATATATATATATATATATACAGGCTCCCAATCCAATATGTATGTACATAATATCTATAAAGAAAAGAAAGAAGAGCTCTTCATGAAAAGATCCATCTCTAGATACATGTCTAAAAAAGAAAATCCCCCAGTATAGTAACTTGTGACAATTCCATAGTCAAGCTCACAACTAAAGAGAAAATGAAAGATATACTCAATAAACTGTGGCCATTAAAGGGTAAAGCAAAATAAAGTCAACCATGAATTATAGGCACATACTGATAAAGAAAAAAAAAAAAAACTCAAAAAACCACAACAAAATTTCAAACAAATTAGAATCAGTTGTAGATCTCAAAGTTGAAACTAAGGCATGCATCACCACTTGATCGGTCAGAAAATCTATCTAAACTTGTTTGGTTACCCGGAAAAAAGAGGGAAAAAAAAAAAAGAATGGGAAAATAAAATTTGAAACTTTCCAATATCAAAATTCTCAACACTTGACAAGAAAAAAAAGATCCAAAGAATACAATTATTACTTCAATTTTGACAAGGTCAAGTGCTGCTATACTAAATTTCAAACCAAATCAGTAAAGATGAAAATAATAAAATAGAATAAAAAATAACCTCTTTTTTGATTTTCCGGCGTTTTCTCGGCTACCAAACAGAAAGAGGAAAGGAAAAATTAAGCGAGAAAGAGAACTCACCAGAGAAAATGGAGCCCAAGAAAATCCAGTTCAGTAGATCGATTTCAAAGAACGAAAAGATGAATCCCAGCTAAAGGAAACAACTAAATACAGACATTTTATTTTATTTTATTTTATTTTGTAAATGGGGATTTTATTCCCATTTTGCCCTTGGAACACGGGAGCGGTTATTTTAACCCCGACAAAACCCTAAGCAAAGCGAAAAGTCCACCATGGTCAGGCTCAGGACTCGGATTTCAACGCTGAGGGGGTCACCGGCTCAGCCGGTCTTCGGTCAGTGTTGACCGGTTTGTTTACCACGATTCTCTAGTGCAATGCTGACCTGTCGAGGTTAAGTTGGTCTTTGCACACGCCGAGTTATTTGACTTTTACTATTTATATTGTTACGCGCTGACTGCATCATTTTTTGAAAAAATAATAATAATAATGATAATAACAAACTCAAGGTTCCATGTCAAGCCCTATCCGTGTACTTGTCTATTTTCACTTTTTTTTTTTTTTAAAAAAAAAGCGAAACAATTTTATTAAACTCACGCAAGAGTTACAAGCCAATTGAGTTATATATAACCTTTTACAATGAGAATCAGAAAATCGATTTAAAAGTTTAAAGATGACAATATTTTTGTAGATGTCGGAGTACCGGTAGTCTCCAACGACGATCTTAGAAAAAATCTCCAAAAGTAAAATAGATTACTTTAATGACTGTTCTTGATTCTTCCCAATTCGAATTGGCAACTCTAATTGATTCACTATAGGAGATTTTACCAACTCTGATCTGCTAGAGTAACTATCTCTCCAGGTCTGAATCAAAATTGATGCAGATCTGGAGGACAACCACGCAAAGACCTAAAAACAAACTAGAAATAATACAAATCACCACAAATCTATATTTAGGTGCACTAAGCCCACACAAGATCTAGATTTAGGTGAAAAACTATGCTCCTAAAAAAGAGAATTATTGGACAAAAAAACTAAAAATAGACAAAAAAAGAGAGAAAAGCACGTACCGAAAAGAAGGAAGGACCTCCTCCCTGGTAGGGAGGAGGCACCTGTGGAAGAGGAAGCTTGTTGTGGCCTACGTCTACTGCAAAAGGGGGATTGATGCAGAGAGAAGAGAGGAGCAGGTCGGAGCTCTTCTATCTAACTTCTCAACTCTCATTTCTATTAATTTTTGTCTTACTAAAATACCCATTTTGAAATTAGATAAATATAAAGAAAGAGAAAAATACACACACTTCAAATATTAATAAACTTCCCCCAAACCACCTAACACTTGTATAAACTTTATCTGTTAAAATTAATGTTTTAATTTTTTTTGAAGGAATTAATGTTTTGATTTAATTATTCCAAATTTTTACGAATTGGAAGAGAAACTAAAAAAAATAAATAAATAAATAAAATTCTGATTTTTGACTATTCTACAAAAACTAAATTAATTTTTGTTTTATGCAAATTAATTCTATGATAATTTAAGTTTATGCAAATGTGTACACTATGAAGGCAAAATAAGTGTTTTTAGTAATAAAATGACCGAATTACCCCCTCATTAATCAATTACAAACATTTTAATCAGTAATATATTATTGAACTTGTTTCATAATTACTCTTTCTCTCTCTCTTTTTTTTTTAATTTGAAATATAAACAAAAAAACCAGGAAAGTAACAACAAAAACCAAAACAATTGATATTTAAACATTTTTAATAATTTAATGAGGGTACTTCAGTCTTTTACTCACTTAAAGTACACATTAGTATACATTGATAATGTCAATGCATTAAATTGCGTAAATAAAAATTAGGTTAGTATTTATAGAAAAGTAAAAAGTGAAGGTATTTTGTTATTATTTCTAATTAAAGTGGAAACTAAATTTCATGATATTATAGTCAAAATCACATACTAATTTAATTAAATTTGGTTAGTGCCAATAGATCTCTATTTAACATGATTTTATGGTCCAAGTTTTTTTCTTTTTTTTAGTATTTCCTCTACCAAATGTGAATAAGAGTTATACCTTATCTTAGTATCTTTAGTTACAATTTATATTATCTCGCACCACTTTTTCTACTGTCTCCTCTCTTCTCTCAGCTCATATCTTGAAGCCACTATGGTGTTCTAAGACTTTTTTAGGTTAGTAACTCATTGAAGGAAGAGATCTCTTATATCTCTCTATAAGGTAGGGACTATTTTCATTTCTTTTCTTTATTTTTTTCATTGTATTAAGTCCTTCCACTTTTGTGAATGTTGTGTACCATATATCTAGTTCTATGGATATTTTGTCCCACCTAATTCTAGATCAGTATGGGTTTTTTTGTTGTTTTTATATTTCTTTTCTTGTTGGTGTTTCGTGGGTTTTCTTCCATATCTGAATCTTTGAGAGTCGGATCTGTGAAATTTACTATATTAAGAGTCTATTATGAAGTCCACTGATGGATGCCAGGAGTCTGCTATGGCATTTACTAATAGACGTCAGGGGTCTATTGTTGTATTTATTGATAGACGCCTTCAAGGAGTGAGTGATAGTTCTAACATCTGGCTTGGAGGTTGTTGTCTCTAGAGGTGGTAGAATTTATTTTGTCTATTTTGTGTGGGATTGATTCATACATCTCAGTGGACTTAGTCTCATACTTATCAGTAGTGGGTTTAGATGTTGTTTTTTCTCTTAGGTATCATGCTCTTTTGGATCCTTTGGTTGTATTCATTATATTTGATGGAGCCATTTAATTGGTTGTTAATATAACTCTATGAGGAATTTCATTCAAAAAAAAGTTACATTTTATATTATATTAAAACATAATATTAAATTAGTAGTTTTGAATAATTAGGAATTTTAATTTGTAAATTTGAGCTTTTAGTATTAAGATCATCTCCAATACATTATGCTAAAAAAGGGTGTGCTAATGCTAAATTTAGCATGACATGTCAAATGTAGTATGCACTTTTTGAATTTTGCTCCAATGTGTATATGCTAAAAGAAATGTTATTTTGTATTATAAACATTAATTTTATGCATAAAATACAATTTTTTTACTATTAACTCTTATTATTTTATCTTTCTTTCTTAAAAACCCAGTATTCTTCCTCAAGAACTTTTCTATCATGATCTCCATCTCACCAAATAAGGAAGTCCTTTTAATCTCCCTCTTCAGTATAATTTTTCTATTTTTTTTTTATTTTTTCTGTGAAGGTCTTGTTCCCATAAATTTGTTTTTATGGGGGTTTTGTCTTGTTGAATTATAAATCTGCGTAGTTTTTGTTTGTTTCATTTGTTATCCTACTAGATTCTAGATATGTGTAGATTTCGTTGATTTTATTTAATTTTATTTTTTATTTTATGTCTTTCTTCTAGATTTGGATATTTTATAATCCAAATCTAAAAGAAATTCAATGTAGGCATTGCATGGTTTACTAAGACGGAGTCTATCGAGGTTAATATTTTACTTCGAGTTTTTGAAGATTTGGATCTTGTAGTGTCTTTGAGATTCACTGTCCATACAGTAGAAATTAATTTCAATATTGTTGTGGGTATGGTGAACTCCTCTAACGGTATGTCTAGTAATACTACTAGTTATACGAGCTCTTTGTTAAGAGATAGGAGTGGTGGGTATGGTGAACTCCTCTAACGTTATGTCTAGTAATACTACTAGTTATACGAGCTCTTTGTTAAGAGATAGCAGTCTTTGAGATTCACTGTCCATACAGCAGAAATTGATTTCAATATTGTTGTAGGTATAGTGAACTCCTCCAACGGTATGTCTAGTAATACTACTAGTTATACGAGCTCTTTGTTAAGAGATAGCAGAGGTGGCTCTTGTCAATTCATCTTTCGCTTCAGGAATGAAGCAGTCCATACACATGCTAAGCTCAGTTTTTCAGTATTCATGTTAGGAGTTGTCACATCTCATTCTCGAGGACGTATGCCGTATAACCATAAAGTAAAACCCCATAGGTATACAAGGTATCTTTCTATAACCCAATATAATTAAGAATAGTTAGTCCCCAGTAAGTATTGATATATAATATAAAATCTAGTAATTCTTATAAATTCTCCAAATATTCAAAATAAATACGATACAATAGAAACTATAATCTAATAAATTCATGATAATTTACTTTTCAAGTCTTTATATTTTTCCAATCAAGATGAACAAATTCATCTCTTTGAATCATGTACCACAGTTACTACTTACTACTAAACAAGTTATCTTTTGTGAACATCTTAACTGACAATCTTCAAAACCTAGGAAGGAGAAATAAAATGGTGAGTTAAAGTCCCAGTAAGTAACCAGTTACTTTAACTAGATGGATCAAGTATATGTAACTCAAAATCATTAATACAAATTTTTCAGAACAAATTTAGTTTCAAAAAACAGTACTTTTGAAAATAATTAAATAAAGATATATAGTAAATAATTTTACAAAAACAAGTAATGGCCCCGTTTGGTTCGCCTATTTGAACGTGTGTATTTGAATAGAAATTGTGGAATGTGTTATAATTAGAATATGAGACATTTGAATGAAAAAAATAGTGGAATGTATTATAATTGGAATATGAGATATTTAAATGGAAAAAATAGTGAAATGTGTTATAATTAGAATGGGAGCATTGGAATGGACCATTCAAAAATACCTCCCTCCCTCCATTCTCATTCAAGATACAAAAAAATCATTCCAATAGTTCATTTTTCGGATGGACCATTTGAATGGAAAAACTGAATTGTTGAAACAAACACACATTCTAAAAGATTATTTGAATGAAAAAACTGAATTGTTGAAACAAACACACATTCAAATGAATTTTCTATTCCAATGGAATGGAATGGTTGAAACAAACGGGGCCAATAAGTTTCCAAATATATATTTTCGAATCTCATTCAATCAATAACAATTTCAATTATACTTCTTCAAAATTTTTGGCGACATGGCCATACTTAACCCATGTAACTAAGTCTGAATCTATCACAAATAACCCTGTAGTCGGGTTTGAATCTACCACAAATAATCTCTGTAGTCGGGTCTGAATCTACATGTTCAACCCCTATAACTAAGTTCATGTTTAGTACGTACCGTCCACATATAATCCTTGTAGAATGGGTCTACTATCTCTTTATAGTTTGTTTTTTCCAGAGAGATAAAATTGACAAATAAAAACATACATGTGATATTGCTATCCAAAATTAATTATCCTCTGAGTGGAATATAATTGAAGGGTCTCAAAACTATAAGCTAAAGGAAAAACATAGATAAAAGGATATAAAATAAGTAATAATATAATATAGTGGAGACACTAATAGTCTCATTAACCCAAAATATTTTTGGAAAAAAAAAGGATTTACACAAGTGCTTGAAAAGCAAAAAAAAAGAAAAGTTAACCTGATCTATTAAGTGAAATTCAGAGTACTAGAAAACATAGAGGCTAATGGGAGAGAAAACAAAACCTGTACTCTTTAAACAAAATACAAATTAGGAACAAAATCAAAATTAAAAATCTTAAGTGAACAATACGAGACAATCAAAACCCAATGCCAATAATTTAATACTTCGATTTGTATTTTATAAATAAGTCGCACAAGAGACTTTGTTATGAATATATAGTTATGAAGAATTTCTATGATGAGGGGCAATATTTGACAATGCAGTAATTTCAAGCACAAAAAATCATGGGAAAAAAAATGAAGCCATACCTCCTTGAATAAACACCTAAGCAAACTCTGAAAAAGAAGAAAGAAAAGACCATATGTTCAAAAAAGGCGGAGAAAGAGAAGGAGAAAGAGAGGCTACAAAGAGAGAGAAGTGAAAGAGACCAGTCAGTGGGTAAAAAGAAAGGAAACATGTTAAAGGAATACATTTGTAGAAATAGGATTTAAATTGCACAAAGCTTATAATTTAGGATTTTTTTTCTTTGGGATAATGTTAAAAAGAAATCTACGACTTTTAATCTTTTATCAAATTTCACCATATCCATATATATAGTGAAAGTTGGAGTTAAAATTATTAAAATTGAATGCTTATAACGTCTGAAATTAGATAACATAATCCAAAAAGAAAAAAGAAATTTTGTTTGTTTTAAAGCTATTTTTATTTGATTATTAAGAATTACTGATCATTTGTTGGTATAGATAATAGGCTTACTGTTTATGTGGATACCAATAGAAAATTTTATAAAATAAAGACGTTTTTGCAATAATTTTATATCCTAATTTTGACTAAATATGTGAATCCATGGGATTTAATAGAAAAACACAAATATTAATCAAAAGATTTTAATTGATATTAATAAAAAAATGTGAATTTTTTTGCTAAAAGGCTGAAAAAGGTAGATTTTTTATGATATTATCCCTAAATTTTTTTTTTTCAATTAATCTTTTTGTAAAATATACTAATCTTTTTTTCCTGCCAAGTACCAAAGAACTAATTTGAAAAAAAAAAAAGTTTATTAATTAGTTTTTCACTTAAT
This sequence comes from Trema orientale, assembly GCA_002914845.1. Classification (NCBI taxonomy): domain Eukaryota; kingdom Viridiplantae; phylum Streptophyta; class Magnoliopsida; order Rosales; family Cannabaceae; genus Trema; species Trema orientale. Next base: position 79,588 of record JXTC01000105.1, read on the forward strand.
AAACAATTTATCTCTTTACTTACTACATGCCAAATATTACTGTCCGATTAGAAAGGAAAAGAAAAAAAAAAAAAAAAAAGAGTAAACAGTGGTGAGTGACGGTTTTGTTTTTGTTAATCAAGGGCAGCTGTTGTTCTAGAAGAGCCTGAATTCACCTCCCTCCCTAATAATACGATACGTCTCTGCTTCTTACTTACTCTGTAACCAAGCTCAAGCTCATCGCTCTCTCTCTCATCTGGTTTGATTCAGCTCTCTCCGCCTCAGGTAACAATTCTTCCATCTCAGCTAATTTTCATTTTACTTATTTATTTTCCAAATACTGAGTTCATTCGTTCTTTCTTCCTTCCGATTTAGTTTCTGTTTTTCTTTATATTATTTGGTAAATTACATTTCTAGGGTTTCTCTAGGGTTTTTTTTTTCCTCAAGCTTTCATTTTGAGTGATTGGAATTTGAAGGGACATGAAACCCAAGAGAGAGCGTGAGAAGAGTGATTCTGCAAGTGTGAGCCAGGATGGGGTGGTTGTTGATTCTGACCCAAAGCGCCACAAACCCATTCCCCCTTCTGCCTCTGAGAACCCCCTTCTGCCCGGTTTCAATTATGGCGATGAGGATGAAGACGATGAGACCTTGAGGCCACCCCCGCCTCGTAACGGCCATACTGGAACCCCAAATGGGAATGTGGTTCAACAGGATGAGAACGAGGATGATGATGATGATGATGAATACCCAGTTGACCAGTTCAAGAGAAGCCGTGACATTGAGGTCAGAAGGGATTGCCCCTATCTGGATACCGTTAATCGCCAGGTATATTACTTTTACTTTACTTTTATCACCTATTAAGTCATAATATGCTTGCTTTACTGACCCTGTTCTTCATTTTGTGTAATGTTTGTTATTTGTTTGATTTTTGCAGGTTTTGGATTTCGATTTCGAGAGGTTTTGCTCCGTTTCTTTGTCCAATTTGAATGTGTACGCCTGTTTGGTTTGTGGCAAGTATTACCAAGGAAGGGGGAAGAAATCTCATGCTTACACTCATAGCCTGGAAGCTGGACACCATGTCTACATAAATCTTCGAACCGAAAAGGTTTATTGCCTTCCTGATGGATATGAGATTAGTGATCCTTCGTTAGATGATATTCGGCATGTTCTAAATCCGAGGTTTGATTTCTTTTTCTCCTTTATTGTTTACACTTGCCAACTTTTCTCTTGCTAGTCTTTCACTCTTTTAGGTGTGTCATGTGGGAGCTTGAAAATGAGATGAAACTTATATTGTACTCTTTGGTTACCTTATATGTGTGCTATAGTTTGATGGTCTTAGCATTTTTCTGTTTTATCTGTATCAACAGGAAAACACACATAATCGCTTAGGCATCTAGTTAATGCATTAATGCATATTTTTCTCCAGTGAAAGTTAGAAATGAATGCATTTTCAAAGCCGTTTACTTGGCTACATCTAAGTATATACGTGCAGACACTTGACTGTTGATAATGGCAGGTTCACTGAGGAACAAGTTGAACAACTTGACAAAAATAAGCAGTGGTCTAGGGCACTTGATGGTTCTGATTACCTTCCTGGAATGGTACTCAATTTTATTTTTAGTATGCCTTCTAGTTGTTATTATTGTATGTTCTCCAAATATTAGTACTCAATTGATTCTTAGTACTTAATTTTGATTCTTAGTATGCCCTCTGGTTGTTATTGTTGTATGTTCTCCAAATATTATTGTATGTCCCCCAAAATGGTAGTTGTGGACCATTTCTCAGTTTAATTGTGTTTTCTTGATTTTGCAAATTTACAGGTGGGGCTTAATAATATTAAGGAAACTGATTTTGTGAATGTCACAATTCAGTCTTTGATGAGAGTTACTCCCTTAAGAAACTTTTTCCTCATTCCTAAGAATTATCAACACTGCAAATCACCACTTGTACATCGATTTGGGGAGCTCACACGAAAGATTTGGCATGCGAGGAACTTTAAAGGACAGGTTTGTCAATGCTGGATCTTGATTAAAGGCTGATCTATCATTATTGAATATGAAATGATTGTTTTCAACTTGTAATTGTCTGTAGGTGAGCCCTCATGAGTTTCTGCAGGCTGTAATGAAAGCCAGCATGAAGAGATTTAGAATAGGGGCTCAATCTGATCCTGTCGAGTTTATGTCCTGGCTTCTTAACACGCTGCACTCGGATCTTAGAAGTTCAAAGAAAAACAGCAGCATCATTCATGAGTGCTTTCAGGTTCTATCTCTATTCTCACTTTTGCCTTGTTCATTGTGTTTTTGCTTGCTGTTGAATTATGCATGTGCATTATCTGAAATTGTAAATTGTGGCTTGCTCCTATGATTTACTGTGATTGGTTTAAAATTATCTTTGCTGATAGGGAGAACTGGAAGTTGTGAAAGAGATTCCTAACAAAACTATTGCTGAAAAGAAAGAAAATGGTGATGACCTGGATGGTCCTTCAAAACCTACAGGTGGAGTTACTGAAAACAATGGCGTCATCACAGAAACTTACAGAATGCCATTCTTAATGCTTGGACTGGATTTGCCACCACCTCCTCTGTTCCAAGATGTGATGGAGAAAAATATAATACCACAGGTAACGAGACAGTTTTTCTTTCTTTTATTGTTGTATATATGATCAAGCAATACAATATTAGGCTTTGACCTTTTGGTGACTTGAAATTGGAAGTGTTTAGTGAAGCCTTTAACATTTAAGTTCTGATCGATAATTCTGATTAAGGCAGGGCATCTGCATTTGAAGTTTAACCAAAATGGGAACAGAAGTAAAAGTAAAACTTATTAAGATGTGTAAACTAAAAATATTGCACATTAACATTGAATTCTAATGAATTCACCTTTATCTCTCTTTGTTTTAGGGTTAATTTAAGTTGTGGGTTGTCTTTCAAATTGTGAAACTTAAGATATTTAAATTGTTCAGGCCACTTGATTGAGAATTGTCACTGTCTAAATGGCTACTTAATGCATTTCTGCATTTTTATATGCCTGTGAAAAGAGATGCAAATTTGATATGCTGTTGTGCTTTTTTGACACTTCATTTAGTTTTAAGTGTTCTCATATTTCGGTGGAAATAACCACATCATAAATATTAAATTAATGGGTATAGTCTGTCAGGTTTTCAGCTTATGCCATGGGTAGACATTAAATCGGATTTGTTTATAGGTTCCTCTCTTCAACATTCTGAAGAAATTTGATGGGGAGATGGTGACTGAGGTAGTTCGTCCTCGCATAGCAAGAATGAGGTATCGGGTCACGAGATTACCGCAATATATTATTCTCCACATGAGGCGATTCACGAAAAACAATTTCTTTGTTGAGAAGAATCCTACTTTAGGTGAGACTACACACCATTTGGAAATACTTTACAAGGTCCTGCAGTGACACAGGATTTTTAGATTTTCTGGTGTACCTTTGGTGCGAATTGATTATTTTTGTTGCAGTTAACTTTCCTGTGAAGAATCTTGAATTGAAGGACTACATCCCCTTGCCAACACCTAAAGAAAATGAGAGATTACGCTCAAAGTACGATTTAATTGCCAATGTTGTTCATGATGGAAAACCTGGTGAGGGTTCATACAGGGTGTTTGTACAGAGAAAGTCAGAAGAATTATGGTAATTGACTTTCATATTGATTTGTATTAGTGTAGGCAACGTAACAACCGTTTGATTAACATAATTTTGCATTCTATTTTTCACAGGTACGAGATGCAGGATTTGCATGTTTCAGAAACCCTTCCTCAAATGGTTGCTCTCTCCGAGGCTTATATGCAGATATATGAACAACAGCAGTAACATTGGATAGTTTTTTAAGTTCCATAATACTGTTTAGATGGTTGAGTCCAGTTATATGACTACGGAGAATAGGAAATTTTATTGATGGAGACAGTATTGACCTTTTGAGGTAGCTGATTTTTCAGTGTGGTCACTGCCTCACAGCTTCCTCATATTTGTTAGATCGAGATTGTATGGATTATTTCTGCTATGGAAATATTGAAAAAAAGCAATTTTCTGTTGTTTTTGACTCCAACCAAGCCATGAGCCATCCATCTTTTAGAACATAAATCCTCCTTTCAAATAGTCTGCGTTTAATTTGTACAATACTGCAAACGCCATTGTAATTTTCTAAAGGATAATCTGTCCTTTAATACAACAATAAAAGACATAAAAAAACGATTTTAATTTGTTGAAATTAAATGCATTTCAAGGTTTTCAAACCTGGATGTTGCTATAGCATACTGTACTACTTGGGACTCCGTTAACGTTTTCTTGTGCTGCGCATTATTAATGGTTTTGTATTTGTGCCAAATTTTTGCTGTGATTGATTTAATATTCAGTACTTGCTATGACACGAAGAGTAGTGTGTGCTCCAATTATCTGCTTATAGCTGAGCTCCTATGGCGAACATCATCCACGAAATGATGGAACCAACAATTGCGACAGTCAACATCATTGGTTGCCAAGTTTCTTATTTTAACGGCATCAATGTGTGTGTCATGGTTCAAACTCAGAACACCCCTTTGAAGTTTGAGGTACTAGGATTAACCTAACTGCTCATCCCTTTGCCTGTTGCGCTTTTTCACCTTCATATTGTTAACACAGCTTATCATGTGTATCTTTCAAACCAGACCCTGCATATAATTAGGAGTTTTAAGACCAATACGAATTTCTCAAATAAAATAGCAATCTGCTTAAAGTGGACAATACCTTCAACGGTGTTTTCTATTTAACTAATACGCATAACGGAGGACAAATTAAAAGCATTTTTCTACTTTGCAGTATACTGATGTCAATTACTTCATAAATGTACACACCATTTAACTTAATGCACCTCATTAATGAATAACAGTGCTAATAAATCAGGAAAATTGCCATAAGATGATTGCGGTGGTCAAACACAACTCACATCTCTCCCAAAAGAATAATCTTCTATATCCACACGCTTCTTGTTCTCTGTAACAGTCGATTTAGAATTCCAATTAGAGCTCTGGTTCAAACTACTACAATTTTTCGTAATAATTTGATATGTCTAGAATCTTTACTCAATAGGTCATAACAGTATCTCCCATTACAACACCTACTCATTTTTGACAAAAGTCCGAACTTACTACTTAGAAGATCGTTACGCCGCAGTGTACATCTTTCCCAAATACCAAAACTACTAAATCATTTTTACTAAAGCTTTTTATCAATAATGCGTCTTATTCTTTTATTACCGTAATCGTCGGACAAAAATTAAACACCAACTAAGCAAAATTTACTTAAACTGCTGCGAAAAGAAGAAATTAACTTGTAAACTCCAACCAAAAAAAAAACAAGAGAGAGAGAGAGAGAGAGAGAGAGAGAGGAGACTACGAAAAAGAAGACTTTCGAGAAATGATTTGGGAATTAGGCTTAGGCACATAACCTCAACCCGAAAAACAAACAACTTTTTTCTTCTTCTTCTTTTTCGGCTCTTTAATGAGAGCAAATAAATCCGCTATTATAAAATAAGTATCTTTTAGAATAAAAGATTCAATTAGAAGAAAAGAATCGTCTAATCATATAAGTTCATTTACTACTTCTAAGGCGAATATAGCTAAACTATGGGTAATTTTATCAGCTTCATGAAAAATATGGTTAACTACAATACTTGAAAAATAAGAAAAATAGATTAAATACTACACCCAACTGTAAGTCACCAATTTCGGAATGACAGATTGAAATATTATGAAGAGCTTGAACTACTGTTAATGCGTCTAACTCTAACTCTAAATATTAGAAATTTAGGCCAATGTCCCGGCTCCCCAATTTGGCAATAGGCCATCAAACTTTTTTGCAAGGGCAACACGCAGCTCAAACTTGGACAGAGAAATAATAAACAAAATTAAAGGCTCATAAGGCCGTCAGTCTAGAAACTCTTTCAAAAACACGGGAGGAAATACATAGTGTGAAGTTGTGCATGGGATTCGAAAATCACATTTACAATAAAGGATGTCAAATTCTGATTGTACGGTTAAATAACTTGTGCCGCACCGTAGAAGCGAAATATGGGATCCTACCGTAAAAATGGCAATGTAGTTCCTTGTTTTAATGACATTTTATTATCCTAAAGGACAAATCTAGTTTGCGAATCATTTTAAGTATTTACACCTATGGGTATATTAATGTCCTTATGATGAAAAAATAGACTCATTTATAAATATTATCAAAATTAATTTTCTTTATCATATTACATATCTAAAATTACTTCCCAATATAGTAATAAACTTTGAAATACTTTCTTCTTCAATAATCCCCTAACTAATTTTGCCATCACCGCCACCTACAGCACCCTAATCCTAATCCCAATCACGGCCTAATCTCCATTAGACTAGGGTCTTAATATTTTGACCACTAATCCTAGCCGTTTTGACCATGGTCGAACATGCATTTTTCACTTACCTTTTTTCGATATGGTAAAAATTTTTCGACCATTGTCGAGTTGAGGGTAAAATTAGAATTCTAAATTTTTTACTAAATAAAAAAGTCATAATTTTGTAAACAATTTTTAGTTTGTCTCTTTTTTTATCACATACTTTAAAAATTAGTCAAAATTGATAATATTCCTTAAATTTTTATGTTCAGATTTTCTATTTTAGGAGTTATTGTTTCATCTAAGTTTGTTAGTAGATTCTATTTATTATTTGTGAAATTTTATTTCTGTCATTTTGTATTCCCATTTTCACCATAATTGCTTGGGTAGGTTTCAATATATATATATAAACGAATAAATCAACCGCTTTCAAACTGCTATTTATGAAAATATCTCCTTAATATTTGAGGAGCCTTGATGTTCTTAGGCAACTATGGAACCGAAATAGAAAAAATTGTAAAATACTAGCCAGATCCCAAACAAACTAATTTAATATCTTTTAACCAGTAATCAGATCCCAAACAAACTAATTTAATTACCAAAAGTCAGAAAACAAAATTTTTTGAAACTAGAGAAATATGTTATTTAAAACTAATCTGGTTGCTGGAAATCAGAAACTAATTTGGTTATTAGAAACTAGGAAACTCTAGAAATCATTTTAGTTCTTGTAAACTAAAATATTTAGAAAAATGCCACTGAATGTCATACGAAAAAAATAATTATTTTGGAAAGGTAATATTTTTGGTATTATTTTTGAAAACTTAAAGGGGTGTTTGGCATCATAACTAAAAAAACTGTTTTCGATTTTCAGAACTATTTTCTGAGAACAAGTAAGGGTATTTGGCATTGTTCTCGAGAACAGTTTTTAAAAACAGAGTTAAAGAAAACAGAAAATTCAGAGAATAACAAAATATTGTTTTCAAAATATTTTCTTAATTTTTTTTAAAAAATTCATCCTTTTACATAACTTTTTTATATACATTCTCTTGTAATTTTCTTTCTTATCACTTTCTCTTTCCTCATTCTCTCTCATATTTTGTCTTTCCTTATTTTCTCTCTCATCACTTTCTCTATTCTCATTCTCTCTCATAATTTTTTTTCTCCTCATTTTTATCTCATCATTTTCCCTCTCCTCATTTCCCCTCATCATTTTTCTAATCTTTCTTGTTTTTTCAGTCGCATTATCTCTCGTAATTTTCTATTGCTAATTTATTTTTTATGATTTTCTCTATCTTTAATCTCTATATTCTTATCATTTTCTCTCTTGTGTGTTTTAATTAGTTTCTTTTTCCTCTATCTTTCTCATCACTTTTTATTTCTGTTGAGAAATTAAGGTTTCAATCTTACTCACTCTTATTTTAAAAATAACAAATATTTGATTTAGTACTAATGATTTAACTTGAGTGTGTAGTAAAATAGCTTTAAAATTTCTAAATCAAGTTGATCAAAGAATCAAGCTTGAAGATTGATGCATATTGGACTCATTATAATCAAGTTTGCAGATGGAAAATCAAAATACAGGACTATGCTTAGATAGGGTATATTTCATATTTAATCTTGTATTTGATTTAGTTCATTGCACATAAATTCTCTTTGCATTGGCTCATACTTTCAAAAAAATTTTCAAACTGTCTTAAACTTAAAATGATTATTTTATTGTAGAAGTTTGAAAGTAGAAAATAATAATTTTGAATGGGCAAAATATTCTTTAAAATATAATTTCTTGAATTTAAATAAGTTACAAATATATTTAAAATCATGATTGTTTAACATAGGCTGAAAAGAGATTTTCTATTTGCAAACTAGAATATGTTTGGGTATGAACACTTTCTAAATAATTGTTAAATATCTTTGGGAAACTAAAACAAGTTTGTAATAGCCAAAATACTCTTTTCAAATTGATTTCCAATGTTTTTAAAGTGTTTAAAATAAGTTTAGAAGTCAGTTTTTGAAAAATGCCAAAAACTGTCAAAATCTGAAAAATAACCAAATGCTGAAATAGCCAAAATAAGCAAAGTTTTCGGTCTATCGAAAATAAAGCGGAAAAAATATATCTGTTAAAATATGACCATTACAAAAATACTACTAACGACTAGTATTTTTTGTCTACCGAAATTGCACTTTTGGTCTACTAAAAATGATAGATTCTATGTCTAACGGTTATAAACGACTAGTTTTGATACAAGCTTTTAAGACTTGATAAGACTTTGCTTGAATCTAAATTATTATCCAACTACTTTCAAAGTACAAAAGCATATTCTTACATTGAATTAACTTTCAAATCATATTGAGTCAATATTAGAGCATCTATTGTGCATTGTTCTCAAATCTTCTAAGCTAAAATAGTATTTATTACTTTTGATAGGAGAGTTTATAAGTGTATTCACTCTTGATTATTATAAAACCATTGAGTGTGAGGTGAGGTTACCACCGAAGTCAAAAACAACTCGTTTTAGGTGAGGTTGTCACCAAAGTCTAAACAACCCTTTTTAGGCGGGGTTGTTACTGGAGTCTAAACAACCTGAGTGTAGGTGAGATTTTCATCAGAGTCTAAACAACCTATGAGTTGGTGAGATTGGCACCATTATCTAAAAAATCCATATAGGTGAGGTTGGCACTAGAGTCAAAACAATCTAAAGTTAGGCATGATAGAGTCAGAGTCAAGACTATTATAAAGATGTGGGTGATTCTAAGAAGAATTCACTCTATTTGTAAAAAGGTCGGTCAAGCCCACAATCTTGATCCGAATAGTGGAAGCTCAAAGCAAGTTGCCAAGAGCAAGAGATGTAGGTAAATCATCGTATTTATCGAACCTCATAAAAACTGAGTTTGCAAGCTATCCCTACTCTCTTTACTTTATTGCAAGCTATTTGATTAGGTTTTTGATATTTAGTGCTTAATTTACTTTGTATCATTGTGATATATTTGGTATTATTATTGATTTAGTTTAAAAGTTTCAAAAGAGTGGTTTATGGTTTTACATAGTTGAAAAGTTTCTTAAAAAAATTTAAAACCCAATTCATCCCCCTCTTGGGTAGTCAATCTTGAGCTAACAATTTCATTATTCTCTCTCATCATTTTCTCTCTCATTATTATTATCTTTCATTACCATTTCTCTTATGACTTTCTCTCTCTTCATTCTCTCGCCTAGTGTTTTTTTTTTAAAACAATAAAAAACAGTTTTTATTCTCATCTTTGAAAACACAACTTTGAGAACAAAAAACGAAAAACAGAAAACAATGCCAAACAGGCCCTAACTGTCCAAATCCTTTTGGGGAAATTTTATTTTTTATGGTAGTTTTTCAAAAAAATAGAAAAATCTTAGATTTTTGAAATTGTTTGAAAAATATCAGATTTTAATTAGAAAAACATGACTTTTAAAATCTTTTAGAAAAGAATACCACTTTTTATTAATTGATGAAATACTTGAAGTAATCGATCAAGATACCTGAGGTAACTTGACCGGTTACTCAAGTAACTAGATTGGCTGCCTTGAGTACTATTGAAAAATGCCAATTTTGATAAAAGTGAAAATTTTCTAAATCATTATTAAAACTGTTATGTTTCCAAAATAACTTTTGAAAAGTGATATTTCCTACATCATTTTTCAAACATTTCTGCCCATCCTGGATTTTTCAAGCTTTTGTAATTCGGGCCTGAAATGTTGTAAGAAGCCCAATCCTTTTCACAATTGGTCAGGAGAGTTGGTACCAAAAGCCCAAGCCCAACCCAAGCTTTTATTCTCTGCTCCTCTTCCTTCCTGGACAAACCCTAAAAACTAAAAGCCCGAGCTTTTTCGCAGGCAAACGAGAGCAGAACGAAAAGCTCACGAATTCAGCTCCGCTCGCCAAGCTTTGCCTCTCTCTTCGACAATGGCTGTGAGTTTCTTCTTATACCCTTTACACTCTCTCACTCATCTATGGCATATATCTATGTGTTTGACTACTAAGGCTGTGTATTTATGTCTCATTTTGTAAAGAAACCAACTAGAAAATCCCATTATTCCTTTTTTTTTTTTTGGGTTGTTTTTTGGTGTTTGGTTTTGGTAGTATAACAGTTATTTTGATTTTTGCAGACCATTCCAGTTAACCCAAAACCTTTCCTCAACAATTTGACTGGAAAGACTGTTTTTGTAAAGCTTAAATGGGGTATGGAGTACAAGGGTATGTTGCTCTTGCTCCTTTCCATTTTTTCTGTTATACATAATTTGTCACCTAATAATATGTTTGCATCGTGTTATATTTTCAGGTTTTCTTGTCTCTGTGGATTCATATATGAACTTACAGGTACATTTTCAAACTCCCACTTTAGCATTTTCCGTTGAAAAATTCATCTATGTGCTTGATTGTGATGTTAGTAATATTTCATTCTCCATTTGCAATGTTTGTTTCTTTCCAGTTCTAGATGATGTTGTTTTGTATGGTTTGTACAAATTTTTGGGGCTCTATCAACTTCATGCAATATTGTGCTACTCTTAATTGATATACGGTTGAAAATCTCCGTTTTGCTGAGCTATTATGATATGAGTCTTCTGTTCTTTTTTAATTGTACTTTTGTACTTATTTACCGTAGTTTACTCTAATTACTGTTAATGTGGTTTTTAACGGTTAACATTATGTGATGAATGAAACTTATTATAGTTGGCCAATACGGAAGAGTATATTGATGGACAGTTCACTGGAAATCTTGGTGAAATTTTGATCAGGTAACTTTCTCCCGATTTCTTGAACTTACATTGCCGTTCTGTGGCAATTATTTAGTTAGACTTTGGCTTATTTCGTTATTAATAGACATCTAAGACCTTCAAATGAGGCGTAAATGTTGATTCTTGATTGATTTTTGTGCATATTGTCCTACTTCAGCAGGATTTGTTTGATCATGTTCTCAAATGTTTAAATGATGAATGTCTATTTTATGAGTGCTTTCTTGTTGTAGTAGCTTTGTTAGATGAATGAAGAACATATGAAAAAGTGGCCAAGTGGTTTATGGAAGTCACTAGGCAAAGTATCTTTTTCATGTAGACACAAATTGGAATTGAAATATTGGAAGTGATATACCTGAAAATTTTCAGTAGTTCACATAGAAGTTGCAGCAAGGATGATTGAATAATTTTTTATTACTCAACTTTATTTAAGCAAAGTTTTTGCTAAATTAAGTCCCGATGCTGCTTCCAATTCAGTTTTGTTTTGGATCTAGGTTTGAAATTACCAAAGATACTTAACTTCCCTTGTCAGTTATTGGTTAATATACAGTTGTCGATACTGAGAATTTAGTACTCCCCACAAGGTTTGGGTGGAGATTGGTCATCAATACCATTCACTCCTATTACTATAGGTGGTTAAAGTAAGTAAAAACCTAATTTTAGCTCGTTCCAATACTCTGGAGAGTGCAAGATACTGGTTCAAAGTGATTTGTACGAAATTAGCGTCTAAGACATTGAAAAGCTTTGGATTTAGAGTTTCCAAAGTGGTTCCTGGTTGCAGGAAGTTACTGTTGACGGATTCTATGGTTGAACTACTTATGTTGTCATTTCCTTTATATCGGTCTTCAGAGGCATATGGCTCCAACTGTGGGATCAATTTTAGTGCATTAGACTTCAAAGCCTAAGTTGACCAGTTGTATAGAGTAGTTTCTTCCTTTTGTTAGATTTTCTTCCCATATCGAGACTATTTGTCTCCTTACAGATTGAAATGTATTTTCAGTTCATAAGCAACTCACCACCGTTTTATTTTTTTCTTCTGCAGATGTAACAACGTTCTTTATCTTCGTGGAGTACCAGAGGATGAAGAAATTGAAGATGCCGAACGGGAATGAAATAGCAGTATGCAACTGTGGTTTGCATAGAAATTCAGTTATTTCCCAGTAGCTGTCATGTACTTTATTGAATGTAGAGTTCTTGTTGGAAGTTTAACTGACTTGATACCTATTCCAGAAAAACTGTTGGCTCCTCAAACTGCCTGCAGGAATCAATTTTTCCTTGTAAGTTGTATTATTCAAAATGATCACATCTTTTGCTGCATCTTATTAGTCTTGTGTCATGTTCGGATTCTACCTAATGGAATAACCGATGACTAATGTAAGCTCAACCTTACACTGGGACATATGATTGAATGATAATCAGACTTGTTCAAATTCATTTGAATTACTGGAACAAAGTTGAGGTTGTTGTTTTCTTCATTTTGGATAATGCTGAATTGGATGCGAAGAAATTAAAGAGAAGAGGAAAAAAAAAAGAAAAAGGAGACTTGTATTACTTGCTCAGACTGACCGAAAAAAGAAAACCGAAAAGCGAGTCATAATTGAGGGTCATGCTTCTAATTTCTAGACCAATGTGTTATTTCTTTTATACGAGTAATATCGTAATTTAACATCTGGATTAACAGCAAAGAAGCCACAGGACTCTGGGATCTTCGTAAGGATATGGCATCATTTTTTAATTGCATTAATGGAACTCGCTAGGAGTGGTTTGAAATGAAATGAACTTTCTAGGATTGTTTTGAAATATTACATTTTTAGGTGTGTGACAGGTAGTCAAGTACCTTTTATGACCGCTGATCGGTCTTAGAAAAGTTGTGGTCACTCGTCACGTCAATAAAAATTGTGAAAAATTTACTCTGGACAATTGTAGAGAAGCATATGCTAATATTCAAGGAGGCTTGACGGTTATGTAGCATCTTCTTCTTGGCATTCCCTTTTTGAAAGAGCTCTGAGTCCAAAGTTTGGATTACTGGGTCGGACCACAGGCTATCCAACCAACTTTACGACCTGTGGGCAGGTGTGGTAATTGAGGTCGTCAGAGAAAGTTATTCTTTGGGCCATTATGGGCAAATATGTCTCCGAGCATCATATTCTTGTCGATGGAGGTAGTTTTTGTGGCCCGGTTGAATACTTTTCTAGCATTTTGGAGTGGTGATCATGATCTCATGGAATGGGGGAGTATGAAATTTGATTTATTCCTAGAACTCCTTCAAGATGTTCAGGATAAATTATCCAAGGTTTATGAGGGTCCTGGACCCAGGGATGCCACCTCTCTTTTGCTTGAAGAAGAGGATTATTGGCGCCACGGATCTAGGACTACTTGGTTAGAAAGTGGTGATCAAAATGCCCACACTTTTTCGTGGAAAAGCCTCTCAAAGTAGACATAAAAAGAATGAATATTTGTGGGTTGGAGAGCCCGTCAAGACAGTGGTGCAACCCCCAGTGATGTTCTAGACATTGTGGTTGACTTATTTTCAGGAGATCTTTACTTCCATGCAACTTGATGATGGATGGCTTGGAGATGTGCACTGTGTTTAGCCGAGAGTTTCGAGTGTGATGAATGTTCATTTTCAGGAGATCCTTACTTCTATGCAACCCGACAAGAGTCATTATCGCACTACTACATAGTTCAGGAATCGCAAAAAGAAAAAACAATTTAGAGGCCACTTATGACTGTTAACTCTATACATTAAAGATGGTCTAAACCGCAACGTGGAGGGGAATCAGTTATTAGAATTATTTTAAAAAAGTATACATTAGTATTTAGGAAAATAAACAGAACATAAATAGAATAGAACAAAATGAGTTGGTCTCGGTCAAGGTGTTCTCAACTCGTATACCAACCGAACCAACAAAAGTTCTGCTTTCCCAATATTCTGACTCGGTCCAAAGTTACACTCCCTAGTCCCTTCCAAGAACTCATGAAGCAACGACTAAACCCTGTGAACACGGTTATTAATTCTATGTATGGAAAAGAAAAAAAATAATAACTATGACCCTTTTTTTCAAAAGCATTTTCCTTTTGCTCCTCATTTCTGACCACCGGCCTCAACTGGTTCAACCACCTCAGCTTCCAATGTTTCCGGCTTACCAGGATTCGCTGAGGGTTGCTGGAAAGCTACAGGAGTCGACCATTTTCCAGAAAGAGCCATATCCATCATCTCATATATCTTCCCACCTAACTGTGCTGGATTGTCAGGCTGCACCAACAAGAAATTTGCTATTAATATTAGTCCAAAAAGGAAGGAATTTTCTTTTTTGGGCAGGGTTGTAGGGTTAAGAAAAGTAGTAAATTATTCTGTAGTTAGACTGCTTGCATAACCCTCGCTTTAATTTCTGAACACTAAAATTATAACTGTGTCCCTAAATTTGCTAATAAAGTTAACATTAGTCATATATAACATTACTTGAAGATTCAAGTAGCTCACGAGACAGACAGGCTACTGTACTCCAAAATTTGAGTTTTGCGGAAAAAAAACTCCCGTTAACCTGATTGTAAAATGGCAAGGTTCTCAGTTTGGTGTTTGCCATCTTAACCTGAAGCATATTTTAAGCGTTGTGGGACCATAGCGCTGAAAGGTACCAATCTAAAATTCGAGTCATACTTGCACACTAATTGAAGTCAATCTAGTTAGCTGTGCTCGTTAATCTGGGAGGAGCATTGCTCATTTCCAACAGAAAGGTGAAGTGTAATTTCATCCAGTATGCTTCATAGGACTCGAATAACGGCTAAGATCTCGTAGCTCTAAAGCATATATATATATAAAAGCACAGAGAGCATGATCACTCACAGTATAGCCGCTGGAAACCAAAGCTGTATCATACAAAAGATCAATAGCTCTCAGAGCATCTTCATCGTCTGGGTTACTCCTGCTAGCAGCCTGCAATCCAGGGTTTAAAATATCAGTATGACACATTGAAGGTGTCACTCAACAAATTATAACGAAGGTTATTCGCTGTTCACCATACATTCAAGTTTTTAATGATTGGGTGTTCAGGATTTATCTCAAACACCCTTCTGCCTCTCATATACTCCAAGCTAGAAGTATCACCAATAGTTTGTGATTTCATCAACCTGCAAGAATACCGATTAAGCTCTGAACACATAACAAAACCACCTAAAAGAGTTAGCATCAGAACAAGGAGCACCTACCTTTCCATGTTTGCTGACCAACCAAACTTCCCAGATACAAGAACACAAGGCGATGAGCTCAAACGATTAGAGATTTGAACACTGGCAACTTTATCCCCCAAACGTTTTTTAATCCAATCACAAGTTTGGCCAAATTCCTGTTTAATTTCTCTCTCTTTTTCTTCATTCTTATCCCCTAGAGTAATTTCAGGTATTCCAGTTAGATTTTCCTAGCCAACTATAAATGATAGAAGCAAGATCGCTTTCAAAGAACTGAAAGTATCAAATAAAGGTTTCAATAAACTAACCTAAGTCCAAGTCTTCCTTGCTAATATCAACAAAATTCTTCTCCTTGAATGATTTCAGGTTCTGGATGGCAACCTCATCAATAGGATCAACCAAGAAAAGCACCTGTAAACAATTGAATCACAAGATATGCATGAGCACACATGAAAACAGAAGCACAATCAACATCACAAAATTAATTAAGGCCCAAAGCATACTTCAAGATCCTTCTCAAGAAGCTTCTCTAGGAAAGGCGTGTTCTTAGCACTTGTCAAACTGTCGGAAGCAATGTAATAGATGTTCTTCTGCTCAGGCTTCATGTTTTCAACATACTCATCCAAACTGATCATCTCTTCCTCACTTTGGGAAGAGAAAAACCTGAGCAGCGGAGCAATACGCTTGTGGTTTTCACGATCTTCGATACAACCCAGCTTCAAATATTTACCGAAGTTATCCCAAAACTTCTCATAATCCTGCACAACCATAAAGAGTGAGTTTAGAAGACATAAAAGGAAAACAAAAATGTCTAGTGAAAAAAAAAAGGGGGACGAGATTAGATGCATTGGAATAGTGGTTTATTTCAAAAATTTGAATCTGCAAAGGCAGGAGACTAGAGACAAAGAAATAAAGACATACTTCTCTATTCTCACTCAATGATAACCCCAGAATCATGTCAAAGGCCTTTCGCACTAAACGCTTCCTCATAATTCGCACCTTCAAGCAGACAGTAAACATCAATTATAAAACGCGGTACTAAAATAACAAACAAGTTAACAACCGCTCTAAATCTGCTGAATGTACTTACAATACGACTTTCTTGAAGAATTTCGCGCGATACATTGAGTGGGAGGTCATTTGAGTCCACAACACCTTTGACAAAGCTTAAATATCGTGGGAACTATCCAAAGGAAAAATATAAACCATTAGTACCATTTAGCTTGCATTTCCGTTTCTACAAATAGCTCTAATGACAATAAGAATAACAGATCTAGCATCTCCTACCAGTTCCCCGTCGAAGTCATCTGAAATGAACACCCTTTTCACATGAAGCCTAATATTTTTCGTCTTTGGATTGACTAGGTCATCCTTCCCCGAGGGAGAAATGGCTGGTATATAAAGTATGGACCGAAACTCAACTTCACCCTGTAATAACAAACTATACAGATTAGAAGCAAGAACAAACTGACACAACAGGAAAAATGGTTGTGTAGCATAATCCCACTTACAATCTATCTTAAAGTACAAAAACAGCTTCTTTATTTATCATTAAATTTGAGATAACAGATGCTTCGGAGTTCAAAGTCGATGACTTTTGACAATTCAAACCAAAACTGGGAAACAGATTTAGGGCTTAGTTGGTAACATTTTATATTTTGTTTTCTTTTTGTAAAAGTGAGATGTAGGGTGAAAATCTTTTCAAGATTTTGTTTCAAAAGATCTCTATAAATCCTTTTACTTAAAAGAACAAAAAAACACGAGTTGGCCCTTAATGCAATAACTTGCAAATCCACAAATTGCACATTATTTTAGGCAAGGCAAAATGAAAAATACACAGGGAATGTATTATGTTTTAGTGCAGGAAAGCATTATCTTACAGTGGAGGGAACAAAACAAAACAAAAAACGAAAAGCTCATGCATACCTCTGTTGTAAAGTGCGAGGATGCAAGGGGATCCAAATATTCATTAAAAGTTTTCTTGTAGAATTCATTGTATTCCTCTGTAGTCACATCCTTAGGGCTGCGAAGCTGCATATGAACAGCATGATAACTAAGTATTCCCTAAAACTTAAAAGATATGTTGCACATAGAGATCAAGAAATGTTAGGGGTTACCCATATTGGTTGGGTCTCATTAGTCAGCTCCCAGTCCCAGTACTTTTCAACAACAGTCTTAGTTTTCTTCTTCTTCTGTTACAATATTAATGATACATCAGGTCCCAAAAAAAAAAAAAAAAAAGAAAAGAAACAGGTGATACCATTAACTTAATGCAATATTAAAAAATTACATGCTTCAGAAGGTCACAAATACAGCAAGAAAAAGAAAAGAAGTACCTCGGCTGTTTCGCCTTGATCATCCTTTTTGGCTTCAGCTGGATCCTCATCAACCTCGACCTGGAAGAAGACTAATGATGATGACGACCAAAATACATGAAAAATTTACAACTGAATTGGAAGCTTAAAAGCAACAAAGTACATGGTACAGGTTAGCTTTACCTCCTTAGTATATCCCTTTTCCTGCCAAGTGTAAATTGGGAAAGAAACAAACTGCGAATAGTTTTTTACAAGCTTCTGAATCCGTTCTGGATGTGCATAACCTTTGTCATCACGCTGAATTAAATTGAGAGAAAACAACTCAGTTTGGAGGATCAAACGTCAGAATCAACTCCAAATGAAGTAAGTTTTTTAATTGACCTTAAGGTACAAAGTAAGACGTGTTCCTCTAGGGATTAGATTTTCATGGTTTGTCTCTTCTCGAATGGTATAGGCACTAGCATTAGCCTCTCCTTCCCATACAAATTGTTTATCAGACTTTGGGCTCTTCGTTGAGACAACAACCTACGGGCAAAAAGTCATATATAAGTGAGAGTACAAAGAATCATGCACATGCGATTAAAAGAGGGGGAGGGAGGGAGGCAGAGAACAACCTACGAGCAAGAAGTCATATATAAGTAAAAGAGACTACATAGAATCATACACATGGGTTAAAAGAGGGAGAGGGAGAGGGGGAGAGAGAGAGAGAAAAGTCATAGAGAATAGAGGTTCGCAAGTGAAAGACTTTACTCGATCTGCAACAAGGAATGCTGAATAGAAGCCAACACCAAATTGACCAATCAAATTGTTGTCACCACCAGCATCCTTGCTATCCTGTAAAATAATACTATTCTATGAGCACATGTAAAAACTGTGACAAAATTTCTTCTTTAATTATACTACTTCCAATAAAGTACTAGACCTTCAATGCTTTCAAGAACTTTGCAGTTCCACTTTGCGCGATAGTTCCAAGACAGTCGATAAGTTCTTTTCGGGTCATACCAATGCCCGTATCACTGCAATGAAGGAAAGATTGAAGGATTTCTTTGCAAAGGAAATCACTGACCAAGCGGGTTACCGAAGGTAATTAAGCTTACGTGATTGTTACAATCCCATTGTCTTTATCAGTTTGGATGCGGATATCAAGGTCAGCTGCATCCTTCAAAAGTTCAGGCTCTGTAACGCTAAGAAAACGGAGCTTGTCCAGGGCATCACTTGCATTACTGTACAGAAATTCATAAGCTAAGAAAGTCAGATTTTGGCATAATCTCATATTGTTTGATTTAAATAAAACTTCTTCCTTGAGCCGATGCTATAAAAATTATAAACAAGGAAACAAAACCACTTGGCCAACTAAATTAGACCTCTAATTCAAGTTGGAGTTACCAAATCAGAAATCAAGGCAACAAAGGCAAGCACCATTTTATTACTAAGTTGAAAGTGGAAACACATAGTACCTGATAAGCTCCCTAAGAAACACCTCTTTATTACTATATAAGCTGTTCACAATGAGGTCCATAAGGCGACTGACCTGAAATGAAGAGGAAAAAGTTCTAGAACTTAAGAAAAGTTGAAACTTGCAAGAAATTCTAAACAATATTTTAACCAACATACCTCTGCTTGATATTCGTATCTCTCAGCTGGGGGTGTGGCTGATGAGTCAGAGGCTGCCGCAGTTGACTCATATCGACTTCCCAAAGACAGGTTACTTTTCAAGTTTAACTGAGTTAAAGAATTGGAGGCAGCATGCTTCCCACTGGTTAATACCGAGTACCATCTTTGTTTAGCATCCATGTCTCCCACCTACACATAGCCAAACACATTGAAACATATCAGACAGACACCCAGGAAAAAAAAATCAAATTTAATAAGAATAACCCAAACCCAATTTATAATATTAAAAAAAAAAACCCCGAACCCAATTTAAACAAAACCACTAAACTTGGTTTGATGAAATATTAAAAATATCAAATATTTTGAAAATTTCCCATTAAATCCACAATATATAAGATCAATCTACACCAAGATGTTTGCATAAAATATATGAATACAGCTTCTAGTACTTACAGCTACAATAAATTAGCTCAAATCCATTAAAAATCATACATTCCTAGAAGGGCTCACCGACAATACAAGAAATGAAATACATGTATACATATGTATGTATGTGCATACAAACCCAATGGAACGCGGAGAAATGGCGGAACGTACCGTATCGTAGAGAGCAGAGGTGGAAGAGATTGGAGCGGCGGCGTTCCGATAGCGAGCGGCGCCGTGGCGCAGGACATAGGAGACTGAGGGCCTGGAAAGCCTGTGCATTGTCACCGAGTAGAGAGAGAGAGAGAGAGAGAGACAAACGTAGGAGAGGGTTTTTAGTTCTGAGGTTTATGGCTTCGGCGAACGGGGTTTAGGGTTTTAGTAAGGCCTTCTGAGACTCGGGACTGACACTTTTAGGGGTTTGGGAAGCTTCTGGATATCGCGGGAGAAATGATTGTTCGTTGGGGGTTTTGTTTCGGGTATTTTGGTCATTACGACTCTTCTGTTCATTTGCCAATCCTGAAATGCCACGTCATCATTACATAATCTATTTTTCCGGGGTGAGAAAAAAAAAAAAAAAAGGAAAAAACTTGACTTTATTCCGAAACACCAACTGTTGCACGAAAGACCACACTAAATGTTTAGTAATTATTTAGCAATTCATTCATGAAATATAATGCGCTACTATCTTATGAATTGAAATTGGTGGTAGGATCCAAATTCAAGTATCCATGAGTAACATGGTCATCTAAATTTTAACCAAGTCATATGTAATGTAACGTAACCAAAAGAACAAGAACTTGAGATCGAACCCTGTCTCCTAAACAAATTTTAAGAAAGAGACGAGACCACTCATGGAATTTAGTCTCGAAAACACAATGGACCCAACTGAGACCAATTATGAATCAGTCCAATTGCTTATGGTTCAATTCTTGGTTTGTTGTCAATATTATGTAACACCACTACTTCACATAGAGTAAAAGTTCTTGAGAGATTTGGGATCAAATGTGTTTTTTTTTTAATTGACATGAGTCATCTCATTTCTGCCTTGTTCGTTTGTTTTAGTTAAAAGGGGTGTAAAGAAAAGGACAGTGATGATCACATCAGCAGGTGAAAAAATCAACCTAGTTCTTTTGGCAGCATTTTAATCCTTGTGTTGTTCCAACAACGTGAATGGTCAGACAGAGAGACTCTCTCCAAAAGAGTGAAATTTATTCATTCACAAAATATTTCTTCAAGATCTCAAATCCGGAAATTATTAGAACTAGTACTTATTAAGACTCCCCTTTTGATTGTTGCTAGCCTTTTAAGAATCCCAAGATTTTCTTAAATAAGTACCTAAAGAGATTAGTAAGAACACAAGAAAATTAAATGGGAAAATTTTCAGCATCATCACTTGTTTCCCATCATTCTTTTCCACCAATTTTCTTTTTGATGGCCATGGGAGTATTGGACATAATCGACAAAGACTACACCAATAAAAAATAGTACATTATTTTTCAGTTATGTCCTCTTATTTCTATGCAGGCATAGACATTTCTTACATTATATACTCTTCTAATATTACACAAAACAAAACAGGAGGGAAGCAGCAAAGAAACTTCTAATCAAACATACAAAAAAATAGATAGGAAATGGAAAAGTAGCAAGGGAGGTCCATAGAAGAAGTGCAGAAGCTAGGAACTTATTTACAGATGAAGGGAGGTATCGATATCCGAACTGTCAAAACTTTTTGAGGAGCTAGCAGCAGCTGAGGTGTTTGGCCATAAGCTTGTCAAGGGCTGAGACCTAAAGGCATAAACATCAGATTGCTTTGATTGCAAGTCAAGTCCAAGGGAAAGTGATTGATCATCTTGAGAAGTTGGCCTTTGAGGAAGGTTCATATTGGATTGGAAGGGCAAATTGGATGGATCAAAATGGCCTTTGGGAGATATTCTTTCGCTTTCGGACAACATCTTCATGAGCTCTTTCTCTTCCCTTCTCTCCTTCACTTTCTGCAACTGTCTGAACCTTTCTTGTAAGAGCGCAATGGAGGAACTAACCTTGGTGGTGGCATCACCACTTTGCCTTCCCATTGAATTTGAAGCAAAGCTTCAAAAGTTTGGGGGTTGGGATTTTGTGGGATTAGGCTATAATTGGCTTTTGAAGGGCCAAAAATGAAAACAATGTACATATATAGGAGGTGGGTTGTTCTCTGTTTGAGGGGTTAAATTATGCTGTTTTCTGGTTTTATAAATGATTTTCAGGTGATGTAACATACTTGAGAATCGGCTACTGGGTAACATAATACAAAGGGAAAGAGTCTAAAGGCTAGTCTAGAGAGAAGGTTGGGTTGGTGGATGTGTAGGGAAAAGGACTTTTTCGATAGAAAGAGTGTGAGAAAGAAAGTCCAAAATGGAGAAATGGAGAGTAGCATTTGGAAGGGAGTTATTGAGTGGAATCAATGGTTAGGTAATGCTTGTGTCCTCTTGTCTTTTAAGAACCTGTTTGTGTTAGCTTACAACTTTTGGAGGATTTTAGGAGGATTTTCCCCTTATTTCTGCTTCTACTTTAAAACATGGAACTTAACCCTTGTTTCTTTTTTTAAGCTTTTTGAGTGGAGTCTGTATGAGGGAGGCAGAAAGACAAGGACTAAAAGGAATATTTTTTGGAGGGTTGGTGTCTTTGATTAGGACCCTTGCACATGGAGAGAAAAAGTGAAGGAATCCTAGCAATTGCTTTCCCCTAATATTATATTCATATTCTACTTGGAAAGTAGAACTAAACTATTTGTTCATATAAATGTTCATGCATTTTGTATGTAGAGCTGAAGTCAGCAATGGCAATTGAATACTAGAGTTGAAGATATAATCCTCTCTTTTTATATGTTAAAATAGGTTATTAACCACTCCAAGATTGTAGAACATTTTAGCCTATTAGGTAGGTTTGAGCGAAGAGATAGAAACATATATGTAGGATAATAACAAAGACCTTCATTGTTCCAGCACCCAAAAAAAAAAAAAAAAGGAGAAAAAAAAAGTAAGACCTGCATTGGAATCATAAACTATTATTGGACAAGATCAACATATATACAAAGGACTTGTTATAGCAGGGAGCAGTATTAGGCATCAGTTTCATTATCAAGTTACATTACAACTTTCTTTGAATAATTTTTGGAGCGAAGATATGACCCTTTGATGCCACGCGGTCGAGAAAGTTGTCACATTAATTGGTGAATAATAGTTAGCAAATTAAGTTAGAGAAAGGACTTTGTTAAGGACAATTACGACCGTCAATTCCTATTTGTGAAACAAACAAGAGAAGTACTATACAGCCATATTTATAATTAGTATATCTCAGAAATAGTGATTTTATTCACTGCAGATTAAGATAAGGTGACCCAAGTGTTTTCAGACATGGTAGACATGGAAAGAAGGAAAATGCATGAAACTTTTATCGAGGTTATTCGGAGAAAATAGAAAATTCCCAATTTTTTGGAAAATAAAACAAAAATCCCATGTTGTATATCCATTGCATCTCGGAGTGCATTGCTTTACTTAAATCAGTTTCTGGATAACAAAGAAAAAGGGTACTGCTTTAAGAATTAAGCCAACTAATGCTAGATTTGAGCTATAGTAACATTTATTTAAATAGTTTTTTAATAAAAAAAGTGAAAATACTTTTCAAAAACATGTTTGGTAAAATTATGTATATTTTTTGTTTGTTTAATTTGAAAACGAAAACAAAAATTTCTTACTTCAAATTTTTTTAGAAAGGCGAGTAAATTTTTTTAGAAAGGCGAGTATCAAAATTCAAACATTTAGACTCACATCACAATTTCTCTATCATTACTATCTATTATCATCACATCACAATTTCTCTATCATTACTATCTATTATCACTGTAAAATTGGCATATTTCAAAATATAAGTGGTATTTACAAAATAATACTGTAAAAAATGGTAATATATTTTTCGGAGGGGCTTATAGAAATGTGATCAAATTTTGGGCTCAATTTCAATAAATATCCCTTTGTCAAATGTTATAGCAAAATGTCCGGTATATATGCTTATATATCAAGTGTAAAATTTTATATACTTAAATATAAAAAATTAGATACCGAGTGCATTTCAGTATAATAACTAAAATTGGTAGACATACAAATCTACCAAGTGCAAAAATATATATATACCTGGACATAAAATTTTAAAAGTGGACATCTACTTAATAAAATTTAAAATTTTGGTCATCCACATAAATTTTCTTTTTTTTTTTGAAAAACTTCCCAATATATTTAGAAAACTATCACTTTTTAAAATATTATTTTGATAAATATGATTTTTAAAATTTATTTAGATAAATACCACTTTTCTCTCTCCTCATCTCCTCTCCCCTTTTTCCATTATTGCTCTCCTCTCCCTTCTGATTTTCACTTTTAAAAATAAACAGTCATTAGTTATCAAACATGTTTTTATTTTTTATTTTGAAAAACAAAAAACAAACACATTTTTGTTTTTGAAAATCAAAAAACAAAATAAGAAAAAGTACTTTATTTTTGTATTTAAAAAAACAAAAAATAAAATGGCTACCAAACGACACCTTTATTTGTCACACAATATCAAGCAATATAGTACTAAGCAAACCATGTGGTCGGAGAAATATCACGTTAATTGACAAACAAAATTTAGATTTAGAAGTCAAACTTATTCTCATATTCATAGTTCAATATCTGAAATTAAGGACATGTCAGTAACTAGATTTTAGAACCTCTCATCCCTCTTGTGCCAGTATTATCACCGTAGTCACACCAGATTAAGGCCTTTTACATTTTTTCTAAGCACAAACTCTTTTAGTAAAATTATACGAATGGCTATAATTCGATACATTTTTTTGACAATTTTTCCGCTTCAAAAACATTTTTTTATAGAACAGATGGTTTTCGAAAATGATCGATACAGAATCGGACACATGAAAGAGATTTTCCAAAAATTTAGTCTTAGTTGTTTTATTGAAATGGAGAGAGCAGAACTGAGTGGGATTTGTATTTTGTGCTAAATTTTTAGCTCTAGAATTGGAATCACTGCACAAGTCCACCTGTTTATATCAGAAAGTCCCCAAAGAAGACAAGAAGAAAAAGAAGAAAAGAATAATAGCAATTATTTTGAGCAGTACATTTAAAGCAAAGTGTATGAAATGAAAGGGGCAGTCAGATCTGTTACATCTTAGCATAAAAAACAGAAGAGAACCATGCCAAAGCATAAAATCACATCTCTCAAATTATGAATAATTACAGGGTGGTAGTGACAAAGGGGATTGTCTTAGCATATAACAAAAGCTAAAAATCATGAAATCAAAGTCATATATATATATATGGAGGTCCATGGCCAAGCAAGCCACAATATCTGTTACAGAATCAACAAGAGGAATATCTATGGTACAGTTGGCTCTAGTCTTCTTTGGCTACCAAAACAAGCAGTTAAATCCAGGACCAACAGTTGGAGATTATCACCATATCATAATACCTTATTTATGCAAATGTTCTAAGCAATTTTTTATTTGGACGATTAGAAGATAGAGTAGAGTGAGTCACGTCAAACGACGAGATCAGATTGGAACCGTATTACAAAAACAAATCAAGATTGCAGTGGCAGCTAAACTACATCAGAAAAGGCATCCCAAGTTTGAAAGAGATGGGTTTGTTTGGTAATCCCTTTAACTTGTTTTGGTCGAATTAAATCTGACCCTACTTGTTACAGCTCAAAGAAAAAGAGTTTGTAATTCTCTACTTGTGGGACTAAATGCTTTGACCATTTCTTATATCATGGTAGTGTTTGATCATTGCTTCCATCCCATCATCACTACAGGTAGTATTGGATTTGCTTAAGCATGGGGTTAAGACAGTCGGTGGGATTTCTTGGAGTGAGAGGTTTTGGCTAGTTTCTAGAGGAAGTAATTGACCAGATGGGGTGTTTTGATAACTTGGATATGTTTTTATTTCCCCTTTTTTCCTCCTTAAATCAAAGTAAATAATGTACCTGAGGTCTGAGACCATCTTGTGGTACTTCCAGGAAGCTTGAAACCAATAATGAGGTGATAAAATGGTTGATCAAAACTGGCCAATCTAGTATCCAGGTTGTTATTTCACTCTACGCCAGAAACTCTTCAATTTGGTAACTTTTCAATATCTTCAAATTAAGAAGTCTCCCAGACTATGCAACCGCCAAAGATTCGGCACAGACTTATTTCAGAGAAAATTTGCAGGACATGAAGTTGTAAGGCACAACCAAAGTTATAGAGGCACTACTCAAAATGTCCCAAATATCATTAAAGACCAAGGTTGTTCATGCAGTCAGATTACTTAATCTAGAAATAGTGGAATACTCAAGTCGTGGGACTCATTTAA
Source organism: Trema orientale (assembly GCA_002914845.1). Classification (NCBI taxonomy): domain Eukaryota; kingdom Viridiplantae; phylum Streptophyta; class Magnoliopsida; order Rosales; family Cannabaceae; genus Trema; species Trema orientale. The sequence goes on from JXTC01000105.1 coordinate 105,625, forward strand.
GATAAGGTTTCTGATCATATGGAACTGGAACTAACATTCTACCAAGATCGAAACTCTTTAGCTTTATTATCAATCTTGAAAAGGAATTAAAGAAATGAACTAATACGTCCAAGCTCCATAGGTCGATTCTGCAAATATATATTGCCAAGAAGTCCAGCTGAAAGATTAATATGAGGCAAGCAACTATACTACATTCTATGCACATATAATGACACCGAAAACAAGATTACCAGTAACAGCATTCTTGCATTCACAATCAACCAGAATCGAACGTCATTTGATAATTTTAAGAGACCGTTTGCTGATTCAAAAAATTGGTGGACAACGGAGATGACTTATTGGGAACATTTTCGACATTGGAGAGTTCCAAAGCACGGAGAAAGAAGTAGCAACCATTTCGACCAAGGGATATATAGCTAGGTGTGTCATGTTCACTAAAGCTGCACAAGGGAATTATACCATTAGTTTCATTTTCTTCAGATCTCTGTTGTCTTATGTAGACCAAGCATAGTCGAATTATTTCATGTGTGATTCTTATATTTGGTTTAGCAATGTACATTTAGAATGTACACAAGTACACACAATGGAATATTTCAGACCCTATGCCTTACTATAAGTGATAACCTTGTCATTTCACCTTGGTCTGAATATTCTATATGAATTATCTGATCGATTAAGTTTTCCCTGATCATTAGTTTTGGAGTTTCAGTTTCGTGCCAACTAATAAACTTGAACATACTAAATTCAGCAGATTTGTAGCATAGTATTGCTATGACACCAACAAAAAATGGCCAAGTAATAAAACCATCTTATTAAAAAGGCTTTTCATTACCAAAACCCCCCTAAACTCGGAATGATTCAGTAAAATTAATACTGAACTCAATTTTTTAGAGCAAAACCCCCTGAACTCAGAATAATTTAGTAAAATTAACTTTGAACTAAATTTTTTAGAGCAAAATCCCTTGAAATCTCCTAATATCAGAGCAAAATCCCCTGAAGTTCCATAATATTAATTTTGTTAGGAAAAAAAATTATTTATGTTTGTTTTTTTTACTTTTAAGTTCTTATTCTCTTACTTATGGCTTTTAGGTCTCAATATTATTTTTTATTTTATTTTTATTTTTTATTTTCCCCAATTCTTTTTTTATTTTTTTAAATAATAATTTCTTTTTATTTCTAATTTTATCACTGCTAAGATGGGCACTTATTGGGCAAGTAGTAATTAACAACAATTTTGGATGGAAAATATTAAAAGTGATTAATGTGAAACAAAAAAATAATACTAAAGACCTAAAAGTCATAAATAAGAGAATAAGGACTTAACAGTAAAAAAACTAACATAAATATTTTTTTTTAACAAAACTAATATTAGGGGACTTCATGGAGGTTTGCTCTAATATTAGGAGACTTCAGGAGGTTTTGCTCTAAAAAATTGAACTAAAGATTAATTTTACTAAACTGTTTCGAGTTCAGGAGATTTTGCTCTAAAAAATTGGGTTCAGGGTTAATTTTACTGAACTATTCCGAGTTCAAGGGTTTTGGTAATAAAAAACCTATTAAAAATTAGCACAAATCAAAGTCATCTTTCTGTAACGAAATTTCTTTTTCTCATCCCCTGAACCTTGCAAAAGATTTCATACCAATTTGTATTTCATTATACTAAAAATCTAATTGACAAACTTATCTATAAGTGCAGAAAAGTAATCGTATTTTGTGAGATTTATAAGAATTATTATTAGTTTTGGAAGCTTCTTTCAAGACAAGTATAGTTCTATGGCTTAATTCGTTATTTTGATTTGATAAAAAAGTAATATGATATATGTTTTTTTATGAAGTGAGACAAAGAATTTTAGTAAGAGTCACAATAGAAGTTGTAAGACCTACTAAAGAAAACAGAACCACAACAACACAAAGTCTTAGTTGGATTTTTGGGAGCAGGCTCGGCTCAAGGATGGTCGAGGCCTTAGGCAAATCTTTCAAATGGGATCTTTTATATTTGAGGTGGGGGGAGGAGGGGAGACAACAAAGAAATTTGTAATACAACACCAATAACATTAAAATTTTAACTTTAAAAATTTTTTGCAATAAATATAATAAATAACAACTTGGCTGAATTAATAATGTTAAAATTTAACGGGTAAAAGTTACGGCTTGTAGTTGCAAGCCTACAAAGTTAAAAAATAATAATAAAATATACAGATATTGTTCATAGATAGATGATTAAAAATAGCCCACAAAGTCAAAAATAAGGCTTCTTTATATTTTTATTTGATTTTTTCAAACCCTATGTTTAGTTAAATCATTTATGTCAAAAAAAAAAACCTAAAAAAATAATATATATATATATATAGAGTAAGACCCCAAGGAGGTTTTAGGGCCTTACTGAATTGGGGCCTTAGGTCTTTACTTAGGCTACCTATAAGTTCAGCTGGCCCTATCTAGGAGTGAGAGGATTTGTGGTTTCTAGAGGTAGTAATTTTGATCTTTTTCTTTTTGAAGCCTATGTTTCTTTAAAGGATAAATGACCTATTCTTAAACTATAAAAAAAAAGTTTTACTTCAATTCTTAAATTTTAAATTACTTTATTTTGGTCTTTAAACTATTAAAAAAGTTTCATTTTAGTCTTTTTTTATCATATATTTCGTTTTATTCTTAACATAATAAGCACATGAGACACTTTTGTTATTCTGTTATACTTATTTCATATTCAGAAACATAGTCCAATATTATAAAGAGATTAGAACAAGAATTAAAACAACTTAAAAAATGATTAGTTGAGCAAAAGTTAGTTGCATATTGGACAATAACGCAATATAAAAATATCCGAAATGTGATATTTTATTGAAATCATTAATACATAATGAAAAATGCAACTCATGTGCTCATTATGATAAGAATCAAATAAAATATATAGCAAAAAGGACTAATATGAAATATTTTTAATAGTTTTAAGAACCAATAAGATGTAATTTAAAGTTTAAGAACCAAAGTGAGATTTTCTCCTTAATTCAGGAACTAATAAAGTCATTTATCCTTCTTTAAATTAAAGTAACAATATACCAAAGAATTAAAGACTTGTTATGAAGTTTTATTAAACCAAATAAGCAAGCAGAAAACGTTCAATCAATTGGTAACTTTTTAATATCTTGAAATTAGGAATTCTCCCAACAAATTTTGGTACAAGTGACTTGTTCAAAGAAAAATTGCAGGACACGATCAAGTTGTAAAATGCTTATCTACCAAAGCACAACCAAAATTTATAGTGGCACTATATTCGAACTGTCCAGAACTATTCCTCCATAGGACTTGTACCATTTTTCTGTGTTGAACCCTACAATTTTTCAGAGGCAAGAAAATATTTTAGCGATGTTGCTAAGTGGGTTCTATGACCATAAGGGATCGAATCTCAGACCATATGAGACAAATTATGGACCTAGTTACTCGACCTACCTCTATTATAGGATATGTATCATTAATGATCATGATTTTTCATGCAGTCAGATAAATTATACTTATCAAGATAAGTCCGAAATACTCAATCGTGGGATGGGAATCATGGGAGGTCTAATCGGATGGAGCTAGAATAATATTCTGTTGAAAATCGAAAGTTTAAGCTTTGTAATCAATCTAGAAAAATAATTAAAGACATAAACTAATACACGAGAGAACTTTTGTTACGTGATGAAAGAATTACTATGAATTTACAAATAGCAATTATTATGGGGTGAAACTGGCCACCCATGGTTACTAACAAGAGGAAGCTGGGCATTGACAACAATATCCATAACTAGATCCTGCAAAAATATATATATATATATTGCCAAGAATCTGTGACCCTCCAAGTCCAACTAAAAAGATTAATATCAAGCAAGCAATTAATATTGTATTATATGCTAAGCACATACACTAATGACACCATAAACAAGAGAATCCATGTGTAAATTGTCTTTTACATCCATCCTTGCAACATTCTGCTTTTGCAATTAACGAACGTCCTTTTTACAATTTGAAGAGGTTGCTAACTAATGCAAAAAATAGAGATTGCAAAGGAAGATAACTTGGAAGGAACATTACAACATAAGGGTAATCGGCCGGGTATATTTACTAATCCGTAATGAAAAATGATTGAAAGGAAGAGCAAAGGGGATTTGGAGATGAATGAGAAAGAATGAGATAATTGGAATTAATGATTCCTTTTTCTGTTTTTTAAGTGGACCTTTCTAGTGTATGCACACCGATTAGCAATTTGGGACTATGAAACTACTGCAAAACGAATAGCAAATCTATCATATCTGCATTTCACTCAGAATTTAACTGTTCTTACCAACATTAGACAGTTTTCTCATTATATATTTGTATGTATCTAGCATAAACTGTCTAAGAGTTTCTTACTAGTTACTGTACTTAATTTACTCAACCTTGTCATTTCACCTTGGTTCAAATGCTCTAAATGAATTATCTGATAAATTTAAGGGGGTTTCCCTAATCATTAGTTTTGGAGTTTCGGTATGGTGCCAACTAAAAAACTGGAACACATTAAATTCACCAGATTAGTAAATATAGAAATGGAATGGCAATACAAACATAATAGGCCTAATAATAAACCCATCTCATGAAATGTTTGCACAAATCATAGTCCTTTAGTAACGGAAACATTTCTTTTTCTCAGCCGTTGAACCTCTATACTACTTATTTTTGCACCATAATCATTTTTTCTAGTAGGGAATGACGACTCTAATTTTTTTTTTTAAATATTTCTCTATAACAGTTATTTTTTAATAGTCAACAAAAAAACATTTAGGAGAATAAAAAAAGTCTAATATAAATATACTGTAGCATAAGAGAAATTCTATATATTACAGGCAGTGACTTCTTTTTTCTTTTAAAATCCCATAAGAGAAATTTAAAACCATGTATATACATGACAAAAATATGAAAAAGTCCCAATATATCTATATTCTTGAATAAACATAATAATAAGTTGCTAAGGGCCTATAGCATACTTATATAAGTAGCAACCTCCTTAATTTATATATACGATACATACGAATTGTGCAATTAAGAACAAAAAAAAAAAAAAACAGTTCAACTCTTAGTTAATTAATTAAGCCAATTTTTTAGTAAAATAAGCCATTTTTTAGAAGGATTAATTAAGCCGATTTACTATAAAGCATATTCATAATAAAATATAGATCGGAAAGATAATTGTCAATGATTTGTTTAATTTGTAGCTATCATATTAATATTACATTAAACAGATAACATTCCAATATTTTATTATAGTATACCGGATACTTCGGCTCGTTTGGTATACATAACTGGATTGGATTGGACTGGATTAATAATTGGGATTGGACTCGACTGGACTAGATTGGATTATTTAGTACTGTACTGTGTTTAGTGTAATTTAGTACTAGAGCATAAATATATAATAAAAATTTTATTAATGTTATTTTCATAATATTTTTTTTTATGAAATAAAAAGAAAAGAGAAAATTAAACAACAATAAAATAAAATAAAATAAAAAATATTTTTTTATTTTATTTTTAATAATTATTATATGTTTATTTTTAAAAAAAAAAAAGAATGGGATATTCATTTTTTTTATTTAAAAAAAAAAAAAAAAAAAAAAAAATTTTATCAAAAAAAAAAAATTTTTTCAAAAAAAAAAAAAAAAAAAAAAAGCCATGGTCCTTGGGACTAAATAAACTTAAGTTCTAAGTAGGACTATTTAGTCCCAAAGGAAGGGTACTATTTTGGTGGACTAGACCATAGACCCAAACGTGGGACTAAACTAAAGAGTCCAATTCCTTCTCATTGTCCTGCTCTCAAACAGGGCCTTAAGATAGTACAAATTAACAATAGAACCAGTAGTACTTGATTATTTTAGAGTGACCCAACAATAAAGTTCTTCCCAAATTAAAATAGGGTTAATAGCACCATTGGTCTCCAACATATTATCACTTTAGCATATTGGTCCTTAGCCTATATTTTGTGGCATTTAAGTACTAAACGTTTCTTTTTTTGGCACCATTGGTCCTTTTGGTATATTCCATCCAAGATTCTGTTAAAATTTATTTGAATGAGAGAAATTTTACACCATTGATCTCAATTTCTTTATTGTTTAATAATTTGGTCCCTAATTTTTGTTTTTGTATTCATATTTTTGATTAACAATATTGCATCTGCCAATCTTTCAGAAAATTAAAATTCATAGACGGATATAAAACAAACAGTTCATTTAAAAACCAAATTCAAAAAAGAAAAAAAATTATACTAATAAACTTTAATTTATGTCAAATTATAGTAACTTTATAAACAAAAAATAATTATCTTACCATTTTTAAAACTAAAAAAATTTCACATACACGCTTTTACACTAGTCAAACTTGACTGAAAATTTACAATATCCATTAAATGTTCATGCAATTATGAATGATTATTCTAAAAAATTAATTAATTATTTATAACAAATAAACCTGAAAAGTTTTATAGTTTTCCATTAAATGTTCATTTCTTTATGTAATTGCATATGTCAATCTTTTGAAAAATTAATTTTTTAGAATTTTAATTTTTCGAAAGATTGGCAGATGTAATATTATTAATCAGAAATATGAATACAAAAAAAATAAGGACCAAATTGTTAAACAATTGAAAAATCAAGATCAATGGTACAAAATTTCTCTCATTCAAATGAATTTTAATGGAATCTTGGATAGAATATATCAAAAAGACTAATGGTGCAAATAAGAGAAATGTTTAGTACTTAAATGCTACAAAAAAAGATTGATGATCAATATGCCAAAATGGAAATAGGTTGGAGACCAATAGTACCATTAACCCATTAAAATATCTAAATCAAATACTGCTCTTTCTCAATTATGCTATCCCAGAATCTACGTTGATCTAATGAGCAAAAAAAATTGAGTAATAATTAATAAGGTAATTATAATAAGCAATAAGAACAATT
>JXTC01000105.1:113030-163555 GCA_002914845.1 Trema orientale
TGAAGATTAAAAAGTCTTGTTGTATTCCATGTATGCTGAATTTTTCTTTTTTTTAAGAATCCAATATACTGATTTTGAAAAACAGAAATAAAAAAATTTAAAAATTAATGAATAATTAAATGAAAAATGCCAATGCATCTCTTTCATGGGGGCAATATTGGAAGAACAAAAGTTTTCGAGGGGACAACATGGAAATTTTATTTTATTTTACACATAAAATGGAAAAAAAATATAATTAAGTGGGGCCATGGCCCCTTCCCTCCGCCCGGCGGCTTCTTAGTTGAATAGTTGAATTTTAATTCATGTATAAAAGATGGTCGTTTTTCAAACGTTATTAAACAAAGGCTGAATTTATCAAAAAAAGCAGAAATGTATCTATTTTATAAAAGTATATCAGCATCAAAATTGATATATGTGTACAAAAAAATTAATATAATATATATAATTGATATACAAACAACAAATTCATCTACTAAAAAAGTCATTTAGCAAGCAAAAAAAAAAAAAAAGAGAAAAAAGAAAAGATCATTTATTTAATATTTAAAAAGACTGCTATTTTTTAAAAAATTGACTAATTATTTGATTATTTTTTGGCCCAAAACTTAACATATGAGCAAACTCAAAATTTCATAGCTAAATATCTCACTCATTTAGTGATAAAAATATAAAAAAATAATATATTTTATAATTGAAGTTTTAAAAGAAATAAATATCTAGAACTTTTAAAACATAGACATCTACTTAAATAAATTTAAAAAATTAATCATCTATCCAATTTTCTCTTTTTTTTTTGTTTGTTAAATTGATGTGTAAAAAAGCCATTTCATATAAATACTCTTCTTATATTAGAAGGGTTCAGATCATTTTATGATACCAAATAAGGTTCAGCCGTTCAGGAAATAATAGAGAAATTAAATAAAAAGTTCAGGATATTTCATGAATATAATCCAAAACCATTTGTTATCAAAATAAGGTTCAGGAAATAACAGAGAAATTAAATAAAAAATTCAGGATATGTCATGAATTAATCCAAAATAATATTTTTCACTTAAACGGAAATTATTAATTATAATACAAAATAATGAGAGGAAAAAAAAAACAAACAAACAAAAGGTAAGGTATATATAGTCTCCAGTGGAACGAACGGAGTTTACTATGAGCGCGCGGTGATGACTCGTCATCTACCATAGTCCATAGCCATAGCCATAGCCATAGCCGAGAGCCATGGAAACGCTGAAGCTCTCACCTTCAAACTCTCTTCCACTCCCACAACAACCAGTTTCTCTTCAAACCCTTCCTTTCTCGCTTCTCCAATCCTGTAAAACCCAAGAAGAGGTCCTCAAAGTCCACGCTTTTTCTCTTCGAACCGGCACTTTCCACCACCCCTTCATATCTTCTCGCTTCTTGGCTCTCTACGCCGGACCCCAAGTCAACAATCTCGACTACGCTCGCTCCGTCTTCCAACTCATTCACAAACCCGATTTGGTTTCCTGGAACGTCCTGCTCAAGTGCTATGTCGAGAACCAGCGTTCCCACGACGCCGTATCTCTGTTCTACGAGCTTGTTCACGATTTCACTCCCGATGTGTTTACGTTCCCGAGCGTTATCAAGGGTTGTGCTCGGTTGAATGCGATTCAGGAAGGGAAACAGGTTCATGGGATGGTGTTGAAAATTGGGTGTGGTTTGGATAAGTATGTGCAGAGTAGTTTGGTGAGCATGTACTCGAAATGCGGTGAGATAGGTTCGGCTCGTAAGGTGTTTGACCAGATTGGCGTCAAGGATTTGGTTTTGTGCAACTCTTTGATTGATGGATATGCGAGATGTGGTGAAGTTGAATTTGCGTTGCAGGTGTTTGATGAAATGCCGGAAAGGGATTTGTTTTCTTGGACTGCACTGGTTGATGGGCTTTCGAAATGTGGGAGGATTGAGTTGGCTAGAGATATATTTGATCGGATGCCGAGTAGGAACATGGTGTCTTGGAATGCCATGATTAATGGGTATATGAAATCAGGGGGTTTTGTGATGGCGCGTCAGCTGTTTGATGAAATGCCAACAAGAGATATAATAACTTGGAATTCAATGATTGCTGGTTACGAGTTTAATGGGCGGTTTATGGAGGCTTTGTACTTGTTTTTAACATTGTTGAAAGAGGGTCTTGTGCCTAACCATACCACGTTGGTTGCCGCTTTGGCTGCTGTTTCAGGATTAGCTATCCTTGGTAAGGGGAAATGGATTCATTCCTTAATGGTGAAAAGCGGAGTTGAACCAGAAGGCGTGCTGGGTACATCATTAATAAATATGTATTCCAAGTGTGGCAGTGTTAAGAGTGCTTTAACGGTTTTTCGATCGATATCCCGGAAGAAATTGGGACACTGGGATGCAATTATTGTAGGCTTAGGAATGCATGGTATGGCCGACCATGCTATTGGGCTATTTTCTGAAATGCGCAGATTTGGATTGAAGCCTCATGCTACAACTTTTCTTGGGGTGTTGAATGCTTGCAGTCATGCAGGATTGGTTGATCTTGGTCGTCAGTATTTTAATATGATGGTACGTGAAAATGGTATTGAACCCGCAGTTGAGCACTATGCTTCCTTGATGGACATTTTATGTCGAGCTGGGAATCTTGAAGAAGCAAAGGATATCACTGAGAGTATGCCAATGCAACCAAACAAAAATATTTGGATGAGTTTATTAAGTGGTTCTAGGAACTTCGGAAATGTCAAAATTGGTGAGTATGCTGCCCTAAGATTGATTGAGGTGGCTCCAGACAATATAGGATGCTATGTTATGCTCTCTGACATGTATGCTGCAGCTGGTAAGTGGGACAAAGTTTCTTGGGTAAGAGAAATGATGAGAAAGAGAAGAATCCAAAACGATCTTGGATCCAGTTGCATAGAGCACAAAGGCATGCTTCATGAATTTACTGTTGCTGATAAATCACATCCTCAAACGAATGAGATTACTGTTGCTGATAAATCACATCCTCAAACGAATGAGATTACTCTAAGATGAGTGAGATGAGAGAGATTGAAATCATGTTTCTGATATAAACCAACAACTGTAGTGTTTTGAAGAGGAGAAAGAGAAGGATGCTGAGATAGAAAACCACAGTGAGAGGCTGGCAATTGCATTTGGTCTTATCAATGTGGAACCCAGGAGTCCTATTCGCATCATAACGAACCTTCGTGTGCGCAAGATTGCCGTTCTGTAACTAAACTCCTTTCTGATATCTATCACAGAGAGATCGTCGTGAGAGAAAACAGCCGTTTCCATCATTTCAAAAAAGGTTTATGTACTTGCAATGATTTTCGGTGACTGCCGATTTTTGTTGGCTCGTATTGATACTTGTGTTCTTTGTGAATCAGAAGAAGTATTGAATATCTTCTACATTCATCCATGTTCAAAGGAGAATTTGGAGCAGCCGCTATATATCTGGATATTCAGAGTTTTGGTAATTGTTTGCATTTTATTCATAAAATTATTGTTTCACACAGTTGTTCCAATTGAAAGAGTAGAAATTTCTTTCGAGTTTATTGCTCCAAATACTTCATCAGTTCATCTTTTTGCTAATTTTGAGTGTTTCTTTCATGTGTGGAATGTGCTAAGTCCTAAGCGTATGTTTTATACTTTTAACAGTTCATGTATTGCAGTGGGAAGGAAATTCTAAAGAGCCTTCTGAAGTACAGTCTTTACAAGAATAAAGTTATTATTCTTTTCCCGCTACGGTGTTAGAACTTAAGAAACATCTTGTGTTTAGTGCGATTATGACTTAGTTTTATCTCTTTCGTGGAAATACTGTTTAAGTTAATAGGCATGCACAGTACTCCATACCAGCGTTAACTCAGACCAGTAATGAGTTCAAACACAGAGGAGAAGCAGTTCCTCCTATTGAAAATTATATCACTACTAATGGAGTCCACGGAGAAAAAGCTTTAACAATAGCATGAAAAGTTTTTAGGTAATGTTACATCTGAAAAAAGAGCAACCTATCTGGGATTTTCTCATTTGCCAGGGACAAAGTTTGTGGCATAGGCCCATGCATTGTTGGTCACTGGATCAGCAAGGTGGTCGAAGAGGTTCTCAATTGGGCCCTTTCCGGTGACAATGGCCTGAACAAAGAATCCAAACACGGAGAACATAGCCAACCTTCCATTCTTGAGCTCCTTCACCTTCAACTCAGCAAATGCATCCGGGTCATCAGCCAGACCAAGTGGGTCAAAGGCGCCACCAGGGTAGATTGGGTCCAAGCCTTCACCAAGTGGGCCTCCACCAACTCTGTAGCCCTCTACAAAGCCCATGAGGACAACCTGGGTGGCCCAGATGGCTAGGATGCTCTGGGCATGGATGAGGTTTGGGTTGCCAAGGTAATCAAGCCCACCCTCCGAGAAGATCTGAGCACCGGCCTTGAACCAAACTGCCTCCCCAAACTTGACACCATTCTTGGACAAAATCTCAGGGAAGACAATGCCCAGTGCCCCAAGCATGGCCCACCTGCTGTGGATGACCTCAAGCTCACGGTTTCTGGCGAAAGTCTCAGGGTCCGCTGATAAACCAGCAGTGTCCCATCCATAGTCACCGGGGAATTCACCAGTCAGGTATGATGGAATTTGTTCTGAGAATGGTCCCAAGTACTTTGGACGGTCTGGGCCATACCTGTTTTTGACAAGTAAATGGTATGTTGGATGAGTGATATTGAAATGAAAATTGTGATGTTAAGTTTATACAATGCTAAATAGAGACTCACAAGTCACAACATTATGGTTATATTGATTGTAACAAGTAGCTATTAATTATGTATTTTTCTCAAGCATATAGCTCTAAGCATCTAGATCACTCGCTTGTGCATATAGGATTGCTGGAGGCTCTTAATATCTTTGGAACTAATGAAAATTTCTTTTTTTTTTTTTTTTTTTCCTTTTTGGCTTTAGTGGAGTGATTCTACTGAGTTAATTATCTGGATTCTTCTGGTCATACCATATAAATTTTTAAAGCTGATTGTATGTCACTCTTTCAAAATTGAAACGCTTTTATTTGTCACCCTTTCAAAAGGGTACTCAAACCCCATGAAATTTAAAACAAAGAATTCCACAAATGTTTCTCCCAGGAATGATATGAGTGCTTAAAGTAAATCAAAATAAAGTACGTATGAATTAGCTTGCACTAAGTTTGAAGGTATGTTTGATATGGCATCCATATGAGCACCTCCCCAATTTTAATCCCACCTAAAGGCAAATCTCTTTCTATTAGAACTATCTTCTTTGCTTCAAAAAGTCTTTAAAGGGGAGTGGATTGGGTTTACTCTAATAATCTCTAGCTCTTAAAAATTATAAAGAGCCATCTAGTTATAAGCAAGGTACTTGTTTATTTACCAGATGCTCTGGGGAGCACTTTTAACAGTTCTCCTCATGGTGATGCGGCCGCCGCTGCTGCTGCCGACCTTCCTGACAAGCTCATTCGACTGCTTCAAAGCGGTCTGACCGGCGAATGCCGACTGTTGGATAGCAGAGGTGGCCATGGATTATGTTAAGCTAGCTGAGCTTTTTTCCTTGGTGTTTGATGTTTGTTGTTTGGGTCGCAGTTGAGTGAGTCCTGGGTTGGCAGAGGACATTTATATGGGGAATGAGAAGATGTTGTGGATTAGGAAATCTACACGTCAGTAGCATCCTATTGGTTCTCAAACCTAATGTAGATTTCCATGCAGATTTTCTTAGACCGCATAGAGGTTATTGGATAGACACGTGGCAGGGAAAGATCTTGTTGCTGGGACATTTTTTTTATTTTTTATTTTTATTCTTTTTTTTTTAGTAGGAAGTAGGTGAATGGATGCTGACCACAGAGTTCCACTGCATAACTGAGAATTGCTCGGAAGGACATGCCGAGCTGGTTTAACTTTACCTATGCGTGGTCCAATGGGAACCTGTCCTACAGCAGGAATTAGGAAATCACATCTGGGTAAGGATTGTAGGGCCTATGCTTTTGGGTGAGATTAGAACAACCAAAGTCCAAAACCCTTCTCTCTTTTTTTTAAGGAAAAAATGAACCTAACATAATGTCTAGTCTAAGTTCATTCTATTCCAAATGATGTAATCTCCTACTGTGAAAGAAGATAAGTGGGTAACCAATGAGTGCAGCAGTTCAAGAAACAATTTACTGTAGTCCTACTCCCTACTACAGTATGTTTTTGATAACAAGGTTCGTACTATACTACCTCATACATGTTTATGGAGTTTGTAATTTCACCGACGAACAAAAAAAGAAAAAATACAAAAGCTTCATGTAGTTTGCTTTGTCCAATGGAATATAAAGAGCTAGAAAGTAAAATAAATTAATAGATAAATAAAGAAGCTAGAACAATGTTAACGATTTCAGCCATAATAATAATAATAATAATAATAATAATAATAATAAAGAACCATATTGAGAAAAAAATTCATCATTTGAAGTCCATTTATAATTATCGATGACTTCACGAATTTATGTGAACTTCGCATCAATAAACGAGAATCAATTTTTTCAAGACTTAAATTACTTAATATTATGGGATTATGAGATATAGTACGACTTTTAGAAAAATAATTCCACAAATACGACATGACCCAGTACATATATTTTTAGGTTGCCAATCCGGTAGGTTTTTTTTTTTTTACCTATGTGTAGGTATTTTTTTTCTAGCCGTTGAATCATCATCTAATAATGATCTAACGGCTAAAATGAGATGCATGAAAAGACGTGCATTATTAATGTTTTTCTCTCTCCTATTTTTTAATATAAAAAAATGTGCAAAAAAAATTTTTATTGGCCCAATTGATACCTATGCATAGGTAAAAAAAAAAAATGCCTACTGGATTGGTGCCCATATTTTTATATGACCTTTTAAACAAAATGTCCTCTTTTTAAATTATGTAATATAAGTATACATGTGGTGGCATCATTGTAATAAAACTACAGTTTTTTAACAAACTAGTTATATAAAAGGGTTTTTGGCACGAATAGTCCCTGAATTTTTAGATGATTTGCAATTTATTTCCTGAACTTTTTTTTTTTGGCAATTAGGACCCTGAATTTAGAATTTTTGGCAATGTATCCCCTGAACTTTTTTTTTTAGTAATTAGGACCCTGAATTTAGAGTTTTTGGCATGATTAGTCTCTGAATTTTTCGTTGATTTGTAATTTATTTTTTAATTGTTTAAAAATTTGCATATAACTCAGGGGGTTTTTAGCATGATTAGTCCCTGAATTTTTCGATGATTTGCAATATATACCTTGAACTTTTTTTTTTGGCAATTACGACCCTGAGTTTAGAATTTTTGACATGATTAGCCCCTGAATTTTTCGTAGATTTGTATTCCCTGAACTTTTTTTTTTGGTAATTAGGACCCTGAATTTAGGATTTTTAGTATGATTAGCCCCTAAATTTTTCCTAATTTGCAATATATCCCCTGAGTTATATGCAGATTTTTAAACAATTAAAAAATAAATCGCAAATCAACGAAAAATTCAAGGGCTAATCATGCCAAAAACTCTAAATTCAGGGTCCTAATTACCAAAAAAAAAAGTTCAGGGGATACATTGCTAAAAATTCTAAATTCAGGGTCCTAATTGCCAAAAAAAAAAATTTAGGGGATACATTACAAATCATCGAAAAATTCAGGGACTAATCATGCCAAAAACCATAACTCAGGGGACATATGACAAATCAGCGAAAAATTCAGGAGCTAATCATGCCAAAAATCTTAATTTCAGGGTCCTAATTACTAAAAAAAAAAGTTCAGGAGATACATTGTAAATCTACGAAAAATTCAGGGGCTAATCATGCAAAAAAATTTAAATTCAGGATTCTAATTACTAAAAAAAAAGGTTCAGGGGATACATTGCAAATCATCGAAAAATTCAGGGACTAATCATGCCAAAAACCCTATATAAAACGTTAGTACGATAATTGTCATACCCCACTCTAGAGGGCGTACACCGCACACTTATAAGGCAAAGCCTTATAAATATATAAGACATCTATCTAAATTCCACAATAATAGAGAATAATCAAACTCCAATAACTACCAATAAATCATGTGTAACCTAATAGTTTTATTAAGTCTCCGAATATTTAAAATTATTTATATAAAATAAAATACTATAATCTAATAAATTTGTGTTAGTTGATTTTTTCAGTCTTCATGTTTTCCCAATAAAAATGAATGACTTTCCTTCTTTCACTCATGAACTCAAATGCATTATAATTATCTAGACACATTCTCCTTTAGTGAATCTCTTAACCGACGATCTTTAAAACTTGAGAGGGAAAAATAAAAGGATGACTAGAATCTCAGTAAGTAACCAATAACTTTACTTAATTGGATTAAGTATATATACATTTGAAAAGGTTCAGGAATATTTTTCATAATAAAATTGATTTCAAAACCTAATACTTTTCAAGATAATCAAATGAGATTATTTAGAAAATCAATTCAATAAAAATAGGAAGCATGTTTTTAAAATCTGTCATTTTAGTCTAATTCAATAACCATTAATACTTTCAAAGTACTTCTCAACAGTTTTTTATGACTATAGCCACACTTAACTCATGGTGCTAGGTCCATATTTACTATACTTAAACTCTATAGTCAGGTCCATATTTACTACTTTGACCCCTATAGCTAAGTTCACGTTTACTACATTTAACCCCTGTAGCTAGGTTCATATTCAGTACGTATTGTCCATATATAACCCCTGCGGAATGGGTCCACATTGCATAGTCACTGAAGAAAGTTTCAAAACATATTCATATACAGTAACAGTTGAAAAATAATTTTTTTTTCTCATTGTATTATTATAATCATTTTTAAGCAGTTTTCACATAATAATGTTCAATAACAATGTCATATACTTGATCTATATTTTTTGTACAAAACAATTATCAGATAGAATCAAAATACTTTTTAGATAAAGCAAACAATTTTCTTTCAAGAAAAGAAATTATTTATAAAAAGTATACTCTCACTTGAAATCATATTTTTTAATAAAATACTTTATAAATACGAGTTTATTAGAAACAATAAAATATTTAGTTTTTGTACAAAAAGTTATTAGATAAGACCAAAAGGTTACTTATCTTGTTCACTTTGCCTATTTAACCAAAACGATCAATATAATTATTCAAGCACCTATTATCATGTAAACCATATATAAGTATCAAATCATTGAAATCACACTCTAATTACACTAAGAACAATGAATAGTTGCTGTCTATGAATATTCTATGGTCAACTCTACTTTTCTCGAGTAATCTTAATTTTCCATGAATCACAATAATTCTAACCTATCGCTAAAAATTACCAAACTTAAGAGACGAATTCTACAAGTAATAAGGATCCTAGTAGTACCAAGAATGCAGTTATGAGCTCCATTGGTGAGCCTTATAAAGTCCGAAAAGCTGCTATCACGTTTTACTAAAAGTACCGAAAGTTTCAGATATTTTTAGATTCGTAGTACTAATTTCAAATGGTTATAACGCTCTATTTATAAGTTCTTTTTTGACAAATTATATACCGTTGGAAAGATAATTTGATAAGCATTCCAATCATATCAAATATGGCCTAATAAGACTAATAAATTTCCCTAAAAATCTAATCACAACCTCTGCTGCATTTTTTTAACATCTTAGTCCAAAACTCAAAAATTCATAACTTTCTATTTACCTAACCAAATCACTCAAAATTTGTCTTGCTTAAATTCTAATATCAATATGCTTCATCCTCTGTCAGATTCATCCCCATAGTTATAACTCATTAATGAGCAATTCAAACCCTAACCCTAGATATTCAGTCTCAATCCTAAAATCAAACTAAAACATAAAATTTAATTATTGGTTAAGAGCTTATTACCTTAGAAGTGAGTAGGAGTGAGTATCAATAACTTATGACAATGCTCTCTTCTACTTCCTTGAAACTATATGGATACCTCTTCTATTTCCTTGAAACTATGTGGATGCCTCTCTACCTTTCTCATAGAGCGTATGTATAAAACTGAGTAGATTATTAAACTATTAGGGTTTCTTAAACTGTCTCTAATTGAATTACTAAATTGACCCATAATAAACACCTATAGGTAATGGCTAATTATACTTTTTATTTATCCTTATATTCTTTATATTATATAACTAAATCCCCTATTTTTAGTACGAGTCGTCACATATCAAATATAATACCACTGGGCCTCACCCAAAAGAGCTCGCTTGAAGATACTTTTGGGCTCATAAACCACCACTTAAATACCCATGATCTTCCCAAAACATAACTGATGTGGGACTTGAGGTGTTACAATCTTCCCCCATTAAGGGTCTAGCGTTCTCACTACAGGGTTCATATTCAATAGCCTACATATAACCCTTATAGGCGGAGTCTACATTCATCACGATTTTGGCTCGTGGCAGCCTTCCAAGGCCCATACAAGTATGGATTGGATCGACTCTGAATACTAAACGTAATACCACTGGGCTTCACCCAAAAGTGTTAGCTTTGAAGGTACTTTTGGTCTCATATACCACTACTTAAATATCCATGATTTTCCTAGAATATACCCGATATGGAACTTGGTGCGTTACGATAATAGCTAAAAGTTTTTTCTGGCAGTATTAGTTACTTTGTTTACTTTCCACCGCTCCATCTTGAGATCAAATCTTAGATTCTTAGTCCATACACTTTTTTTTTTTCTTCGAAACTCTTATTTTTCCTCAAAAAAATTCTCTTTTTAATCCTACTTTTCTTAGGGCCTGTTTGGGATAGCTTTTACTTCTTGAAGTAAAAGTATAAAAAGATCTTCCTAAAAAAGATGGTAGGTCTATGCTTCATTAAAAAGATCTTTTGGATACAAAAAGATCTTCTAAAAATTCATCCAAACACTCTTAAAAGATCTTTTGAGTCCTAAAAGATCTTTGAAAGCTGTGCCAAATGGGCCCTTAATCCTATGAGATTAGTTTTTTTTCTTTAATTCTTTTTTCTTAAAAAAAAAATTGTCTCTTTTATTAGATTATACATTTCATTGTTTTTTTTCTTAACTCTTTTTTTTTTTCCCTTAAAAAAAATTTTCTTTTTTTTAATCTTACTTTTTTTTATTCCTAGTAGATTGGTTTTTTTTCCGTAATTCTTTTATTCCTTAAAAAAATTATTTTTTTTTGTTAGTCCACACAATTCATTGTTTTTTTTTTTCCTAGCTCTTTTTTTCCTTACAAAAAACTCTTAAAATTTGAGAAACTATAAACTAATTTGGCTAGTAATTAAATTGGCTTCCAATCGCGATAGAAACTAATCTGGTTACCAAAAAATCAAATTATTCCGCTATATGAAGAAACTTTTGTGGTTTCTCGTAATTTACTTAGCTAGAGGGCATTATGTTAAAAGGAAACCAAACTAGTTTATATGAAACCTTTGTAGCTTCCTATGATTTGGTTAGCTACATGACATTCTGCTGCATGGAAACCGAATTAGTTTCTAAGAAACCTTTGTGGTTTCTTATGATTTACTTAGCTACAGAGTGTTTTGCTAAAAAGAAACCAAACTGATATCCTAGAAATCTTTTTAAATTCTTGTGATTTACTTACATACGTAATATTTTACTAAAAGGAAACTAAACTAGTTTCTAGAAAATTTTTATGATTTCTTGTGATTTCTTTAGCTATAAAGCATTCTTTTAAAAGGAAACAAAACTAATTTTCTGAAAACATTTGTGGTTTCCTGTGATTTACTTACGTACCGGGCGTTCCGCTAAAAAGAAACTAAATTGGTTTCCAAGAAACCTTTGTGGTTTCTTGTGATTTAATTATGTACCGGATATTCTGCTAAAAGGAAATCAAACTGGTTTCTAGGAAACTTTTATGGTTTATTGAGATTTACTTAAATATAAGGCATTCCACAAAAAAAAAAAAAAAAACTAAACTTGTTTCCTGTAATTTACTTATATATATGGCATTATACTAGAAAGAAACCATTAGTTTCCTAGAAACTTTTGTGTTTTCCTGTGATTTGTGACAAAACTAGAAGAAACTAATGACAGAAATAACATTAAAAAAGAAAAAATAAATTAAAAAAACTAATAAAAAAATAAAAATAGCAAAAAACTCCAAAAAGATAATATGCGGGCTTGAACCCCACTAGAAAAGGATGGCTATTGGAAAGTGAAAAGAAAAAACTAATTAAGAAACAATAAAGAAAATGAAAAGAAAAAGAAGAAAAGAAGAAATAAATAAATGAAAAACGGAAAAAAAAAATCAAGAAAATAAAAAAGGATGAAATAATACAAAATTTTGATGGTGATAGGACTCAAACCCTTTATAGGGAACTCAAAGTAACATAGGAGTTACCTGTTGGACCAACTTTATTTGATGTTTACTAACATGCGCCTTTTTATATATAAACCTATTTTAAAAGAATGATTATTTGTTTACCAATATACCACCGCACATTTCAAACTATAAATATTTAGAAAAATGTCAATTTTAGGTCATACGGAAATAAATTATCTTATCAAGATCATATTTTGGGTATTATTTTTTAAAAAATAGGTAAAAATATCTTAAACCCATATATTATCTCGAAAATTTATAAGTAACTATTTTAATGCATGACATTATATTTGAATATATCAGTCAGTATTTAGGTCGTACAAATCTTTAAGAGGTTAATGGGCATTTAAGTCTTTCTAAATCCATAAAGCATATCTTGTATAGGACATGGAGAAAGGCATAATGGTATAATGTAGGGAAAAAGACACTGAGCACGAACTTTGAAATAATAATACCAAAAATATGATTCTCTTGTATCTTATATATTTTTATACGATCTTTCTCAGAAGAGTACGACCTGCAAGCTCTTTTCCCCTCTTCCCTTTTCATTTAGCTCTTGATCGCTCTCTCCCAAACCTTAATTGCCATTGTCGCCCATTTTCCCAACCCACTTAATTTGAAACCCAGTTGCCGATGTGAAAATTAAAGAGTGGAGAAGACGACTTCGAGATTGATAAGCAACTCCATGTAATTACTTGTCGAGCACATCTAGTTTGTTCGCGAACTGTGAATTTTCATCTGGGTCTTTCTTGATTTGAGATAAAATATTGAATAGAAGGATGGGAATTTGGGATTTTGTTAATTGCTTAGATAATTTATTGGTTATGCTTTAAGCTTGGGAGGATTTAATTAATTCTTTTTAGATGCTATAGTGGAAATATTTCCTTCGATTTTGTCTCTATACTTTGTTGGTGTTGGTTTATTTTAATTGGAGGATAAATAAGTCTGAATCATGAGAAATACATAATTTTTCATTGAGTCTCATCATATGAAATAGAAAATTATTTTGATTTAGTTTTATATCATATGTGTTTATGATCTTATCTATACGTTTGAACTTTGTCTATAAGATATGTTTGAGATCTATCGTTTCTATTAAATCCTCTTATATTTATGAAATTTTTGTAGCTTTTGTTCTAGAGAAATTGCCAAAATACTGTGAAAATTCATTTAGAGTTCATTGTGTGATATCTTTTTCCTGTATCCACTTACTACTAGAGAATTCGCATTGATATATGGGTTTTATTGGCTAATCATTTTTAAGCATGCATCATCAATTTATGAGGGCATTGGTTTTAGCTAGTACTAAAACTTTAAGAAGTTCAATAGTGTATTTTGCAACTAGAAAAAAATATCTGCAAGTGATTGAAGTATATAATGTTAGAATTTATAGTTTCATTTCTCGTATGTGAATTGTGTCTGTTGAGGGCTGATGGTTTTGCCATCAAATTTTTGATAAGAAACCAAATTAGTTAGTAGTAATTAGTTTCTTGGTTTGTTAGGGGCAAATGTTCGGGAAACTAAACTGGTTTCTAGGAAATTTTTGTGGTTTCCTATGATTTAATTAAGTACAGGATATTCTGCTAAAAGAAAACTAAACTGGTTTTCAGAAACCTTTTGTAGTTTCCTGTGATTTAGTTAGTTACAGGACATTCATGTGATTTACTTAGCCACATGACATTTTACAAAAAAGAAATCACAATGGTTTCCAAGAAACCTTTGTAGTTTCCTGTGATTTATTTAGATATAAAGCATTCTGCTAAAGGAAACCACAATTATTTTCAGGAAACTTTCGTAGTTTTCTGTGATTTACTTAGCTACATGACATTTTGTAAAAAAAAAAACCACGATAGTTTTCAGGAAACTTTCGTAGTTTCTTGTGATTTATTTAGATTTAGGGCATTCTGCAAAAAAGAAACCGCAATGGTTTCCAGGAAATATTTGTGGTTTCCTGTGATTTACTCACGTATAGGACATTCCGATAATAGGAAACTAAATTAGTCTCCAAAAAACCCTTGTAGTTTCCCTTAAAAAAAAAAAAGAATTGTTTATTTACTAAAATGCCACCGCATTTTCAAGTTCTCAAAATATTTAAAAAAGTTGCCTAAAAAAATCGTACGAAATTTTTATTATTTTTGCAAGGTCGTAAATTTAGCAGTATTTTTTGAAAAATAGGTAAAAGTAACCCAAACTCTATAATGTATTAAACTTTCTGTAATCATGTTGGTCCAATCAACACCAAAAGTTGAAAGCATAAGTGATGTGGACATTTTCATAAAATAGCGGTTTTCGGATTAGATATTTGTTATATAGCAATGATTTAATTTGGGTGGTTATATTACCTTTGAAAAAAAAAAGGGTGGTTATACTAGCTCCCACATTGAGATTAAGGCATCCAGTTTAAAAGTTTTATTTCTTTTACTTACGTAGAACTAAGTAAAGAGATTAAAATCTACAATTATATAAAAATAATTTTTTTTGCAACAAAAAAAATATTTTTTTTTGAAAAGTTATATTTAGGTGTAATTTATTGGAAGTTAATTACCATGAATAGAAAATGTTAATATTTACAATCATATACCGATAACTTTTTTTTCCCAACAAGCCCATCTATTATTTCTGTCACTTAACCCCAAAAGAAACTCAACCCCAGAAAAAAAAATCCTAACAATGAAATTCTCTTCAATATCTTTTTATCTCAGAGTTCTAACCAACATTATATCAAATTATATATACTTTTTAAAAAAAATAAAAAGGAAAAGAATCATTTAACTGAAGCAATCCATAATAAGAGGTCAAATAGGGCTCACCCATAGATTATTGCTGTGAAATTACGTGGTTTCCAGATTCATCATATTGATGATTTTCTACATTCGTCAAAGATCATTGTAATAGTGACCTCTTGTCATAACTTTGTTAACCATAAGGTCTATATTTTATTCCATAAGGTCACTATAATAGTCACATGTTGTAACGCCTTAATCATGCATTTACGCAGAGCTTCGATGATTTGCTATCCTTCTTGAAATTATGTGATATTACATGTTTATGTGAATTATATGCACTTATTTGATTTATGATATAATTATTATGTTCATGATGAAAATGCAAGTTTTACAGGATTGGATGGAGAAATACCAATTGGTGTTGGTGTATGGGAAAATGCGAAATTTTCTACGTTAAGAGCTTGCTATTTCTTAAATGGAAATTATAATTAGTTAGAATGCTAAGTATTTAAAATGAAAGACATTCTAATGATATTTTCTGTTGGAATTATTCTTTACAATTGTTTATTATAGATGGATAGTTTATATTTGGGTTAAATTATAAGATAAAAGTGAGCTTTGGGCTTTAGAAAGTGAACACGAATTTGTATTTGGGCTATTCTTATTGAGCAAATTACATGGGATGGCCCTTTTTGGTATCATGTATAAATATATGCCCATTTTTAAAAGTTTTAACATTTATATCCATTTTAAAAGCTTTAAAAGTAATTTTACTAATCTACCCTTATTTGATTCTACAATAGAGATACCATTGGCCAGATCATGAGTTTTTACCCAGAAACAAAAGGGGCAACGAACTCCAAAAATGAAGAAGAAAACGACTTGGTGAGAAATGATTTTCCTCATAATTTTCTCGAGAAACAAACAACTTCATAAATACTTTACAGATTCGGTTTTGAAGTAGTCCAGATTGTAGAGTCTCACTGCGACATGAGGTCTGGAACAATTTAGCTATGACGTGAATTTTTCCCCGGTGCATTAGATGGTCTTCGACGATGGATTGTCGTTCTGCTCTTTCTTCGCCTATATAGGTCGAATGGCGGAGGGAATCTCAGTGGCAGCTTAGTCCAGTGCCGAGGAAAGATGCTGGATGGCGCTTCTAGTGTGGGTAGTGGCGGAGAATCATCGATGGGAGAGGCAGATTTGGCCTCAAAGAGCTTGAGAAAGAGAGAGACGTGAATGAGCGAAGAAGAATAAAGAGAGAGAAAAGAACATGTGGGAGAGGAGGAGAGGAGTGTGACTTTTCTTTTTTTTGAAATGTTGTGGGGCCCAATTTCTTTTATAACATATACAATAATAAATCATAGGGATTTTATAGTATACCAATGGTAAATAAATGAATTTTTTTTTTTTTGGTTTAAAATTCATAGTAAATAAATAGTATATCACTTTATAATAGTGATAAATAAATAATTTACACGAATATAATAATAAGAAATTTAGTTGTATGACCAATATTTTAAATTTGATTAAATAGATATTCACTTTTTAAATTTTATAACTAAATGTCCACATATATATATTTTTACACTTGGTAGATATGTTTATCTACCAATTTTAGTTACTGTGCTGAAATATACTAGGTATATAATTTTTTATACTTGTTATATAAGCATATATACCGGACATTTTGCTATAATATTTGACAAAGGTCATTTACTTAAATTGGGCCCGAAATTTGGTCATATTTTTATATGGCCCTATAATAGTAAGTATGTTAATGTGTATCATTTGGTAAATTTTTTTGAGGTCATGGTAAATAAATAATATAACAGTTTATAATAGCAATAAATTAATAATTTACAAGGGTATAATGATAAATATGTCAATGTGTATCATTGGTAAAATAATAATTTTTTTGAAGTAATAGTAAATAAATGATATACCAGTATATAATAATTATAAATAAATAATTTATAAGGGTATAATTGTAAACTATTATTATTACAGTTAAAAAGGAAAAATATATATAAAAAAAAAACCCCACCACTTTTAGTCTTCTATCAAAAAAATCACATCTTTTCACTTATATCAAATTAAACATTCAATTTGTATTTTACTATCAAATAAAACCAGTTCCACATACTTAGTCAACCTTGGAAATATGATTTGTTTGAAAAGATAATTTTACCCTTAAACTCATAAAACATATATTAAAAATGATAAATATTGAAACTAATTATTAAAATAATAATTATCAAAAATAAAAATTGTTTGTCATTATTTTTATTTCTAAAATTTAATTGTTTTGAATAATTTAAACTCATTTTAGTTTCAATAATTATTATTTTTACTTAAAATGATTAAAAAAACTGAAAAAGAGATTTTTTTTTGGAAAATTTTTCATTATTTTTTTTAAATCTTAATTGTTTTGAATTGAAAAAAAAAAAAGAACAAAACGAGAATTTTTTTTTACTTTTGTCATTCTTTTTTTTTTTTAAATTGCTTTGAATAGATGAAATTATTTTTACTTTAATAATTAGGATTTTCACTTAAAATATTTTTACAAAAAAAGAAAGAAAAGACAAAAATAATTGGTTTCAATATTTATTAGTTTTAATATATGTTTTATGAGTTTAATGGATAAATTGTCTTTTTAAATAAACTAAAGTTTTAATTTTGACTAAATGTGTTGATCAAGTCTTATTTGATAGGTAAACATGAATTGAAGTTCTAATTTGATATAAATGAAAATGTACGGGTTATTTTTGATAAAATACTAAAAGTGGTGATTTTTTTGTTAATTTTTTATTTTTTTTTATATTATCCCTTGAAAAAGAGATATATTTTTTAATAAAATCAAAAGAGGATATCTACTAAACCCTACACTCAAAAGTGGAGTATTCTTGTACAAACCCGGCTTTTGAAAATGATAACAGTAGTCCACCCTTTCCATTTGTAGGGAAAAGTAGTCATTAGAAAAATTAACAATTAAAAATGGGGCATAAAAGTTAATAGAATTGAAATGGGATATGTACTTAAACTGAGTTTGTAAAATAGGCATACCGTGTAATTTCCTCTATAATTTTTTTTTTAAGTCATGGAAAATAAATGATATACCATATTTACTAAGGGCACAATAGTAAATATGCCACAGCATAAAAGTAATAAATTTTTTAAAGTTTCGGTAAAAAAATGATATATCACCTTATAATAGTGATAAATAAGTAATTTACTAGGGGTATAATTATAAATATGTCACTATCAATAAGTGATAATTTTTCTGAAGTCATGGTAAATAAATAATATACCACCTCATGATATTAATAAATAAGTAATTTACTAGGAGTATAATAGTAAATATGCCATTATCCATAAATAAAGTTTTTTAAATCACGGTAAATAAATGATATATCGCCTCATAATAATGGTAAAGAAGTAATTTACATGGCTATAATGGTAAATATACTTCCATCCATAGTGATAAAATTTTCAAGTCACGATAATATACTACCTCATAATAGTAGTAAATAAGTAATTTACTAAGAGTATAATGATAAATATGCCACCATCCATAAGCGATAAATTTTCAAGCCATAGTAAATAAATGATATACTATCTCACAATAGTGGTAAATACGTAATTTACTAGGAGTATAATAGTAAATATACTTCCATCCATAAGTAATAAATTTTTTTAAATCATGGCAAATAAATTATATACAAGTTTGGTAAATAAATAATTTACCAAGTGTGTAATAATAAGCTCTAAATAACTATTGTTAAGAAAGTGATATATTTGTTAATAAAGTAAAAAAAAAAGAATATCTTCTAAAGTAAACTTTTAAAAGCGGGGTATTTTTGTTCAATCCTCCGTATCAAAACACTATCAAAATTCGTATATTTTATATAAAATTGATATACGAATAGAAAACGGTTATTTAGCAAAAACAAATATAAATCGGTTATTTATTAAAGTTGTAAAAAATTTGGCCATTGTTCAGATTGAAGTGAAAATGGACATTTCTTAACAAAAACGCGAACAAAGGTAATAATATATCGCTGTTTGGTCCAATTCAGTAATAATTCAGAGAAGAGAAGAGACTCTTCTCCGATCGGAACAACGACAAGAAGTCTGTATACCACAAGTGCTACAAACAATATAATGCGAAGAAGAAAACTCATCACACCATTTTCATAGCTCACTTTCTCAACCTTTTCTTTCTTCTTAAACACGAAAAATGGCGGTACTTCCTCTCGATCCATTTCTCAGTTCTCAATTTTCGTCTTCATTTTACTGAATTTGATTTGATAATTGTGTTGTTTTCTTCGAATCAGGACTCTTCCGGCACCACCCTCATGGATCTAATCACGGCGGACCCCTCCACCACCACCCCCGCCGCCTCGTCTTCCTCCTCCTCCTCTTCGGTCTCCGCCCCCGCCGCGCCCCCCGCCGGACCCCCCACCGCTCTGGGGAGGCCCTCCGCCGATAAGCGCTCCAAGCGGGCGTCGCTCCTCCAGATCCAGAACGACACCATCTCCGCTGCCAAAGCCGCCTTGAATCCTGTCCGTACGAATATCATGATGCCCCAGAAGCAGAAGAAGAAGGTGCTTTCTTGCTCTCTCTTTGCCCTTTCTGAGGAACCCCCTTTTCTTGCTTCATCAATTCCTTACTCTGTCTTTTGTTTTTTGGCAGCCGGTTTCGTATTCGCAACTGGCCCGAAGCATTCACGAGCTCGCGGCTACGTCCGATCAGGTAAAGCCACCATTGCTCCTCCTTGCCCAGTTTTGCTGTGCTATGTTCCCTGTTTATGGAGATTGCGACTCACTTTTTGTTGCCCATGTTTTTGTTCTGTTTTTTTCTTTCGAAATGATGAATTGTGTGAATAGAAAAGTTCCCAGAGGCAGTTACTCAACCATGTGTTTCCCAAGCTGGCTGTTTACAATTCGGTTGACCCTTCTTTGGCGCCATCTCTGCTCATGGTGTGTAATTTCTTCTACAATCCAATTGTCTTTCTTTTGCATACGTTTTGTTGTGTTAAGCGATTTTGATTTCCGAAATGGACGGAATCGAAATAGAAGTGGGAAGGAATGGAAAGTTGTGTTCTCTCCTTTCCTTGTTTTACTTATTGTGTGACAGGCGCAAACCTAGAAAAAAAAGATATATGTTGGTGAGAAATATTTGTTTTGTTCTTCTTTCTGCAGCTTGATCAGCAGTGCGAAGATCGAAGTGTTCTACGGTACGTCTATTATTACTTGGCCAGGATTTTGTCGGATAATGGGGCGCAAGGTGTAAGTACTGGTG
Source organism: Trema orientale (assembly GCA_002914845.1). Lineage (NCBI taxonomy): Eukaryota > Viridiplantae > Streptophyta > Magnoliopsida > Rosales > Cannabaceae > Trema > Trema orientale. The sequence goes on from JXTC01000105.1 coordinate 133,401, forward strand.
GTGGGATTCCAACTCCAAACTGGGATGCATTAGCTGACATTGATGCCGTTGGTGGGGTGACTAGAGCTGATGTTGTTCCTAGAATAGTAGCTCAGCTGACAAACGAGGCTTCAAATGCTGATGTCGAATGTAAAGTGATTCCTTGTATTTGGTTTTGATATGAATATTGCTTTGGACTTCTTCACATCGTGATATATGTTGGTTTTGTGGTTGATTATATGGTTATCCCAGATGGTTCACTTTTGTACTTTCAAACTTCATTGTCTTAAACATAATTTTTTGTTTAAGATCTTTATCGCATAGTATTTAACAAAAGATTTTCCTGTAGAATTGAAAAATAACGTGGTTAATCATTTTATGTATTTATTTATTTTTTTGGTTTTTGTTTTTGGGAGAATGTGATGTTAAACTAGATCTTTGGAAGTTTTTATGTTCTCTTCAAACCAACCATTTTATATTATGCTTGACTTCATTTCTTTCTCTTAATTTTTCTATTTAAAAAGTTCATGCAAGGAGATTGCAAGCACTGAAGGCTCTTTCATATGGTCCGTCAAGCAACTCAGAAATATTGTCCAAATTGTATGAAATTGTATTCGGGATTCTTGATAAGGTTCTTCTTACTCTCTTCTCTTATATAGACTCGACCCGACACCCCTGATACACCCCCCAGCCATTACTAGATAAATTTTCACATGCCGACTCACAGTCTATTCATATGTAAATGCACTTGCCTATTTATATTTGTGTACACATGTAATTTGCCAATAGGTATGTTATATGCAAGGAAAGAAAATTAAGAAATATAGGTGATTTTGTAATATTGGTCTTCCATTCCGCCTATAATTATGGACATATATTTCCTGAAAATAATCCCAGTCTCCTTTTGAATATTCAGTCACTATATAGCATTTTTGTTGTTAGTTGTGGATCATCTTTTTCACTCTCGTGCCTATTATTTTTAATTTATAAATCTATCCATTATTTCTCAGGTTGCTGATGCCCCACAAAAACGCAAGAAAGGTGTGTTTGGGACTAAAGGTGGTGATAAAGAGGTAATCGATTTGCTTAAATTCATGAATTCTAGTGAATTCCCTCTATGTTTAGTTGATAATTTTATTCAAAATTCAAATTTTAGTTCATCATCCGGAGTAATTTGCAATATGCTGCTCTGAGTGCTTTGCGACGGCTTCCTCTGGATCCTGGAAACCCAGCATTTCTGCATAGAGCTGCACAGGGGTAATTCTTTTCCCCCAATAATGACAGTTAATTTTCGATTGCATGTAGTTCTTCCACGGAAATATCAATTAATTTAGTTTTGAAACTCTTCATTAGCTTCTGAATGCTGTTCCCCAACTGAGCCAATGTGAGGCTCTGCACTCTGTTTGGCATTCAGTCATTTTTTTTAAAGCTGGCCCGAAACATTGACAAATTTCTTGAATATTGTTGGAACACTTTGATTTGATCTTCCTGTTATTGTTTTTGCTAAAATTTTTGTTTTGTTCTTGTTGTGTGATGTATATATGTCCTATGTCCGATGTTTTAAGCTGGTTCATGGCACCTGTGGTACATCTATGTAGTGCATTTTATTGTTTCTGTTTAATAATTAGTTGTCTTTATATTTGATGGCAGGGTTTCATTTGCTGACCCTGTTGCTGTGAGGCATTCTCTGGAAATTCTTTCTGAGCTAGCTACAAGAGATCCTTATGCAGTTGCTATGGCCTTAGGTAGCTTTATTTGATTTAGCATTTTAATTTGTGGCAGTCAATAATATTTTCTCTCAAGAAAATGGATCTGTTTTTGCCATGTAATTGTGGTATTAAATTTTTGTTCCCCATCTATAGTACCTGATATTATCTTTATTATGCAGGGAAACTTGCACAGCCTGGAGGTATTCCTTTATGGTCTTCTTCGACATGCTTTGGTTCTATGCCACTTAAGACGTTCTATGCCACTTAAAACGTTCTATGCCACTTAAAACTCATTTTGTGGTAATTATATATTTGTTAATGGACAGGAGCTCTGCAGGATGTGCTGCATTTGCACGATGTTCTTGCAAGAGTTGCATTGGCCAGATTGTGCTATACTATTTCTAGGGCTCGAGCACTAGATGGTAAGTGCGTGTGTGTGGGTGTATTTTTTCATCTGGTATTTATTTCCTTGAATGTGTTATCTGATCGGCTTATTGTTTGTTCAGAGAGGCCTGATATTAAATCTCAGTTCAACTCTGTGCTCTATCAACTCCTTCTTGATCCCAGTGAAAGAGTCTGTTTTGAGGCAATCTTATGCGTTTTGGGAAAGCATGATAATGCAGAGAGGTTCTCTTCTGTGTCTTCTAATTGTTTGCACTTTTGTTTTTGTTATGCTTTCTTTTAGGAGAAACAATTCTTGTTAATTTTTTTGGGTCTCACTGCTTTGTGTTGCTTTCCCAATTCTATGGGATGTGATTTTGGTTCCATTTCGTCATCAAAAAGTTAAGTTTTTCATACCATTTCATAATGTAGGACTGAAGAGCGAGCTGCTGGGTGGTATCGTTTAACTAGGGAGATTCTGAAGTTGCCAGAAGCACCTTCTCTGAAGGAAACCTCCAAAGATAAATCTCAGAAGACAAGGCGTCCACAACCTCTTATTAAGCTTGTAATGAGAAGGTTGAATATGCTCCTCTCTCTCTCTCTCTCTATATATATATATATATATGCATGCTTACCTATCTATCTATCTGTCTGTCTGTCTATCTATCTATCTACCCAAGATTAGAAACTTCTGAGTTCTTGATGAATCTTGGAGGACCTAAGTGACAAATTTTTACATCTGGATGCCTGAATGAACTCTTTCAAGTTCATCTATCTATCTACTACCCAAGATTAAAAACTTCTGAATTCTTGATGAATGTTGGAGGACCTAAGTGGCATAAATTTTTACATATGGAACTGATTGAACTCTTTCAAGTTTATCTACCCAAGATTAGAAACTTCTGAGTTCTTGATGAATGTTGGGGGACCTAAGTGGCATAAATTTTACATCTAGAAACCTGATTGAAATCTTTCAAGTTCATTCAACAATAATTCTTTTGAATGATTGTCTTTATTAGCGATTCAGTAATTATTTAGTCATTAATGTTCTTCTTTCCACTTTATATTCAGGCTGGAGAGTTCTTTCCGTAGTTTTTCTAGGCCAGTACTGCATGCTGCAGCAAGAGTTGTGCAGGAGATGGGGAGAAGCCGAGCTGCTGCATTTGCTTTAGGCATACAGGACATTGATGAAGGGGCACATATTAATACTTTTTCTGAGACAGTAGATTCACACGACTCAGATAGTACTGAAACTTCACATTCTGAAAGTAATTTCTTTTGTCTCTGTTTGGTACCCATCTCTTGCATCATATCTTCTGTTTAGTATTTCATATTATCCTTGAGATTAAATTCTGATATGCATTCCGGTGAAGTACATAGTTTGAATTTGGCTTGTGGGGCTGTTAGTATTTATTTACTTTTGCCTATAGTTTATAGATCACAAATATATTGGACTTTGACATTAAGTATAAATTTTGTGTGTGCATGCTGTGCTAAATGATTGTTGTTTGGATAATTGTTTTGGTTCTGAGTCTTCAATAGGTCTGGCAGGCCTTATATATTCAATGGATGAAAAGATTGCTGCATATTGGAAACATAGGATCATGAGTAGTTTTATTTGTAGATGATCTACAGCGCATATGTTTTCAATTTCACCCTTTTTTTTTTGTTAGTTGTAGTCCTTTATTCCCTTTTACCCCCTCCTCATAGGTGCCCGGAGAACCTCTTCCATATCTAATGGAACTGGTGGCAAGGATACAATTGCAAGCTTGTTAGCATCATTGTTGGAAGTTGTGCGGACTACTGTTGCCTGTGAATGTGTTTATGTTCGAGCGATGGTAATTAAAGCTCTGATCTGGATGCAAAGCCCACATGATTCATTTGATGAGCTGAAATCCATTATTGCATCAGAGCTTTCTGATCCAGCCTGGCCAGCCACGCTTCTAAACGATGTTTTACTCACTTTGCATGCTCGTTTTAAGGTACTAAATGGACGTGAAAATGTCTCTTGTGACTTGCGATTGCGACTCACTTTTGCTTGGATTCCATGTTGCAGTGTATTTTTATTTTTCTACTTTGCACTGGCTAACTTCATCACCTGTTTTAGTATTGCTTTGGTTATTATGCTAGTTCATGATGACGAAATCTACAATCCTGTTTTACCTGTGACATTAAGGGCCTATTGTTTTCTGATGAATATTATGCTAGTTCATGATGACAAAATCTATTCTTGTACTTGCGACATTCTGGGGCTATTTGTGTGTCTCTGTTTGGAATTGCTTACCTTTCTGAAGTTGAAATTACAACACGTTTGATAAGTACTTGTGGTTGGTGGGGTTGGGGTTGGGGGATAAAGATACTTCTCTGTAAGGATGTCAACGGGGCGGGGCGGGACCAGTTTTGTGTTTACCATCCCCGTCCCTATTATTATTTTACTATACCATCCCCGCGTCATTCACCATTTTATTTGGTGCGGGGCAATTTCGGGGAATCCCCATCGGGGATCGGTTTCCCCATTAGTATATTAGGGTCCCCGTTTGGAATCGTCATTTTGTATAAATTAAACAATTCTATGTTAGTTCAAATCTTTTAAAAGTCTAATTACATCGAAAAACAATGAAAATTAAAGTTAAGTTCACTGAAAATTCTAATTTTAGACCTAAATAACTAAAAAACACATTCAAATAAAACGTTAACATGTTAGAATTGTCAAATATAAAATATTTAATACTAAAATCATATAGCATATCATTCATTCATAAAGCTAACACAATCCCAAATAACTCAAAAAATATTAGTATATGACTATATATTATTAGATCTTTTTTCTTTTTAAAAAACATCTACTTGAATCACTATTATATAAAAAGTAGAAATTAACCTATATATAATCGAGACGGGGTCGGTGCGGGACACTCAATCCCAAGCCCGCCCCGCCCCGCTAAATATTAAACGGGGAATCCCCGCCCCATGCCCCGCACCATTTATAACGGTGAAAGCCCACCCCATTCGGGCCGGTGCACCACGGTGCACCACCCCATTCGGTGAAATTGACATCCCTACTTCTCTGAATGGTCTCTATTGTTTACAATCATTAAGTTATCATACTTTTTGTTGCCAAAGCTGAGATTTTTGTAGAGATAATGACTTCTATTTATGCTTGTTCCGTCAAAATACATTCTGCCTTGTCTGCTATTCTAAGTTCTAACAATTTGCTCTTATTTATTTTTTACTTCATTAGGCAACTCCAGATATGGCTGTCACTCTCCTTGAAATTGCAAGGATCTTTGCGACCAAAGTTCCAGGGAAGATCGATGCTGATGTGTTACAACTACTGTGGAAAGTAAGTTTTATTAAACTACTTCCTCTTGTCTTTGATTTTAATTCTATCTCAAGCTGCTCCTTTTTAATGCTGTTGTTGAGTTGTAGTTAAATTATAGGGTCGTTGCTTATAATTTATTTAATTACGATGTCCTTCCTTCTACCTGTAAATAACTGTCCTGTCTATTATTTTCTTGTTTACCTATGGGTTTCATCCTATCTTTTCACCGCCCTCTAGCAATTTACTTGTATTCTTTCATTTCTTGGTGTTCCTTTCATAGTTAAAATGTTTTCAGTTTGAAACTGGAGATATGAATCAACAATATTTAATGATGTGTTAAAATTGATAATTAGAAAATTTTATTCAGTGTTTTCAATTGATCTTTCCATTTTAGACATGCCTAGTTGGAGCTGGTCCTGATGGGAAGCACACTGCTTTAGAGGCAGTTACCATAGTTCTTGATTTACCACCACCACAACCTGGGTCAATGTTGGGGTTGACATCTGTAGATAGAGTATCAGCATCAGATCCGAAGTCAGCTCTGGCACTACAGAGATTAGTTCAAGCGGCAGTAAGCGAATTTGTCCTTTTCTACTTCAGTTGCAGTGCATTAAGATTTCTGTTTCTTTCTAAACGAATAAACTGGCAGGTGTGGTTTCTTGGAGAAAATGCAAACTATGCTGCTTCTGAATATGCCTGGGAATCTGCAACCCCTCCTGGCACTGCATTGATGATGCTGGATGCTGATAAAATGGTTGCTGCTGCCAGTTCTCGTAACCCAACTTTGGCTGGTGCATTGACTCGACTTCAAAGGTGTGCATTCAGTGGCAGCTGGGAGGTATAAGCTTTTTCCTGGGTGGTTGCTCGTTATTTATTTGTTTACCACCAGTATCTTGGATGAGGATATCTTGGATGAGGATCGGGTGAACTCGAAAATGTTAACACAAACTTGCCCCTACATTTATGGGATTGGCATTTGGCTACCATTAGTTCAAGTGTTGTAATCATTGGGGGTCCTGGCACCATATTGGAAGTAATTGGTGTTCAGAGAATAGATCTGCTTCGCATAATCTGTTCTTCATTTTGCCTGCAGGACAATGTTTATCACTCTTTTGACACTAATGCATGTTCCTGTATATGTTTTCCCACATGAGAGGAAACTTTGATTTCAACCTGCACCCCATTTTCATTTCTTGTGTTTATGTGTGTCCATTGGACTTTTTATAGGAAATAGTATAACAGTTAGTTTTATTTGCGTTTCTTATATGCTCTTGGTTATATAATTCTCCAGGTTCGTATTGTTGCTGCTCAAGCTCTTACAACCATGGCAATTAGGTCTGGTGAGCCTTATAGGCTACAGATCTATGAATTCTTGCACACTCTAGCTCAGGGCGGTGTTCAGTCTCAACTCTCAGAGATGCATCTCAGTAATGGGGAGGATCAAGGGGCCAGTGGTACTGGCCTTGGAGTTCTGATCAGTCCCATGATAAAGGTTCTAGATGAAATGTATAGAGCACAAGATGATTTGATCAAGTAAGTAGTGAAGACTCTTAATTCTTTGTATGTATTATACCGTTTATTGACAGAAGTTTCCTTTGTTGATAATCAGAGATATTCGCTACCACGACAATGCAAAAAAAGAATGGGCTGATGAAGAACTTAAGAAACTATATGAAACCCATGAAAGGTTGCTTGATCTCGTTTCACTGTTTTGTTTTGTTCCAAGAGCAAAGTATCTACCTTTGGGGCCAATAAGGTATGAAAATATGTTTCTAATATGTGGAATTCACTTATCTGTGAGTAAACTATGAGAAGAATTTGTTCTGGATTTGATTAGAAAGCCTTGTTTAAGATGTTCTCTATTCCACCTATTCCATATTCTCTTTGTTTAGGAAATTTTGGAATCCCGTGCATGGGTTTCGATAATCCTGTAACATTTTGTAATATGTAGGCTCATTTGTTTTAGGTTCATTTGCATAAATTGCCGCTCTTCCATGACGTTTTATTCCATAACACAAGTACATGGCTATGGGGACCCAGTTGTGTTTCCTGCAAAGATTTACTGTATTTCTTTTGATTCTAGGTGTTTGTGAGACTAGGAGTCCTCTGGAGAAGTGATATTTTAATAACTATGATTTTCCCTTTTCCTTTCTTTTCTGAGAAATTTATTGTTATGATGGCAACTTGTCAACTATGGTCAACTTGTACCGGGCGCTAGCTGCTGTTTATGCAGCGGAGAAGAAAAAGGGAAATTTAGTCTCTTTTTACAAGTTTAGAGAACTAAGAAATCTGAAAATACCTCTCGGTAGTTTTAACTAATGAAAGCTTTATTGGAGTTACAAACCTATGGACTTATTTATAGACTACATAGTCCTAGTATCACTAGGAGTTTTAATGCAAATAAAAATTATAGAAAATTGAAGTACTATAAATAAAAGTCCTATTCAACATGAGGAGCATCAGTTCCATCACCTCTCAGAAATAAAACTGTCTGAAAAATTAGTAGTTAAGACTTCAGATTTCTAAATAGGCCAAAACTCTTTAGATAGACTAGGCTAAGGACCTAGATCATGCAGAGCCCTGAAACAAAATTTATGAAAATGAAATGGGTCAAACACTTGAGTGCATGCAGAGTGACTAGGTACTTTGCTAATGTTTATGGACAGAGTTTAAGAAGAAGATTCCTCAACACGTATAATCTTTGTTGACTGCATTATGCTCTGATTGTGTTAATATGTGGACCATTTTCTTTTGCAATGCTGAATCTTTTTTCTACTTCTCCAGTGGAAAACTGATCGACAAATATCGCACAAAGCACAATATCAGTGCATCAACTGGTTTGAGTGATCCAGCTGTTGCTACTGGAATTTCCGATCTTATTTATGAATCTAAACCAGCCGCAGCTGAGCCTGATGCACTTGATGATGACCTGGTCAATGCGTGGGCCGCAAATCTCGGTGATGATGGACTGTTTGGAAATAATGCACCAGCCATGAACAGGGTAAAATTTGATCATCTAGAACGGAAGTTCAAATGTCATAATTGTCAGTAGTTATCTGTATTTGTTACTAGTTCGATGTTCTTTAAGCTTATCTTGGATTAGTCAATGGAATTTGCTCTCTTTTATTTTTGTGTAGATTTATTTCATTTCAATTTTGTTTTAGGTTAATGAATTTCTGAGAGGTGATGGAACTGATGCTCCTGATGTTGATGAGGAGAATATCATCTCTAGACCTTCAGTCAGTTATGATGATATGTGGGCAAAGACACTTTTAGAGACTTCGGAAATAGAGGTACGTGTATTCAAGTCCTCTCCTCTCGTCTAGTTGGCATAGCACACAATAGGAATTCAATTTCAGTATATATATATACATATATATATATGGTTCTCAATCCAATAGGTATTTTTTTTTACCTATTTATATGTTTTTTTAAGCCGTTGGATCACTATTTAATGGCTAATATAATTTGAATAGTTGAAAAAAAATAATAAAAATATATACCTATTATTTAATGTTTTTCTCTCCACCTTTTACCATGAAAAGACATGCATCATGAATTTTAATTGGGTAAAACAATACCTATAGATTGGTAAAAAAAAAAAAATACGAATTTTAATTGGGCAAAACAATACCTATGGATTGGTAAAAAAAAAAATACGAATTTTAATTGAGTAAAATAATACCTATGGATAGGTTTTAAAAAATATATATATATCTATTGGATTGGTGGCCTTTATATATGTATATACCTATAGAGACCACATATGTTCCAAGTGTTTACTAGTATTATCTCTTCCAAGTTGCAGGAAGATGATGCTAGGTCAAATGGAACATCATCTCCAGACTCAACAGGATCGATTGAAAGTTCCATATCATCTCACTTTGGTGGAATGAGCTACCCTTCATTGTTCAGTTCACGGCCGGTATAGCCAAAACATTAATTGATTTGAGATCACACTTTGTTTTTGTACATTTTTTGAGCCACTGGTTTACTTTCAATATGGTTTCTGATCATGCACACAAACAGAAAAAGAAAGAGGTTTCTGATCTAGCAAGCTCCTAGTATTAATATGTTAGAGAGTGCACAATGATTATTTCTCTCATTTGCATCATATATTGAGAATCAACTGGTAAATTCTAGGTTTAACAAGATTTAAGAGGCGGATGAGTTCATAAAACGTCTGGCATTCTTGATTCGTATTTTCGATCCTGAAATGTGTTGTTATACACTACATAATTGGTTCCCATGTTTATTTATTTGACTAATTAATAATGTCCAACAGGAGAGGTCGGGAGGAAGCAGATTTAGCAATCCAACCACGAGTGGTCCTTCATTGTATGAGGGTCTTGGTTCTCCGGTGGGGCTCATTACTACTTATCTATCTTGTTTATACCTTTCAAACTTGTCAATATTCTAATTCTTCAACCCTTTCCAGATTCGAGAAGAGCCTCCACCATACTCATCGCCCGTTAGACAAAGGTTTGAGTCGTTTGATAATACTCTAGCTGGCCGAGGATCCCAGAGTTTCGGATCTCAAGATGAGGAACGGGTTTCTTCTAGCAATCCACAACATGGAACAGCACTTTATGATTTCACTGCTGGTGGTGATGATGAGGTAGATTTCTCTTATGACACATGAGATGGATATTGATCAATTTTTTATGCCAGGTGTGGTGTCTTAACATGTTCAGCTGGTTAGATACAAGAGATGGTGCATGAATTTTGGATGGGTTTCTCACCATTTTTATATTTTTTCCTCTTCTATCTGGTTCTTACGATCTGAAGATGAAGATGATTAATGGTTGATTTTCTTCCTTGCAGCTTAACTTGACAGCAGGAGAAGATGTTGAAATAGAGTACGAAGTGGATGGCTGGTTCTATGTAAGTACAAAGAAGACGGGGAATTTATACATGATTAATGATACTGGCTAACGCCTGGGTATTATGCATTTATGTTGCAGGTGAAGAAGAAACGTCCTGGGAGAGATGGCAAAATGGCTGGGCTTGTGCCGGTCCTCTATGTTAATCAGTCTTGACTCGAGTAGTTTGGTATAGTGTACGAGAAAGTTTGATCCACCAATTTGTTATCGCTTGCTATTTGATGTAGATGTCCTGCTCTGTCAAACTGCTTGTCACAATCTGGCATTTTGCTTACCGGTGTAATTTTTACCTCCGACCTGAGCCGTAGAAACCATCCCACATTTTTGGAACAGTGGACGATACATGAAAAGTCAGCCAATGTGTGTATTTTTTATATTTTTTTTTTCACTTTTTTTTTTCCCTTGTTAATAATTCTTTTAACATCATTTGCTTCCGTAGCATTTTTTGATCGATTGCCAATGATTTTTGATGCAACTTGTAACCTGAACTCTACAAGTGCATATACCATCGATGAGAGTATGCCCCTTCAGTGTGTCATTGGAGTCCGAGAATCTTCAACAAGGATAATTCTTGAGATGAAATAATCATACCGGGTTAATTTAGAGTAAGCCATACTTAACAAAGAGCATGAGCACTGTGCTTACATCATATTTTTTTTCGGAAAGTTTCCGAGGATAGAGCATCATATATTTTTTTTTCCCCGGTTATGAATATGTTCATGTTAATGGTGGCCTTGCGGGAAGTAGGAGAAAGCATTGAAGGGTTGCAAACCGTATTTTATTTTAATTTTTACAGTGGAAACGAAGGAATTTATAACTCAAATCGTCAAGAACTCGAGATGAGGGAAATAAAGAAATCAAAATAGAACATATTAAAAGAAAAAGATGCTAATAACTTGCAAGGTAAAACTTTTTTTTAATTACCATAGGAAAGCTCTTTTTTGTTCTCCATATTCGAATTTTATTCCTGAGCAACTCCTTATATTTGATTAAGCTTCGGTAATCAATTCAATTCCATGGACTTCGAATGGGCTTTCCAACATTCTTGAGAGCTTTCCAAACGACACTGTTGCACTTGATACCGGAGCCGAAGGCAATCTGCCAAATGCGATCACCACTCTTGATCTTTGAATTTGACTCCAAGTAAGCAAGCTCATACCAGACACTACTGCTTGAGGTATTGCCGAATCGCTCCAAGGTTTTCCGGGAAGCCTTCATGTGGTCCTCTTCCAGTCCTAGCTTCCTCTGCATTTCATCGAGCACCTTTTTGCTCGTTGCCACTATGCAGAGGTGCTCGAAGAACGCCGTGCTTTTAGTTTGGTTGCTGAGCAAATCCAAGTGCTGGGAGACAGGGAGAAGCAGAGCCTCAGTGGCGTCTTTGCTCACAGACACACCCTGCATCCCTTTCGCATCTTCCTCTACGCGTACGCTTCTGAAGCTCTTATCTAGCATGCCATGGTGAGTTCGGAGCAGCTGTTGGAGCTCATACTTGGCTCGCCACCTGTGGCGCCAAGAGCTAGACAGCAGCATGGCAGCAGCTCCCATTCGGAAGAGGCAGTTGGGAAGGAGTTTGTCGAGGTCATTGCCCTTGTACCACGTAAAGCTCACAACTTCTGTGCTTACTACCAATGCATATGCGCCGGGATAGGCCTTCAAAAGGTCTTTGGCCATGTCAACGGCTATGATCCCTGCGGAGCACCCCATGCCGCCTACATTGAAGCTCTGCACGTTGTTCCTTAGCTTGAAATGGTTTATCACCATTGATGCGAGCGATGGTGTTGTGTTCAATACTCCACAATTCACAACCAGGATTCCAATGTCCTTTGGCCTGATTTTCGCTGTGGCGAAAAGCTCATTTATGGCCCCAAATATCACCATTGCAGCCTCTTCTCTGCCATCATTCAGCGTTATCTTGTAGTTTGGCTGAAAAACTATTCTCGGCATGTAGCTTTCCTCACCTATACCGCATTTTTCAAGTACTCTCCGCTGAAAGTCTATGGAAGCCTCACTGAAGTTGCCCGATTTTCGTGCTAACTCGATGAATTCCTCCTTCGAGATCTTCAGTTCAAAAGCACATAAAACAGTTTTGAAATAGATCGTATTAACTTTCCGACAAAAATCAAATTAGAGCATTGGTTGAACCAAGTTTAAATAACGAAGAGACAAAACAAAGAGATACAAAGAGAATACATACCTTGAGGTCATCCGGTGGACTATAACAAGCAAAATCCAATAAATATGTAGGGCGAGGAGCCAAGTATTGAAAATAAAGATATACAATCACTATCAACAAAGCAACTAGAAAGAAAGCATCCCTAAGATCACATTTGGAAGATAATAAATCTTGGCATAAGACGTTCCCTATTTGAGCACCGAACATCACTAGGAAAATTGGCCCAACCAAGAGATAAAACCTACGGCAAATGAGGTAACCATAGCCAAGCTTCACATATTTGAGACTAACTGAAGTGAGAAAATCCGGCAAGGTAGGCCGAATCTTGACGGTGAAATGGGCAGATCCATGTTCATTCGGACTAGAATTGTTCGTAATTTTTGCTGATAATTGTTCCAGTTCATCCTTTGCCATTGATGCAATGGTTGATCAGCTATGAAAATGCGCATGTAACACGAGTATACTGGGCAGGGCTTGTCTACTTGATATCATGGACCTTGAGATCATGATATGGAAATGGGAAGAGTGTTGGAATTAGACAAAGAGATACTTATAATAGTAACTTATATATTCTCGCCTTTTCGTATGGGATTAAATGGCAAAACAAACTGATCAAGGCCTTAAGTGCATGAGGGACAAAAGCAGCGAGTTTGTAGCACCATGTAACTTGTGCCTGTAGCCTGCCTTATATAGTACGTAGTAGTACTGCTTAAATTAAGAGGATTGTTTTCATGATTCCACGGGTATTAAATCTCCACGAGTATTTTATATCCAAAAAAAAAAAATCTCCACGAGTATTAAATCCTTAGTAATTAGCCCTTTTATTCTGTAACTATTGGACTAATTTCCATCTTTAATTTCAATAGATAATAGATATGATGAAAACATATGAAACGGGCATGACATGCATGCAAGGGTTCCGGAGATACTGCGGGGTTCAGGGTTCGTTACAAATTACATGAGCTTGGGAGGGAAGTAATTATAAATAAATATGTGTATATACACGGAGGACTTGAACATGATACAAACAATTTAAAGAGGAATTAACTAACAAGCCACGCAGACAACATACAGTTTCATTTAATGAAAAATATGCTCCGTTGTAGTGGGATATATAATATATATATATATTAATAAGAGGCTTAAAGTTAAACAGTAGTGAGAAAAACAAATTTAGTGCAAACAATTTAAAGAGGAATTAACTAATAAGCCACGCAGACAACATACAGTTTCATTTAATGAAAAATATGCTCCGTTGTAGTGGGATATATAATATATATATATATTAATAAGAGGCTTAAAGTTAAACAGTAGTGAGAAAAACAAATTTAGTGAGAGACAGATAGAGGGCATACAGTGATATGTTCCCAATCCAATATGTATTTTTTTTTCAAAAAATATGTATAGGGAGTTTTTTCACCTTCCATATAGATAGATAAAATGGGAGCTTCTTCTACTTTTTTTATTTATTTATTTTTTTAGGGGAAAACATGGGCTTTTAAGATGGGAACTAATTTAACCTGCAAAAAAGAAAAAAAAAAAAGAAAAAGGGAACTAATTTAGTTGCTCTACAATTGTAGCGCAGAGAAGAGGATAGACGTTGTAAAAGACTTGAAGGTGAGAAAAATACGGAAAGTAATGAGAGGATGGTTACTCGCACGCACACCCAGGTTCTTCATGAACTTGTCAATTTTGTTAGCAGCAGCTGGTGACTCCAAAGCAACAATATATATTGAGTACAAATTTTGACAAATATGTGAAAAAAAAAGACATGTTATTATATGATTGCCTAATATTTAATGCTTTTTTTTTTTTGATTGGAAACACCTACAACTCAACTCATTAATTTCTATATAAAAGTCACCAATATTTAAATTATAAATTTAGAAAGAAATGCCACAATGTTTTACCCTTTCAATATATAATATATATATAGGACACCAATCTAGTAAGTATTTTTTTCACCTATATATAAGTATTGTTTTATCCAATAAAAATTCATCACGTACGTCTTTTTATAGTAAAAAGTGAAAAGATAAAATCAATAAATAATGAATATTTTTTTATTATTTTTTTTTCAACTACTCAAATTATAATAGCCGTTAATTCATAATCCAACGGCTAAAAAAAATACCTATAGATAGATAAAAAAGAAAAAACCTATTAGATTAGGAACCATATATATATATATGGGCACCAATCCAGTAGGTATTTTTTTTTTACCTATGCATAGGTATCAATTTGGCCTATGAAAATTTTTTTTGCATATTTTTTTATATTAAAAAGTAAGAGAGAGAAATAGCATTAATGATGCACGTCATTTCATGCACATCATTATAGCCGTTGGATCATTATTAGGTGATGATCCAACGGCTAAAAAGAAAATACCTACACATAGGTAAAAGGAAAAAAAAAACCTACTAGACTGGCAACCTATATATATATATATGTTTTGGGATTTTCCTGATTTTTGGAATTAACCCTTAAGTATGATATAGTACTAATTAAGCATGGGATTAGCAAGACTTAAGCAAACTTAGTGGAACTATACGTGCCATAGGACAAACGACATAAACTCAACAAAATGATATGTAATTATGGAACGACATAAACTTAAGAAAACGACGTGTAGTATAGCCAAAACTACATGTCGTTTAAGCTTTTTTCATCTACGCTTGAACTACGAGCCATTGAAGCCCAAGTACACGTCACTTGGAGCTGAGCTGCACCTCATTTCGGAGCTCCTTCCTTCGTGTACAAGCTGCCAACTTCATATTCAAGCCATGCTCGTGATTCTAGAGACGTCTAGAAGCTTCCAAAGACCTTGTAACTACAAGTACTTTTGTCTAAGTACTTCTATATTAAGCTAGCTTAAGCTAATAAAACCTTGATACCTAATCCCCCCGTAGCATAAGTACTTCTACATTAAGTTAAGCTAGTCAATGAGAGCTTGACACTTCATTCCCTTGTAGCATAAGTTTTCTTGTAAATCAAGGCAAAGTTTATCTATAAATAAGGGGTACCTCCTCACTTGTAAAAAGAATTTATTTGGCTCCTAATTTCATTAATAATATTCCTTATTTTTTCTCTCTTCCAACCATTCTCACTTTTGCTCTAGTTCTTAATATTTTTCTTATTCTTGTTTCTTCTTTGAGTCTATTCGTGGTCCTCATCAATACCACCTCTTATTTTTCTCCGTTACTTTATCGTCAATACCACCTCCATCTCTTCGTTATCCTCACCAATTCATGGCCACACCATCACAAAATACTATCCTCGTCTTTTATTCCCTTATCAACCCGTGGCCTAATATCATAACTTCCACCATCTTTGTTCCATTCTTAAGCCTTATTGTACGTGCCTAAAGTGTGAGTTTAAGAAATTGTACGCAACACCCACATATTCATCTAGTTGTGCTTGAGGTTTGGATTGGAAGATCGTGGTTTAGAAGACAGAAAAGTTAGGATCCACTAATAGACTATAAGAGGTATTAGATCTATTCTCTTTGTATGTTTCTATTTGTTATAATTTAATACTATGTACTCATATAGTCAATTGTTTTGAGAAAATTTTTTATTGTTCCTGGGCCAATCTTCTGTGTGAAAATCATTTTAAAACCAACAAAAATATTATTAGACTTTTCGATGTACGTAGAGATGCATAGTCCCATTTATAGAAATTCATAGAAATTAACCCAAATTCAAATTTTAATGCAGAAATTAAGGGATATTTAGTTATTTAGACTTATAACTAAGCTTTTTTTAAATCTACAGACTTCTAAAGCTCATTTTTAGGTCCACTACTCCTTATAATGAAACTTTCAAATATCTAGAAATAGAAAGCTTTTCCTCAAAAAATTTCAAAAAAATCTCACATTTTGTTCAAAATGAAGAATTTGATAGTTGGGTTTTTGAGAATTTGTAATTTAGAAGGTTTCGTCGAAATCTAAACATTTTATTATCGATTTGAAGTTTTAAATCGCGATTTATCGGATTGAACATATTTCGGCGAAGAGTTCAACTTGCCCCAATTGAGCTCGACCAGTCCAATCAAGCATCTCAACTGGAAATCTCTGGACTCAATTGGACCCAATTGAACTCGATTAGGACGTTTTAGACTTTCTAGCCACCACATTAGAAAAAATGAAAAAAGAAAAAAGAAAAGAAGAAAATTAAAATGACTCTATTATTTAAATAGATTAAATGGCCCTGGAAATTAACTTCGAAAAAACTCAAAACATAATACAAACTATTTTCTGAGGTGGAAAAAAATACGTTTTAAGACAACAAAATATAAACTATTTTATTTGATGCTGCAATCAGGGGTGATTCACCGCATGTTGTATTGGCATTGTTGTTCTGACAATTCGGGGTATGGTTGTGGCAGCTGCTACCCGAAAGCTTACTGGTTTCTTCAGTCCGTTTATTTTGTGTTGAGTCGAATCTTTTCATTCGGCAGGTTGAAACAGATGCTATCAATGTTATTAATTGAAACACATATGCTTCAATTTTGGCGTTGGAAAGTTCCATCATATCGGATGTTACTCATCTTGCTTCTATATTAGGTGGCGTTTGTTATTTGCATATTCCTAGATCAGGAAATGTTGTAGCACATAGAATATCTTTTGTTGGTTTTAAGTCTAGTACTGAAGAGGTCTCTGGTTCAATTGTATCCCAGTCCCAGACTGTCATTGGTCCTGTTGCTGAGGATTTATCATCTGTTTGTTAAATAAAAGGACTCCTTTCCTTTCAAAAAAAAAAAACATTTAAAGTAAAAATTGCCTTCCCATTATGCTAACCCTGCTAAAAAAGCAAAAATAGGTTCGGAGCAATGTTGATGATTGAGAATATTTTTATAAATAATAATAATAATAATAATAATAAAGCCTCCTATGCGATAGTGTTTTATTAAAAGCACCAAAAAAAAAAGAAAAAAGAAAAGAAAAGAATGGAGGGACTGTTTTCCAAGATTTGTTCAAAAGCATAGATTTTTGTTTTATTAGAGGATATGTGTCAAAATAAGATGCATTTGATTTTGGAGCATCTTTTATGCATTTTGTTTACTAGTACTTTCTCTTGGTTTTATGAATTGCTTGACCAATTTACTCGTGGAATATTTATCGACATATTGGGCTTGTTGAATGCGATTCAAAAGGGGAAACAGATTCAGGGGGTGGTGTTTAAAAATAGGTGTGATTTAGATTAGTTTGGTTAGTTTGAGAATGCAATGAAGTTGTTTGATCAAATTCAGCAAAGAGATTATTATTATTATTATTATTTTTTTGAACTGCTTTCATTGTTGTGTTTTCAGAATGTGGGAGGATCGACTTGTCCGGAGATTTATTAATCTGTGACATATACCGAGTAGAAATATCTTGGAATTCCATGAACACTGGGTTTACGCATCTAGAGATTTTGAGATAACACGTCAGTTGTTCGATGAAATGCTGGCAAGAGATTATTGTCTAATATATCCATTACCTTGATTTATGATGATTTGCCTGTTAAGAGAATGATTATTCTATAGATTACTAACATAGCTAGATTCCCACTATGCACACAACAACGAGGGACACAAATGTTACAAAGATCAAACTACGGAGTTTTTAACGAAAAGTGCGTACAAGATTTGGACGTAACTAGCATCATGCAAAGAACAAAAGCAACACAGAAAATGGAGAAGCCAAGTAAGAAACAAAGGAATGAGGTCACCCATTTGACAAGCCAAAGTACGAATTTGCGGAGCTCAAAAGCGAAGAACAGCTTGAGGGAATGAGCGTCAAGAGCTTTTTTATTAACCATTCGAACGCTACTGAGAAGGCTGCGAAAAATAAACATAAAACCCATAGCTGAACATTCAACCTCCCGCGGCTGAGAAAACCTCTTCCGAACTGAACAAGCATCACTTGTGTGAACATAACTACTGTCAAAGCCACAAGAAAACAGTAGTTGTTGAGGACAACTTCTAAGACTTCTGCCTCTCTTAAGTTCATGGCATTGAACAAATTGAAGAGCTGACACAAAGTGAAAGTATTGAAGATCATTGTTTTCAGGACATCTTTGTCCATGTTAGGTAAAGCAATGTTGCCCATGAACTGAAAGATCAGCAGAAGTGAAACCTGATAGAACACTTGAATTGCTATGTTGTTCCACATAAACTTTGTAATCAGTGACCGAGTACGGTCAACTAGTTTGTAATTAGTGAGTAGCTCTTGGCCTAATTTGAACTCCATTACCATCATCAAACCACCTAAAAGGCACATAATCAGGTTCACCCAAATCAAATCAAGTGATGTCAGCGGTGAATCTCCTGAGTGCATTGTTGAAACTAAGGTTATTGTGAACCCAGATACCCAAGTAGTGAGTTGAAGTTGGAAGAACTTCTGAATGTTGTGGTAGACACATTCACTTTTCTTCCATATCGCAGATTTCAAAGTCAAATCTGCAATGGAAATATCAGAAAATTTGTTGGCCATCTTTGTGCATATCTCTTCATGGGTGATCCCAACATCAGCCTTTATTAGAGCTTGAGTATCACTAGCTGTCAAGCCTCCATAAAATGCAACTACATGACCGTTTCTCTGAGAATGCTCCAACATGAGAAGCTTGTCCTTGGGGTGGGAATCTCCCATTATAGTGGTCTGAATGATAGCCTTCTCCATCTTTGCAATGTCTGACTTGGCCATTTCTCGAATTTCTTCACCTTCACTTTCACCATGATCTGACCCAGGCGTTAAAATTCCCAACTCCCAAGCAATGGCTTTCACTATCGGTAGCTCATCCTCCGATACCAATTTCACACTTATTTTATCACTTCTAAGAGTTGCCACAAGTAACTTGATATCTTCCCTACATGGGTACTTCAAACCCATTATTGCCAACAAGCTTAATCCTTCTTTCTTAAGTTCTTCCACTGCTATCTCTCCAAAGGCAAATGCAATAGGTCTGAGTCCCTTGTCTTCCATCTCTTTTATCACTTTTCCAAACTTCTCTTCCTGATCATTTTCCATTGTTTGTATTTTCCCACTATTATCATAAAAGTGTGTACACATGCCCAAAATTGTTGAAGCAGGTCCTTTCCAGTGCAGCTGTAGGCTCTGTTCCTGATCACCAATTTTCTTCATCAGAACCCCACAACTTTTCTTGCTTGAGATTGATCTTCTATATTGTAGAATTCTAAACTCTTGATCCAATAACTCCTCTTTCCAACCCAATCTTGACTTCACCCAGGAAATGGGCAAATCATCATTCGAGTTAAAAGAAATCTCAGGCTTATTAACCCACAAGTTTATTGCTTGAAGCAACTTAGCAAAGTTAAATGCTGATTGACTAGTGTCAGAGACTGGTTCTCGACTTATATCCTTTTCACCAACCCATAATTCCTCGACCTCCATTTTCTTACACAACAGTTTACCACCACCAGTTGCATCGAGGAATATGACCGTGATAAGGCCAATGGTGCCACATACTGAGAGATTGCGAGGATCCGCCTTTGTCAAATCCAACTTCTTCTTCCATCGGATTAAGCAAACTCCCATCACAAGAGGCATTCCGTGTTGAACTCCAATTACAAACGCCACAAGAGTACTCAGTAAGATGGAGACCCTTCCCTGAGGTTTCAAGAAAAGTCTATTAAACAGTTGCATCAGGAACTTCATCGTGACATGCCCTTTCAACTCGGGCAACTCATTGTAATTGTCATGTTTCTTAAAGAGTAACCTTATCAGCGCCACAAAGGCCATCAACACAGACATAAAAAGTCCGAACTTTTCTATATAGTTGTAGGGTTTATCCAACAATGCCTGTAACAACGTCTTCTCCCCATGACCATCATAGCTGATCAACAAGCTCGGTATCTCACCAAGAGCTGTTTCAGCACCAATCGATGTAACAATCATTGAACCGTGGCCTTCCCTAACACTTGAACCAGCATATAGAAAAGGGCTTTTGTTCCCGATCTCTTTGTTGAATACTTCATCTAACTTCAAGTTTTCACCTCTTATGAACACACCATCACCAGGAACTTGGTCACCTTTATCCAAATGCACTATATCTCGCACCTGAACATCAGACACGGCCACCCTTCGAGACTCACCATTTCTCTCCACTTTAAATTTTAACATGTCGCTATCTTCTTTCATCTTCTTCACTATTTTCCTTTCGTGAAGGAAGTTCCGCACCGAAGAGGAAGCAACAAGGACAACAATGGCGACAAGGACCGCTGTACCATCATGCCACCCTGTTTTTGCTCCTTGCTGGATGATTTCGATGGCGAATAACAATCCAGCTGAAACAAACAGAAGGAGAATTGTACAACTATTGCAAGCCTGCAGTAAGAAACACAAAAATCCTTTTCGTTGAGTGCTTCTCGTTTTCCAATGTTCTCGTGGCTCCTGAACACCATCAATAGCGTTATCCTCATTTTCCTGTTTGAAAGATCATATGTAGAAAACAAAATATAAGTCAGCTACTATCTATATCCATATCAAAATTAAGAAGCTTACTAGTAGTGTTTAATGTTACAATAAAGTATAATTAAGATGATTTAATTGATAAATTGGTCTCACATAAATTTCATTTAAAATATAATTTTAATTTATTAGTAACAGATTAACACATATACAGTATTGAGCACCATATAATATTTCTTAGTATTACTCTTAAATAAAGCTCTAAGTTTTTTTTTTTTTTTTTCCCTCCTTCCCTTAAATTCCTCATCTTTTTGCATAACTTGATTTAAAAATATTAGACTCTTGCAAAAAAGAAGACCTTTTTTTCATAACATTTTTTTAAAGATAAATGACTTTATTAGTTTTGAACTAAAAATAAATTCTCAATTTAATTCTTAAACTTTAAATTGCATCTTAAAAATCAAAATGAAATTATTCTTGTAATTTAAAGATCAACGAAATCATTTATCTTCTTTTCTTTTTTTTGAAAAAAAAAAAACATTTTTATTCTGAAACACTTTGAAAAGTTCTATTTGACGGTCATCTTTAATAGACATGAAATAGTACTATTACTTAAAAAGTATTTTATTTTTTTTTTAAAATACACGTTTGGAAAAAAAGCGCTTGTAGTACAGTACACCTTTGCATCCGGACAAACATGCATATAGCATTAGTCTCTACCGTTCATTGAGATGACTCGCCTCAATCAATGAACGATTATGATGCATTAGGCGTGCCAATCACATCTGACGCTAGGAGTTTGACATGATATTATATCATGTCATAATCATAATAGACTGTGCAGATGGGGCTGATTGCACTGTACCACAAAAGAGTTATTTCTCTAAATAATCAGTTTGAGAAATGGTCAAATCTCAATAACACAAAGGAGGAGTACTTCTTAGTTTGTCCATAATCACTCTGGGGAAGAATAGACCACGCTAGCCTAGCCATGTTGTCTACCTCAAAGTGAGATCTTTGAAGTAGTGACAAAGCCCATTCACCGCCGCCGCGTTTTTGCAATTCAGACAGGTCCTTCTCCTTGACAATCCGTACAAGTCTATCCCAATCAGATGCTCCGCCACAGGAAGGCATGTCAATTACGTGGTGGCCTTGTTCGGAAGAGCTGTCATCAAGTACGACTTGCTCCGAAGCCACCGCCGCCGCCGCCGCCGCCGCTGCTGCTGATGCTTCTGCTGGTGTTGCCTCATGATCATCATCATCCTCCTCTTCATCTTGATGATCATGAGAAATGAACACACTTATACTTAGAATCACGTAGCGAAACCAGAGGCTGTTTTTCTCACCCGCGGATGAGTCGGTAGTACTAGCGATGACTACACCGCCGCTAAGAGTCTCCCCAGTACCCCCGGCTTCTTCACAAGTTTGACCAGCTGCGTTGTCTGGTGATGAGAACATGTTGAAAAAGGCCACAAAAAAAACCCAAATGCCCGAAACGAGAGAGAGAGAGAGAGAGAGAGAAATTAAGGAGGGCTTGTTTGTGGCCAAGACAAGACTCTAACTCTCTCTTTATATAGTTGAATAAAAGGGTTTTTATAATTTTCTATAAATTACAAAATTACACGTACTCGTTTACGCGTTTTTGTGGAAGAAAGAATCTATGTGCTTCACGGGCTTCTTCTTCGCATAAGCCTCGTATCCGTTTTATTTTTTCGAGGAAACGAGACATGACATGGAAAAAGCTCTTGTGCATTATATATCAATGAACTATATATCAATGAACTATATTATCAAAATATATGTATATATCAATGAACTAGTTATGTTGTTCTTTTTGATTTTTTCTTCTTTTGTAATTAAATTATGTGTATGTATGTATGTATCTGTCTATATCTATATATGCAACTCTTGTTAAGTACTTATGACCACAATTTAAATTACTACGTAATAGAAACATTAATGCATGCCAGGCCCAAAGAAATATAGTTATAGTTATACTTAGTAGTCTTATACTCTCTTGTCCATGACTCGTTAAATAAATTTTATTAAGGAATTTTAAAAAATAATATATATATATATACGTAGAATTTTTTTTTTTTTTTTTGACCTTTTGGGAAAAGGCGGAAGAGGTAATGGTTTTTTTTTTTTTTTTTTTTTTTTTGCCCTTTATGCTTGGGGGGGGGAAGGGGGAAAGAGCTTATATGTCATATATACATTAGTCTAAAAGGTCAGGCGCGTAACTCGTATCTTTAGAAATGTCCTTGTGCTTATAAGCAATTGTTAAGAAGTTCATTTCATTAACGCTTCTAACCACATAAACGAATCTTCATAATATATATATATATATGAATATCGTCCCGATAGCGATGTCTACTTTGGTTAATTACGTAAAAGTCGAAAACAAATTATGAAATATCAAAAAATAATTAGTCTAGGATGGTCAAGACTCAAGACGCGCCAATATTATTGTTCATATTCTTAGACCACCTATATCTGATTCTTAAGAGCATACAAAAAAAAATTAAATAGCTAAATGACTGAAAAAAAATAGAACGAAACACCAAATTTCCACAAAGACCTTTATTATCTATTTACTGATGACTTAAAAAAGGAGGCAATTTCCAAGTAGAAGAGACAGATTGGAAGGTAGCTTTATTGTTTTTTTTTTTTTTTTGGTCAGATGGCTTATACCATATCCACACTTACCGAGTCGACACAGCATATTTTTCTTCTTTTTTTTATTCATTTCCCTTTTTATTTAAAAAATAAATTTTAGCATTAGATATATGGTGACATGTTCTGTATTAGTATTTTTTTTTTCATTTCCTTTTTTTATAAAAATTAATAATCCGAAAAACTATGATAAATTTTTAGCATTAGATATATGGTGACATGTTCTGTATAAGTATAAGTATTAGTATTAGTATTAGTATGTAGTTGGACAAGAATCACAAGTTTGACCAGCTGTGTTTTCTGGTGATGAGAACATGTTGAAAAAGGCCACAAAACAAAGCCCAAATGCCCGAAACGAGAGAGAGAGAGAGAGAGAGAGAGGGAGAGAGAAAGGAGGGCTTGTTTGTGGACAAGACTGTAACTCTCTCTTTATATAGTTGAATAAAAGGGTTTTTATATTTTTCTATAAATTACAAAATTACACGTACTCGTTTACGCGTTTTTGTGGAAGAAAGAATCTATGTGCTCATGGGCTTCTTCTTCGCATAAGCCTTGTATCCGTTTTGTTCTTTCGAGGAAACGAGACATGACATGGAAAAAGCTCTTGTGCATTATATATCAATGAACTATATTATCAAAAATATATACATATATATCAATGAAGGCCACGGATATAGTCCCCTCGAGGGGACCGATCCCGTTCATGTTTTGGCCAACACATGTCATATTTTGACCAATCTGTGTTAGCCAAAACATGATCTGTGTTAGTCAAAATATGAACGGAACTGGTCCCGTGAGCGGGACTACATCCATGCCTTATCAATGAACTAGTTATGTTTTTCTTTTTGATTTTATCTTCTTTTTCTTCAATTGTAATTAAATTATGTGTATGTATGTATGTATCTGTCTATATCTATATATGCAATTCTTGTCAAGTACTTATTACCACAATTTAAATTACTACGTACATAGAAACATTAATGTATGGCATTGTCAGGCCCAAAGAAATGTAGTCATAGTTATACTTAGTAGTCTTACACGCTTCTTTTCCATCGACTCGTTGAATAAATTGTCTTAAGGAATTTAAAAAAAAAAATAGTATATATATATATCTACACACACATAGGATTTGTTTTTTACCTTTTGGGAAAAGGCGGAAGAGGTAATGGTTCCCCCCCCCCCCCCCCCCCTTTATGGTTGAGAAAAAAAAAAAAAAAGAGCTTATATGTCATATAAACATTAGTCTCAAAGGTCAGGCGGGTAACTAGCATCTTTAGAAATGTCCTTGTGCTTATAAGCAATTGTTAAGAAGTTCATTTCATTAACGCTTCTAATCATTTTAACGAATCTTTATATATAAATCGTCCCGATAGCGATGTCTACTTTGGTTAATTATGTAAAAGTCAAAAACAAATTATGAAATATCAAAAAATAATTAGTCTATGATCGTCAAGACTCAAGACGCGCTAATATTATTGTTCATATTCTTAGAACACCTATATCCAATTCTGAAGAGCATACAAAAAAAATTAAATAGCTAAATGATTAAAAAAAAAATAGAAAGAAACACGAAATTTCCACAAAGACATTTATTATCTATTTACCGATGACTGAAAAAAGGGGGTAATTTTCAAGTATAAGAGACAGTTTGGAAGGTAGCTTTATTGTGATTATTATTATTAATTTTTTTTTTTTGTCAGATGGCTTATACCATATCCACACATTACCGAATCATCAACACCATATTTTTCTTTTTTTCATTTCCTTTTTTTTATAAATTTTAGCATTAGATATATGGTGACATATTCTGTATTAGTATTAGTATGTAGTTGGACAAGAATCACATCTAAAATTAAACTTGAAGCTAATCTAAACGTGCATCATCCCAAAATATGGATTAAGGCCCTGATTAAAAGTTGTATATATAATTTAATCCAGTAATTTTTTAACAGAAACTACAGTAGTCAAAACAATATAGGTATTCTCAGGGTTAGAGGGAGAAGGGGACCAGTATGTGCACTTGCTCTCATTAAATTTTGGGAGAAATTTTTTTTACATGTATTAAAAAGAAAAAAAAAATGTGTCTTCACTAAAAATTGGCAAAAACAGTTCTGTGACCAATGAAAATTGGCCAAAATTGTACCTAAGGCCCTAATTATGCTATTATGTCCCTAATGAATAAATTTGTTGGCTCCATGCCCCTGGGTATTTGTATTCTCTTCTAGTATATAAATTACTGCTTGTCTCTAGCTTCTCTACTATATATTTTGCAGGCCAAGTTGATATTTATTAATTTGGCTTTAAATTTCGTGTCTAAAAAAGACTTTGTACCATTTCATAATTTGGACAGTTAATTAACTAAATCTTCTATGGCTTATATCAGGATATAAGGCTGAACAAGAACTATTTGGGACTTAGAATAATAGTAATTCCCTTAATTATGGCTAAAAAAAAAAAAAAACCAGAGAGATAGAACGCTATAATGCTAAATTCTTGTTAGCGATGGTAATATAACCCACGGTTACGGGTATTCGTTGTTATCCGATCCGAACGGGGATGGGAAAAACTACTAAAGCGGGAAAAATAACTAGGGCGGGGAATAACCGCACCATTAATATGCGGGTATGGTACGGGGACGGTATTAGCATAATCCGCACCGTACCCGTCCTGATATATATATTCACATAGAAAAATTATTATACATATAGATATGTATTTAATTTTACACTATTTATATTCTTATATCTTTGGTAAAATAATGAATTTAGAGAGAGATATTTACTTATATATTTAAATTTTAAAGTTTAAAAATTATAAATATATTATTGTGTTTAATATTTTGTTGATTATGAAAAAGATTTAGTATTTTCATCTTAATTTTTTTAATATTTTATCATTATCAATGAGTAATGGGTAATTATAGTTTTCTCCGTTATTCGTTGGTTAATACCTGCACTGTCCCCACATCTAAAAGAATGGTTAATGGGGCGGGTATAGTATTGTGATTGGCTTTCGGGGATGAGGACGGTAATTGAAAAACCGTCCCATCCGTCCCATTACCATTCCTAATTCCTGTTTAGGATGACTAGTCATCCTAATTTGATGATGTCGGCTGTCTACGCTCAAAATATACTAGCAGCTATCGCAGTATAGATTAAGGTGTCGATCCCACAGAGAAGTAAATCAACAATAAAAAAGTAACAAAAAATAAAAAGAAAAAAATTAAAAATAAAAATTAACTGAGCAAGAAATTGAAATAATAATCACAGAAATAATAAATGAAAATACTAATATGAAAAAAACAAGACTTCAAGATTCACTTAATTACTCATTTAACTGTTACCAACTTTGATTCTTATTTATCACTCAATTATATGCTTCACATCCCAAACACATAACCGGAAAATATAGCTTTTAAGGACAAATTTTAATCTAAAGTATTCAATATGAGAAATTCTTCCAATTAACACAAAAAATAATTCATCTTACTAGTTATCTAAGATTGACAATATATCACAAAGACAATACTGCAGTAAAAGATCAACTAATAAAATAAAAATAATTATAAACTAGTTTAAATCACCACATAAAGAAAGCATGGCTGAATTTATATGAGAAACTAGAAAATAATATATTGAAAATAAAAATATTGAAGAATTTAACAAACCAAATATATAAGCGTTGGAGCACTCTCAGGAATCAAACTAGAAAACAGAAAAACTGCACAATTAAGATTATCTCTCTAGCCTCTCTAAAAACTAGCCTGACATTAAACTCATCTCACACACTCTCTCTAGAAAAAATAAAATTTTCACTCTCAAAATTGGTGTGTATTTTTTCTCTCATGTTCTGGCTATTTATAGCTAAATTTGGAGTGTTGTGCAAATTCTCACGTTTCTAAAGATGGCTTCTGATTAGTCATATGATGTGTCAATCACCCACAATTTCCTTTTTCTTTCTCTCTCTCTTCCTCTTTATTCACGTTTTCTGAGCCTTGCAAGTGATCTCTGTTAGGATATTTATCCTAAAAAGTAGAATTTCAATTTTACTCTTTTAAAATAAACAACTTTCTCTTATGTGCAATTATGATATTTGCTAGATTAAACTATCTCATTTGAATAGTTTATTTATCTGAAAAAGATTTCTTGACTTTATTTGTATATAAAGAAACAAACATGATTAAGTATTGATTATAGGGAGACTTATTTTTTTTATCTAAGTCTAAATGAATTAGTTTACAATCTGTAAATAAAGATGGAATATTTTATTTAGTAAAGATTGTAGTGTTTGTCTATCTCAACGGGAATGATGTGTCTCAAATCATTGAAGTGTCAGACTTCTGATAGAAACACTAGTACAACATAAATAAGTTATGTGTATTGAACAGGACCAGGTAATATAAAGAGTTGGAGTGCCGTAACTCAATTCTTATATTACCATAAACTAGCTCTTAGCGTGTAAATCTTAATCCTTGATATTTGACTGGACTTACTTTTATAGGTTATAGTCTTTTGATTTGTTAAAAGACTAGTCTCTATGAAATTAGAGACAAACTCTGGCATATTAGAGGTTATGGCTTATGAATTGATGGGAACACCAAATAGTTAAAGCACTATACATTAATGCCACTTTAGGTTCTTTCAAGATTCATGGAATAATTAAATCTAAGATCTTAGTATTCACTTTGTGAATTAGTTGATAATTTTATCTAAATGGCCATTGAGAACAAAATTATCGATAACATTATTCCTTGATAGAAAGATAGTAACTTAAAGTTAATATGTGTTGGAGAGGTATTACAGTAATTTCACCTATCTAACTACGACATTGTATAAGAATTCTATATGTGGTATAGAATATGCTAGATGGATCGGTTAATCAAGGTAGTTAATTAAATCTCTATAAAAGGCATGATGTAATACCCCCTTAGTCTAAGGTTATTAGATTAGGAGATGTTATCATTGAATTCCTTAAAACATAGATAAAATGCGGAATATTTTTTTAAAAAAAATAATAATAACTCATTAAAATCTCTATTAAATTCTCAAAGAGAATACTAACAGTATATTGAGGTCACATAAGTTAAAGAAAACTTCTAAAACTATAAAATATCATTAATAGAAAATAAAGGCTAGAAAATGTTCATCCAATTAAAATCTAGACCATTAGACCACCATGTCGCCAAGTCGCCTCATCACTACCATCCGCCATCCTAGTATTCATCACCTGAAAAATGTTAAATAATATAATGAGCTAAAAGCCCAGTAAGTAAACCATAATGCACACAATTGATGAGGCATACTTTAGTTATTTTCAAAATAATGTTCTTTGTGATCTTTTTATAACTTTGAAGATGTTTCATTTTAATCCTTGAGAGCGCTCAATGTAATGCCTAAGCTTTTGGTAACCAGTGGGCTGTGATTGCTGAACCAGTTTTTATTTTGCTACTGACTCCTTGGTAGAATCATATTAGAGGTATAAAGTGAGTGTACCTAACCTATATAGCCACACACACATTAATGAGCCCGAAAAGGGCCTATCGTCCCCGGAGTCAAAATCATATAGGGTACCTCCCTAATATAGTCTATTATCATTTATCCTTGGTGGATAAGCCAGTCCTCCGCTTCCCGTGCCCACTCAGCCCTCTAGACATAGACACACACCAATTTCTTTAAAATCTTACTTTTTAAAATCTTTAATTAATTTAGAAAAAATTATTCTATTATAAATTATTGCTCTTTTGAAACATACCATTTTATAAAATAATGTCATGCATATGGATGACCATGCCTCACGTAAAATAATATGCTATATGTCATCAATTTCTACGTAAAACACATATAACACATAATTATACAATATAAAACATATAAACAATTAAAGCAGTTAAGTATGGTTTACTTACCTTAAGTTCAAGCAAAAATAAAAAGTCAAGAAAAGTGAGAATGTCCTCCGAATGCTTACGGCTTACGTACCCCGCCTATATTATCGGTATTATAAGTGCAAATTTATTTAATTTATTTTTCTTATTTCAATGTAATTTCTCGAAAGATTATTTTATCTTTGATGCACTTAAAATGAACATAATTTATGTATAAAACTGAAAATATCAAATATAGAATATAATCAACATCTCATACAATAATCCCATAAATAATTTCATAGAATACGCTTGTAGTTTAGAACTCTGAAAATTTGTACAAAACAATAACTAAAACTGACAGCAGCTCATATAAAAATTATATCTCATTACTCACCAATCAATTTGACGTAAAATTTCACAACAACATTCTTAACACAATATTTTACCATACAAAATTAAAAGAAATCATAAAATACACTTAAAAATAATATTTATGTATTTTTAGATTTTAAACACAAAATCTGCTAATTTCATTTGTTTTCCGACTAACAGGAACAAAATGATTTATTTCTCCTACTACAAAAATATTTTTATACTGAAACTTCTTAGAGACATATTAGACATATAGAAATATAACGAAAAAGTTTTATTGGCTCAAAAAGTGACATTAACTAATTATTCATAATTTATAACCATCCTCTTATAAAACTGTCAGCACCAAATCATAACAGTACACATAAAATTTAAAAAATCATGAACAAT
>JXTC01000105.1:164000-182137 GCA_002914845.1 Trema orientale
TGTGTCAATTAAATATTAATAACATTAATGACAATAATTACTTAGTTAATTAATTTCAAATAAATATATTAGATTATATAATTACATTTTTTTTTAGGAATCTACAAAATTTTAGTACGCATGTAAGACAATTAGATTCATAATGCACTCATAATTAAATATAATATGACAAATAAAAATTCTCAACATGCAGTAAATGTGAACTTTATGTTATAATTTTAAATCAGGGCACGTATACGTCGATCGTGCATTGTTGGACATTATCACTGCATAGAATCAAGTTAGGCACAAATACTATATAAATTAAATAACATTAAATGCAATTAATAATAAGTAATATTTAGCAATTCTAGTGCATTCTAATCATTGGTATTACACATGACATCTAATCTAATAGTGCAATATTAAGCGTTTAGTGGAGTGTCCCATTTACTAATAGTATTTATATAAATACCATAATAAGAGTTATTATGTATTTATCATATTATTGAAGCTTAGATTATTTGGATCCATTAGGTCCCTTGTCTAACTCAATAAAGCTCATTAATTGGTTGGTGTTTGTGAAATTATTTTCATGAAACTTTGTTAAATAATGTTTCTACACAGAAGTTGGTATTTTTATAAATAAGTTACATGAGTTGGACATATTTATAAAAATACACTCAAAGCCCAAATTGGAGAACAGGTCCAATCCTAGTTGGACTAAGATTAGCAGTTTTTGGCCCTATATATATAAGATATATGAGAGAAAAAACTGTACAGTAATTCTAAGTGTGCTACAAGCATAGACACACAGAGAGAGGGAGAGAGAGAAAAATCGGCCAAGGTTGAGAAAGAGAGGAGAGAAAAAGTTTCCTGCAATCTCATAGTCTCATCTCACGTCCCGGTATTCCAAAAGATCAAGAAGGTGTTCTTGATCGTTCTCCAACGTAGGGTTCAACTTGGTGTCCACTCACCTTTTCAACCAAGAGCAAGAGCATAGACAAGAAGATCTAGGGTTAGAGATTTGATCACTATCAACAAGGAGATCAAGCAGGAGCACGCTACAAGAGGTAAACCCTAATCTCATCTCTAGGATTTTGTATCTAGATTTGATTTATGTTATACAAGATCTTATATATGATGTATGCATGTTCTATAATTATGAAAACTGTTTTCATGTAAAAATTTTAAAACGTAAATCCGCTATTTTGCCGCTGCGTTCATGATGTGATCATGTGTTTTCCATATTTGCATGCATGCATGATTTTCCTAAGTGTTAGGCCCAAAAACCAAAAATCTCGTGTGGCCAAAACCCGTGAACTCGGCACGAAAATCACACGTTATTGGCTATAAGAAAAGGCTGACTTTTACGGTTGATGTGGCAGCCTTTAAATAGGTGAAGGACCGGTTGCACGGCGCTCGCGAAGTACTAGATCTGGCACGGCTTAGTGAGATTGCAGCAGTTGACGTCGGCAGGCCCCATGTGCTCCCTGCCCTTCACTCGCCTGCTTGCCGTGTGAGCTGCACGCACCCGTCAGATCAAGCACTGATCTCGATCAAATGGTTGATATCTCATCTTGTATTTCACTTCGCACACGTGCGACTGGCCTTGCTTTTTCCGATTTTTTTCCTTTTTCTTTAATCTATATCAGAATAAAAATTTAACTAAATTACAATTTAAATTAAAATTAAACCTAAAAGATAATCTAAATCAAATATAATCTGAATTTAATTAAATAAAATTAAATTATCTAAACTAAATTAAATTAACTAAATTAAATAAAATAACTAAATTAAATAAAATTATATCTAAGTACTAAAAATCAAATTAACTATAAAACAACCTAAATTAAACTAAAAATACTCAAAAACAAACAAAATTAATGAGAAAGAGAACGTAAATAACTCTATTTTCATAGAGTTATTATCAGCACTTAGTAATTTAATGATGTCGGCACTCGGCAGGATCAACCATCCAAATTGTAACTTGCATGACATATAAAAAGACAAAATTATCTTGTTTTCGAAAATTAAAAAGAAAAAATTCCATTGAATTAGTAAATCACTACAAATTTCACTTATCTATCTAATTTGGTTAAAATTGACATATAAAAAGACAAAAGTATCCTTGCTCTAAAGGTTTTTTTAAACAAACCCTTACTCTAAACTTGTAGTCTTGAACCCAAACAAACACAACCAAAACAACAATAAATAATAGTGAATAAACAGGAAAAAAATATAAATATAAGAAGATTTAGTGAAGAAAAGTCTAATATAATTTTTATTAAAGACACTTATTCATTCGTCAATTAAGTGATTGTGTTTGGATAATCTTGGTCATTTTGGAGAAAAAAATATTATTTACTTTTGACCAAATTAGGGAAAAAAAAAATATAAATACCCGTTTTCTTAAGCATGTTTTCTTAAATACCTATTTTTTATTTTTATGTCACTAATACTCATTTATATACCCATTTTTCGGTAAATGTAACCACAAATATTTTATACATAAAATTTATATTAAATTTCATGAATAAAATTTTTTACTTAAAAATAGGCATACATTTCAAAATATATATCATGTGTATAAATTTATATTGTATATGTAAACCATAGCTAAAAATTTACATTGTAAATGTATACGACAAGACTAGTAATTCAGGTCACGACATGATAATATGACTCGAAATATGCACGAATTTAGCGGATTTAAGCTTGTCAAGTGCGGGTCAAAATAGGTTAAACCCGATTAAACACAATTAAATAGCATGTCAAAATTAGTTTAACCTGCTAAACCCAAAATTGATATATCTAACACGATTAAATTTTTGAGACTTTGAATTATAGTTTTTGTGTTGAGACTTAAGACTTTCCTGTTATGTTTTATGTACTAAATTTGAAAGTTTTATTTTAGTTTCAAACTTTGGATTATATATATATATTGATCGATTATGGTTGATTGGTATTATTGAAAATATTAAATAAGCTAATAGATTGTATCAGATAATATTGGAAATATGAGATAGGTTAAAGTGTTAAACTTAATTATGTTAATATGTTATATTAGATTGAACTAAATATGACATATATAAATAGGTTAAACTGAGTTCAACTAATGGGTTAAACAATAACCATGTTAGCTGGTCATGTTAGATTGGGCAATACCTATTTAAATAATATTAAATGAATTGTTCACATGTTAGCATGTTTATTTAGCATGTCGTATATGAATTCACAAATTATGATACGAATACTAAATGTATCGTGCTCAGGTTTAATGGTTACTTTTTATAAATATGTCTCAACACTATATAAATATGACACGATAACATGAACTGTCACTCATATATATAGTATACGTATTTTATACATAAAATATATACAAAAACGGGTGTTATTGATATAAACTGAAAAAATAGGTATTCACGAAATATAAGGCGCAAAAAACAGAAATTAGGTGTAAATTTCTCTCAAATTAGACATAGGAATAAAATTTATACTGATTTATTAATTTGAGGGGCATTTTTGTTATGTGTGAAAACTGATAGATAAATCGAGTATTTCATCAAAACCTAGGCATATTTTTGTTATTGTTATTAAATTTTAAATCCCAGTTGATTTGCTTTTTTTTTTCTGGCCTCAAACTCTTGACGCGTACTTGTAAGATCGAGTTTTATTAAGAATTTCTCATTTCTCAAACAGATAGGGCCCCTGGCTTGGCTACTGAGTAACTTCCACCATTAATACCAAAAGAAAAGAAAGGTATTCCTAGACTTATTAAATTACAAATAATTCTCATCAATTTTCGCTAATTAGACCATCTACCTCCTGTTTTCTCCCCTCGTCAAAATGAAAAACAAGAAATGCTAAAGTACCTTTGGTCAATATTAAAAGGGGAGCTATATTTGCACCCCTCTTTGATATAAAAGCACCCATATTAATGATAAAATGACAAAATTAGAAAACTGAAAAAAGAAATTTATCTATGCACCCCATCTCCTAAATTATAATTTTCAGCAGCCTTACTTCTTCACCTCTTGCTACACATTCTCCTTCTCCACTCTCCTCTTTGTTTTATTTGTTTTTGTTTTTCTCTGATCTAATGCATTGATTTGCCTATAAAAAAGCAACATAACTAGTAAAAATAAAAGCAAAAGCAATATAACTGAAAGAAGTAAAAGCTGTGGATGTCCGTTCAAAAAAAAAAAACCGTGAAAATAAGATAATAAACCATTTATTAATAAAAAGAAAAAATAGTAAAAAAAAATACAAAAGTAATTCAAACCTCATTTATATCGATCTTTTCAAGTGCTTATGGTTGAAAATCGAGTCGGAATATAGATATGAATGCATATAAAATTTAAAATGTAATGAAAAAGCAAAAGGAAGAAAGAAAAAGTACAGAAAAAAAAAAAAGTTCCTTGAGTTAGTATTAATATGTCTTCAACTTGTCTTGAGATCTTTAGATATTTTTTATGGTTTTAGAAGTCTCTTGGAGATTTTGTCCTTAGAGAATATGGGGTGTATTAGGATAAAATATTCAAAAATTTATTTTAATTGGGGATAAATCTGAAATTAAAAGAATATCTTTTAGAAAAAGAGGTGCTTTAATGTGAGAAGGGGGTGTAAATAAAGCCCCCCATATTTAAATTGTAAATCAAAAGACTAAAGTAACCTTAGGCAATTTCCAAGTAGAAGAGAAAGGTTTGGAAGATAGATACCTTTTGTATTTTCACTTGGAGGGAGCTTATACCCTCTCAGTCTCTCGCACGTTTCCGCAGTCAACAGCCATATTCTTTTTCTCTTCTTCTTCTTTTGTTTTTTTTTTTAATTAGTAATTTAGAAATTGAATAATAGAATAAATTTATAGCATTATCCAAAAAGAGATTAAAGCCATGATTAAAAGTACTACATATATTTTCATCAAATAAATTCTATGACAGAAATTACAGCCGAAAGAATATAGTTATTCTCTACTTTTAATGATGAGTTTGGTTCAGAAAATAAATAATAAATTGGGGAATAAATAATAAATTGGGGAATTTACACTTAGGGGTCTACTAAACCTTTGTGATGAAAAATAGGACTCACTCATTAATATTTTCAAAACTAACCTCAATTGCTATATCACACATGTAAAATTACTTGGATACCATTTTTCTTGGACAAACTTCAAACTATTTTAGCCACCACCGCCGGTCCCGATCCCGACCCCGGCGACGGCGCCTTCGCTTGACTAGGGTCGAAAATTTTCGACCATAGTCGAACTTGTTCGGCCACCTCTCTCGGTTGTTCCGATCGTTTTTTAATCGGTTGCCAGAAAATTCCGACCTCGGTTGAAAATTTTCGACTGGAGTCGAACTACCATTCGACCGTAGTCGAATAATTCGACTGAGGTCGAAGCCACCCGTCAAAATTTTCGACCAGCGTTCGACCATAGTCGAATAATTTCGACCCCAGTCGAACATGGTCGGCTGTCTTCTCGGTGCCACCTTCGTCATTTTTAAAATTTTCGACTTGGTCGAAAATTTTCGACTAGGGTCGAGTCAGGGATAATTTTGGAACTCTGAAATATTTATTAAATGACATGACAAGAAAAGTCTTATTTTTATAAGTAATTTGTAAATTGTCCAATTTTTTATCACATATATTAAAAGAGGTCAAAATTGATAATCCCCATAAATTTCATAATTGCAGAACATAAGATTGTCTCTAGTTTGTTGTTAGTCTCTACTGCTTTTTTGCGGGCCAAGTTGATATAATTTATTCTGTTTTTAAATTTCAAGTGCTAGATAAAACTACATAATCGTCACTTGACTCATATGACGAAATTGGGCTGGACATTTGAGGACCTAGAGTGATAGTTATACCCTTATTACTTAAAAGAGAGTAACGGTAAATTCTGTTTTAGCATCACTAGTTAAGTCATTTATGAATTTAATGCTGTTGGAACAATAAATTCAAGAGAGGACCATAAATTCAGATTTGCAATTAGAGTTATAACATCAACGCATATATATACATTTGTAAACACGTATATATCATCCAAAAAAAAGAACATTCACATGCCCCAAATACATGCCCCAAAAATTGAAAAATGTAAGCCACATTATGATGTCAATACACTCGAAAAGAAAAAAGATAATAATTTGCATTTATCAATGCTACAACAAATATAAATTGTATGCTAAGAATCCCATTATTAAGAGTGACACTATAAATAATGCTAAGCATACTCAAAATTTAGACCCAAAATTTATTCTCAATGTTGTGATGCCATTTTCAATCACATCTTATTTCAAGGTGGAACCACACAATTACACAATGTAAAGTTGTATAGTTAAAAATAACAGCACATTGTTAGGTGTAAACTTTGAGTTACTCTGGCACTACTCGTGATAATCATAATATACTACCCTAAAGTTTAGATGATGCAAGAGTACTTGCAATACAAGTTTACACTTACTACTTTTTGTAACACTCAGTACTAAAATAGAAAATTTCAGGTGAGTTAGTTGCATCGAAATTTACAGAGAAGTTTCTATTTCTCGTAAAGTTAGGCCCTCAAGCCACCTAGTAACTTCCACCACTACTCTTTTTAAATAAATAAATAAGTAAAAACTTTTCCACCGTTATTTAAAAAAGATATATAACTACAAAAACTCAACTCGATCTTGAATAAATTAAGCAATCTACTTTTAAAAATCATCCCTGTAATTTTCTATACAAATCTATCTTGAACATACTTAGTCTAAATAAAATAAAATAAAAATTGAACAAAAGAAAAAAAAAAAAAAAGAGCATACAAACTCTCTAAATGAAAAACAATAATTTAGGAGAAAACGTTGTAAAATTACCTTCTATTTCATAATTTTTTTACGGAGCTTCCTGTGTTTTGCAAAATAAGGGACTGCCCCTATAATTTGATTTTGTTATGACAAAAAATCTCGTAATTTGATTATTTTTAAAATTCAACCACTTTATTTCATTAAAATTACGGAAATTGATATTAATAACAAAACTACCCTTAGTAAATAGTAGATTTAGACAATAAATTTAAGAATTGCCATACTAGTTTCTAAACAATATTTCGATTTTTCAAATAATATCACAAGTAATAAAATAATTTCCAAACAATTATCTATGTACTTAAACACAAAGTAAAAATATAATAGAAACCTAAAACCACCATCTACTAAGGATAATTTTGTCATTTTTATTAATTTTTCCAATTTAGTTTATATGAGAAGGATTTTAAAAATAGTTAAATTACAAGACTTTCTGGAATAAACAATCAAATTCAAGGAAGTTTTCTCATATTTCTTAAAACACTGGTGATTTCGTATTTTAAAAAAAAAAAATTGAAATACAAGATCATTTTATGACGTTTTCTCATAATCTAGAAAATAATTTTTTAGTTTCCTTGTTCTTTCTTTTTTGCTTTCTTTCTTTCTTTCTTTTTTTTTTTTTTAAGGTTCAATTTTTATTCAAAATTTTGGCTTTGACCAAGGGTATTCAGTCTTTCACTTTAACTTGGGATAAATTTTGACACGGGTATTTGCTAGGAACTAAGATTTTTCTTTCGAAAAAAAAAAATCCCGTTATTTTCAGGAACCAAAAGTGCAGTTAATACAGCTAGTTTGTAATTATCCTAAAAAAGAGATCATTATCAAGAGCCTCAGCCTTAAAGGAGTAAAAGTGCCCTATATAAGGCGAATATTACTATACGTCTATACCAGCCATATCTAACAAATGGATTCTGAATATGGGGTTGTCTTTAATTAAGTAGGTGAAAGAAGCAACTTACCCGCAGAGAACAAACAAATAAATAACTAAAGAGGTGAAAGAATAAGGTAAACTTAAACCTCAAAGCAGAACTAAAATATCAAGTCGTTAGCTCTCAACTAACTATTGGTAGGGAAAATTGTATAGCTACAATAGACTTGTAACAAGGACTGCATAAAAACAAGAAGCGACCAACATGTTTTCTTTCAACTTGCTTTGCTAGGGAAGAAAATCATATATTACTAAAGATAACAAGAAAAGAACATATTTGACAATAAAGCTAGTGTTACAAGGAAAGAAGAATTCACAGAGGAAATCCAAAATGTTACCAGTATGACCACTAACTCTAATCAGCGTCACTCCATTGGGGAAGGACTTGCTAATTCTCCGGTGTCATCCTGTAAACTACCCAACATGATTGCAGTCAGTATCAGTTTTCCGGCCTCAGGGTAGTCCTTGTGCTGCATTAGAATTGATTCGACTGAAGAACCCAAATCCTTCTTCACCAGAGGCTCCAATGTTTCCTGCCTCAGTGGCAACACTTGATCAAACCCTTCACCAAAAGTTTCACCCAAGGGTCCGTAACACCTGCTTGAAGCCTTGAAAAGGACGGTGTGTTTCAAATTCTGCAAGGTTTCTTCGTCAGTCCATCCCTCAACGGTTGAGGCCTGATAGAGTTCGCTCCAATCATCCTGATCAGCAGCATTCTTCCAGCATTCATCCAAAAGATTTTTATGGGCCTTGCGGAAGGAGGAGCTAGTCCATGCAAACACATCGAAGGTGCATAATGAAAGCTCTGGGCTTTTCATTTCAAGGCACAGCTTAATGAGTTCTTCTGGATTAAGGAGTTGCTCTCCAACAGTTTGCTTTGTTTCATCGTCAGGAAGGAATTTCATTATTTCTTCCTGCAATAAATATCAGGTATCAAGATGAAGTAAACAAATGAACATTGTAGTGAAAAGGAGAGAAAGAGATGTAATGATACAGTCCAACAGTTTCATAATGCAATTGCGACGTGTAATAATGACCATAACAAAAGATGAAGGCAAGCGACTAATAGGGATAACTGTAATCAGATCTGCTAGTTGGCAAGCAGCACCTCAGACAAAACTGTCTTTTGGATCCAAAAAATTTACAACAATGAACAACCCAAGTGTGGGTGCGTGCGTGTGAGAGAGAGAATCCTCTTTTTGAGCTCAGTAAACAGCAATGACACGAGTTGTTTCTGTTACGTACTACAAAGGACAGCCCGCAATGACATCCCTTATAAAGGTGCCGTGATTTAAGCTAAATTACCACAACCAAAGATCACGTTCATTAGTTGTCAAACATCATCGATGGATAGGGAAGGGACAGTCGGGGACATCTTTCAACTAAATGATAAAAATGGCAATTGAATTTGTTAACATACCTGCAGTTTTAGTATCTTCAAATCAGCTTCAATACGCTTCACATTTGACTCGGCATCCTTACCTACCAATTAAGCAAATAAATAGACTTTCAGCCAAAAGAGAAACTAAAATAAATAAATAGTCTTAGGAAGTCAACTCACCAACATAGACAGTAACTATACAGATTTTGTAGAAAACAAGCCAAATGGAAAATGAAGATTGTTCAGTGCCCCCGTTTAATTATATTATTAAGTACGTAGTCCACCCAGAAAAAAAAAACATCTGACGTAAGTAGCACAAATCTTTTGGATCCAACATTTTTTTTTTTTTTCCAAAACTGAAGCTTTGATTTACCCATTTTTA
Organism: Trema orientale; assembly: GCA_002914845.1. Classification (NCBI taxonomy): domain Eukaryota; kingdom Viridiplantae; phylum Streptophyta; class Magnoliopsida; order Rosales; family Cannabaceae; genus Trema; species Trema orientale. The sequence goes on from JXTC01000105.1 coordinate 173,522, forward strand.
AAAAGACTTCTGATGCAAGCAAAAATATACGGCTTGCAACAAATTAATACATTTCTTTGGTATGACATAATGGAAAATGAAATCAGACAAAGTAAAACCATTCTGAACTTTAATTGCTGCAAGATTCAACTGATATATACAAAGAAGGCTTCTAGGAGTAGTCACCTGCTATTGCAGCTATCTTTGAGAGATTCAAAAGGCGCTTCCTGTCTTGTAACTTTGGTACCACATTTGCATAGCCGGGGTCTGTCCCCTCTTCAGCTTCTGAAATGGAGCTTTCATGTTGAGAAAGGGCCAATAAGTGAAGCGTTTCAGAAGCCAATGAAAATTGATGAAGAAAAAGTTCATGAAGCCAAAGAAGATCCTGATGACGCTTTAGAAATATAGATAGCTCTTCTGGAAACTCTTCCCCAAGCCTTAGAAGTTCAGAAAATTTCCTACTCACATACAACTGCTTAAACACAAAGTAACTGAAACCTCCATTCGGCCCCATGCTCTCATGCTATACACCAGCACATTAGGAAACGTTTCAGCAAGAGTAAACACATCAATTAATTAATGAAGTACCAAAATGCACAAACATATCAGCATTATCCACGGAATAATGAAATGAATTGAAACGTAATTAGAGTTTGGGAAAAAACTGAACTCAGAAAATAGTAAAGCAAGAGAGTGCATAGGGAGGATGACAACACGTATAAATGACATGAATTGTTCTACCTTAGAAAGCATTCCCAAGAGGAAAAAAAAAAACTACATATATATTATATTATATATTAATACTATATAAAGGAAACGACACCATACAGAAGAAAACCATTTAGGGAAAAACAAGAGAGGTTTATCGTATTTCAATGATTAAATAAAAAATCTTTACCGGCACAATATCACCCTTGCATTTTTCAAAATTGGATTTCATTAGGAGCACGAATTCTCCTTTCTTGGGCCAAGCTTTGATCTATGGGAAATCCCTAGCATGCTTGTGCTTTGTAGTCAAAGGTTTTGATTTATCAGGTAGAAAAAAGTTGGATAAAGGAAATTGTGAATTTTTGGAGGTGTGTTACCTCACAAGTCCCAATGTTTCAGAAACAAACAAAATATAAAGATAAAAACGTGACAAGAAATGACCATATTCACATCACATAGTAGATCAAAATAAATGACCGTAATCCTACCATTAGATTTCTAAGCAGTTCTGAATCATTGAGGTCACAGCATATTTTCCATAAAAAATCATAGCATTCGTGCCGTTTTGCAATTGACAGTAGTTGTGAACAAGACTTCCTTAGAATTTCTTCCATGTGTACACCAGTTTCTTCGCTTAAATCCTGAAACCAAAAGTAATTCAAGATTGATTATGTATCCACTTTCATGAAAACCAAAAGAACATACTGATTGCTTAGCTAAGCCAAAGAGATTAAACCTGATGCCTAGCTTCCACAAATTCTTTGACCTGTTGATATAACGAGTTGAGCAGCACATCCCTCCTACTCCAATACTCATCCAACAGACCTTTGTGATCCTCCCCAAGCTCAACTTTAGCACTGACAGCACCAGCATATGCCTCAAGTAGAACTTCTGTCAGTGCTTCTAGATGAGTATATAAATCTGACTTTGCAGACACATCAAATCTAGATGCTTCCTTTAGCAGCTGAAGCATAAAGGAAGCAATACTCCACATCCCATTCCGCACCACATGTTTACAATACCATGGTGTTAAGCCCTCAGGTGGAGGATACCATAAATGGTGCTCACTTTTGTAGTTCATGGCTGTCCGAACTATAGTAACACATGCATTGGACAATTCACAAGCTCTCTGGATCTGAACTCCAAACGGCTGCTCTGCACTTATTATATATTCCAGCTGTCTGTCTAAACAATAAAATACTTCTTCAAGATCTGAAACCTTACTATAGAATACTTCAGCATTATCTCTGTCCATCAGAAGAACAGTACTTCGCCTGGCTCTTTCACCAACAAATTGAATAAGATCCCAAAGAGCACCTGATGTCTGAATTTCTTGACTAGAGTTAGAGGAACCAACACCTGTAGAGCGGTTCTGGCCAATAACGTTTTGCAATTCCCTCAGTTGAATCATTCCAGCAAGCTTTTCACCATGTTCCAAGATAATTTGCAAGGAATGTCCTGCCAACAAAAGTTATAATTAAACTTGAAAAGTCTCACTTCTCTCCTTTTGTTTTCTTAGTAAACTTGTCAATACATAGCACATATAGAATTGCAAAGCTGCCAAGCAAATCCTCTCTTTAGATGCCATTACCTCATGCTACAACAATTTAGGTAACATGGTCATAAAAGAACTGATACACTGTGCACATTGGTAACATTTTCCTGATAAAAAATAGCATTCAAAAACAATAGAGAGAACAAGATGTTGCTCATGGCTTACTAAAGACATCCGGCAGTAGGAGTCTATACAAATTCAGAAAGCACAGAGAAAATAATCTGGTTTCAAGATAGTACGTGGGTGTCAACATAAGTAATATACAATTGTGCACAGTAACATGCTAATAACAACATGACATTTTATCACAACCTGAGATCCAGTAACCATGAAGCAACTATAACTAGGTTTCTACTAATTTAAATAGATATTGTGCTACAGAAACATTGCGAAGGGCAAAAGACTACAAATAAGAAGTGTCCATTAATCAAAGTGGAGTAGCTGAGAATGCATGCAGAAGTTGTGTTCCATTATCATCAAAAGTGGGACTTTTAAAGTTTCAATACAAGCCCCATGTAAATTTGATTAAAGATATTGTGCAATACGACAAATAATAACTATATGGCTTACTTTGTCTAGAACACAGCTCCTCGTGGCATTTAGACAGAGCAAGAAACTCGAGAAACTTTTGATGCTTTTGCTGCTTTTCCAAAAGTTGGGAGGAAACAACGGCCATGGCCAAAATCTCAGCTCCTCTGGTTGTTGTCCAGTGTTTAGCTAAGGTGTCGACAATTGATTTGCTCATTCGTGCAAAAACATTTGTTTCTTCACCCCTTTCAAATGCTCTGGTTCTTTGTAGTTTTTCAAGCGAACCTTCAACCTTCCCTGATAATTGAAAATCATGAAAAAGCTGACCCAACAAAGTTTCTGATTCTTCATCTTGGGCACTTCGGTGTGCTATCACACCCACAACTGCCCTTTTTCTGTCTCCAGCATCCAGTGCTTCAGAACTAGCCCTTCTAGGAGCCACATTGCCTCCAAATGAGAGGTTTTTTCGCTCCTCTTGTGCAGATCCTTCATTTGAACTACCTTTACGTGACAAGCTTCTTTCAGGTGGCTCAACTCCACCAAGAATCACAGCCTTTTCAGGTATTGCCCATATTCCTGCTTTTTCAGTTAGTACAACCCATGCCCCTTCTTCAGCATCGTCTGTAGAAGGAAGAATTGAAGCATCTAGTACTTTACCCGCATCATTAGGTAGGTCAAATTGATAGAGGCGGGTAGAGTTTCTATAATAGTGGGAGACTGTTGCTGTTCCATCATTAGAAAGTATTATTGTTGAACCGGAAGGCTTTCCCCCTACTCGAAGTTTCATTGAGAACAGAAAATCTTCATCTTCAACTCTTGCTTTTGGGATAATCACTTGGATCGGAGCTTTTTTCTCTAAAACCCTTTCTTGGGATACCTCTATACTCAGCCCAGACTTGTATTGCATGGTGAGAAGAGAATACTGCGTGTAGCTTGAACTACTAACCCGGTCCTTACAGAATGTGGCAACAAGAATGGTAATAACTTTCCCATGACTGTCTACCTGCACATCAAGAGGCCAAATACGCTTCTGCCCAGCTAGATCCTTTTTAATCCCCAAATCTCCATCAGTGCCTATAATTTCATGTGACCAGACCTTTGACACATTTACATCAGGAGAAAGTTCAACATTAAAACAGTGTATCTCATAATCAGTCAGAACAAAAAACTGCCTGCTGGATTCTTGCACAGATGGATGTGAAAAACGCCAGATCAGCGACCTTGGATATCCCCTGCTTCCTATAACTTGACCACCATCACCACTTTGGGAGCTTAAACTTGAAGTATCCCAGTATACTTTTTGACGTTTAATACCCGAAAGGCTACAAAGAAACTGCCATAGCTCACCATTTGAACTAGAAGCAAGCGCAATGCAAACACGCTGCAAATTGGGAACTGCAGAAGCAATCAAAGAGTTAAAAGGACACAATCCAGTCAAACTACTCCTTTGCTTGTTCAGGGTGGTCTTCGCATTAATAGGTGTAGAAGTCACCTCCGATTCATTAGAAGATGCAATACTGATAAGTGGAGCAGATTTTCCTTCAGAGTATATGTCAGGCCAGTATACAAAAGCATGAGTTTTTCGGTTACACAATATAATAGCAGCATAGTTATGATGTTCTACAACTTTCTTTGTTCTACTAGATGTCCCATCCCAATTGACAGCACAAAGCAACCAACATTTACCATCACTTTTGCCAATATCTCCACACTCTAAAACAGTTGAAGGGATTTCAAGAACAATGCATTTCTTTGAAGCAGCAGGAGATAGGTAACTCCAAATGAAAAGTCTGCTACCACAAATAATCCATGCAATAGACGTACCCTTCTCCATTCCACCAGATATAAATGCATCACCTGTCCAATAAAATAAAACATTTGACATGCGCAGTAAACAGAATATCATATTCTAACTTCTAACAATCAATTTCAGAGCCTGCAATCTGTACTTAACCCCCCACTTTTCCCCAACAACACCCAATACGTAGGCCATGGAAACGCATGCTTCTAAAATAAACATAAGTGATTTTCTATCAGACTGGAAAAAATTTTAAAAAAAAAATATTCGTAATGGAAGATACTTGGAGTGAAGTATACAAACCAGGAACACGCTTATGCAGCAACTTGGTCTGCTCATCACGAACTACCTGGGGGAATTCTCCAACATATACAGGCTTAATCGGGTCTGTGTCATCTCCTTTCTCGTTCTTACTAACAGTCGGAATTCTACGTAAAATACGTGACAAATTATTCAATAACTATTACATGAACCAAGCAAGAATCTTCTACATCGGACTTACGGGCCACCACTGCGATTCAATGCCACATTCAGAAATTTTCTACTTAAAACACAAGGTACATTTATGCCATTCTCTACTGAAAGACAGAATAAGCTAAAGCCCGAGATTCATACACATATTACTCCCACGAATCTGTATATAACTATGAACACAATGCCAATAAAATACACAATTAACCAACGTTTTTAGCAAATTAAACTCCATGAACGCATACATTGACATTCAGAACAGAAATGGCGGTGTTACCTAGCGAGAACGGATAATCGAGGAGCCCAAGGCGCCGGAGTGCCGGTGCTGGGCCGATTCGGGACCGAATTGTCGGAACTTGAACGGCGATTATCGGCGAGAGGAGTGACCGGAGAACCGGTCCCCGCGTGCCCTAGATTGGGGTCTCTGCGAGTGCGAGAACTCGCATTGGACCTCTTCGTTCCAGGCGAGAACATCTTCTTCTACTTCTCTTCTTGGGCTCAAACTCTTGAAAAATGGAGGGAAATTTTGGGGGTTTTGGGGGTTTAGGGTTTTTGCTATAAAGCTTTGTGAAAAAAATGTGTGCATATGTGTACTGTCCGAGTTGAAAACTCGAGGCATGATCAGGTGAAACGCATGCACGACCACAATCGATGATGTGTCAAAGTAACCGTTCTATCAAGAAAATACGACATCACTTAACACTCGGACCGTTGATCGGAGGTTGTTTCTGATGTAACCCACAAGCGTAGCACTAGCACACAAAGAAACAAATATAATGAAGGGTTATTATTACTAAAATACCCTCTGTTTTGAAAAAAAATGTGAAAAAAAATTCTTGTGTTTTTTGAAATTCAAAATAAGTACCTTCTATTTAACAAAAATTATCACTAAAATACCCTTTGTTTTGAAAAAATGTGAAAAAAAACCCTTGTATTGTTAAAATTCAAAATAAATACCTTCTATTTGAATTATCATATCATTTGATATCTTTGACCAGTCAAAATTTTCAAAAAAATAAGTAAAATTAACATTTTACTAAATATTATATTATTTTAATAAATACATCACACTTGAAAATAAAGGGAGAGAAAATACACATAGTCTAAAACCTCTTAAAAAAATTCTTCTATCCATTGTTGTGGCACAAATCTAGGAAAAAAAATCTAAAATTTTTGAAAATTTATCAAATAGAAGGTATTTATTTTGAATTTTTAATTATACAATGTTTTTTTTCACATTTTTTTAAAACAGAGGGTATTTTAGTGATAATTTTCGTTAAATAGAATGTACTTATTTTGAATTTCTAAAAACACAAGGTTTTGTTTTCACATTTTTTCAAAACAGAGGGTATTTTAGTGATAATTTTCGTATAATGAATTACATTTTTTATAACTTGCATTTTAAGCATTTTGAGTGTTTGTTCAATTTATATATTGTGTTTTGGTTATTATCAATATTGATCTCCAGTATCCCTATAATATATATATATATATATATATATATATATATATATATATATATATGGAGGACTTCTCAATGGTTACAATTTTTTTGTGATCATGAATGGATACTAAAAGAAGTATTGATAGCATTAAATTTTTTTGATGGTAATAAATAGCATTAAATTTTTTTGGCCAACTACCAAACTAATCACCACCATAGGATATTAGATCTAACGGCTTAAACCATTGTAACCATCCATGGGTAAATATTGTTGTAACCATTATATATATATATATTTATATTGTATTAGTATTATATCATAAGATAAAGTATCATTATTATATATATATCTATGACACTATCATCCATATTATACATATATATATCGCATTAATATTATTATATTTATTATTATTATTATTATTTAGATTTTGGAATACTGAGTTACTCACTCCTTTAATTTCTATTACTCTACAAGGTGCCAACAAACTCTATATTGTACTAACATAATTACTAACATTTAAATTTTGCAATTTAAATTCCTGCAGATCCGTGGAGTGGGTTATTTAGTATGCTGTTGTGTAATGGGATCGCACTATTTACAACCTCCTATGTTATTTTCTATACTTTAATTCCTGTAGATCCATGAGGTTAAGTTGTTTATTCAGACAAGTTGTGTAATGCGACCGCTTTATATACTACCCTCTCATGTTAAATTCAGTAATTTAAATTCTAGTCATTTAATTTCAGTATACTAATCTAGCAAGATTTTAACTGTTTAACATGTGGTGCTAGATTGTGGCCCACAATTTTCATTATAATTAATTATTATTATGCTTAATTTTCTTTTGTAGAAAAAGCACCATTCTCCCAAGCAAGTTTTAAATTTGATTTCTTCTAAAATACATATATTTAAATTTTTAATCGTAATTTAGTAAATATAATGGTAAAAATTGGTGTTCGACCCATATAAGGTATAGATTTGTTACAAATTCTAAATACAAAGGAATATTCAAACTTCTTATTTTTTTTTCTTAGATACCTAATATCGTACTTATGTTCCTAGCACTAGATATTATAATAAGATTAAATTTGTGATAGTAAAGAGTACATAAGCTTAATCCTAACCATTATCATGAAAAATATGAACTATGTTCCTTAATTTTGAAGTTGAGTTTTGTTGATGCATCCTAAATCTTTTTTGAAATATTTTAAGGGTGTCCTACCTTGCTTGTAAAACTCACTTGATATACTCAATAAATTTTTGGCTAATGTTATGGTAGAATACTTTCTTTTTAGTCTAACTATTGCATGTATAGCTCAAGATTGAGTGATTTTTAGTCTCACCAGTAGAGCGCACAATAAGGTTATGGTCTCACCCTAAACTTATAAGCTTTAATTTTTTTTTTTTAAATGTGAAAGTTATGCTAAAGTAAAGAATATATGTACAATTTTCTTTTAAAACTTTGATATAGTAATCCATTATTTTTCTCATAGAACATATTTTAATTACATCTAAGTACTAGCTAGATTTGTGTTTTCATCAATAATCTGTTGCAGGTTGAGGACTCATTCTTCTCCTTCTTCAAATTCCAATTTGAATTACTCATGAAGAAATCTCAAATAAACAATAGAATAAGATCCATGTTACATCATATTTAAGGCTATGTTTGGTAGGAAAAAAAAAGGGAGAGGAAGGAAAAGTTTTAAGGGAAAAGTAGAGGGAAACAAAAATTTGGGTTATTTGGTAGAAGAAAAAAGGTAAGAGAGGAGAAAAAAGGAGGGAAAAAAATAGTGAGACATACTCAAATATTTTTCTCCCAAAAGTGGAGAGAAAAGGGGGAAGAGGATAAAATAATCATTTTAAAGTGAATTTTACCAAATTAATCTTGTACAATAATTTTAAAATTTTAATAAAGAGGGTAAAATAATCATTTTAAAATTAATTTTTTTTTATCCCTACTTACTAAACAACAATGGAGGAAAGATACTTTTCTTTCCATTCTATACATTTTTCATCCCTCTTAATTTTTCCTTCCTTCCTACTTTATTTTCTCTCTACCAAACATAGCCTAAGGGATAGCCTAAGGGATTCCTTGGTTCAGGACATAAAAACATTGTCACTCAACCATT
>JXTC01000105.1:182166-260302 GCA_002914845.1 Trema orientale
TTTTAAGTACTATCTGTACAAATAAGAATCCCTTTTGCTATATGATTTCTTCTTCATATAGATAGATATAGAATCAATAAAGCAATTAGTAAGTGAAAGTATATAACTAGTTTTATACAACTTTATGAATATATAACGTAAGTATTAGCTAAATTATTGAAGTTCATGTTAAATTTTTTGCATTTTATTGTGAAACGAATGTTGAATACATATATCTTTTGCATAACTTGGGTAGACTAGTTAGGCTGGTGTTTTTTAAATTAGATGATATATATTCGTATGGATGTTCGAGTCTGAACTCAAGAACATGCGTCGCATAACATAATCTATAACTTTGTAGGCATATAAAGGCTTCAAAGTTCAATATATGATTGATTCTCATAAAAAAGAAAGTCTACAAACAATATAGTCCTTAAAGTCCAATAGACATTGGGCCAATTTAATAAAGCTGTAGATTTTAAGGAAAACACTTTTAGTTGTGCTGAAAGAAAAATCCGTTGTAGCGTAAAGTAGCAGAGTATTTGGTAAACTGTAATTTTAAAGTGCTGTGACTTGAAAAAGCATATTAAAATATTTGGTAAACTGTATAACTGAATTATTGTACAAATATAAAATAACCAAAATAAACATCATTATACAATTATGCACATTTATAAAAAGAGCTTATTAATATTTTTTACAATTATGCGTATTTGTACGTAATAAAGATATTAATACTTTTTAAAAAAAAATTAAAATGAAAATAAACTCAATTAAATTATTTACTCAATTAAATTTATTTTATTTTATTTTAATTTACTTTATTTTTATCTGAATTTAAAATTTTAATAAAAAATCAATTTGGTTACTCTAAAATAATTAATATAAAGAGTATTTTAGTCAATTATGATTTAAATATATTAATACTTTAAAAAAATGTTATGAAAATAAATTCAATTAAATGTGTGGCATGCCTTGGGCCAGCTTTGGCTTTTGGCTGTAGCTTTGTCAAAAATTATTAAATAATCTGTTTTTCAAGTTTTTACCAAACACTTTTTGGCTCACAGATTGTTCGAATAGTACTTTTAACTTGTTAAGAAGGTAAACCAAACTGATCCATTATAAAATAGCTTCAAATACTTTGTATAACTATTATTATTTTATTGATTCCAAAAATCAGTATAATTCATAGTTAATCAACCTATCAAGTCCTAACAATGTCAAAACAAAACTACATCAGGTGTTACTCTTGTCAAATTACAAATCTTAATGCATCTAAATCACAACCCGATAGTTATATCTTTTGGCAGCTTATTACACATATGACTTTCAAAATCTTGATGGAAAAATAAAAGATCAAGCTAGACAACCTAATAAGTAAAAACTTTACTTGATTGAATTAAGTATACATAAATTCAAAAGCTAAGTAAATCTTTTTCACAACAATTTTCAATTTCGGAGCTTAGTAATTTATACCGAAAACATCAACTAATTAAATGACAAATTGACTTAATAAAATATGAATTTAAAGTCATATTTGTTAAATTGAATAATCATTCTCAATGGTACTTTTAACAATTTAACTGTTATAGTCAGGTTATCAACTATATAGTATTAAGAGCCATATTTAAGGTCCAAGTAAAGTCACGATTAACCCATATGGTGTAACTTTATGCCGGTGCTTTATTTAAGATCTATGCTCCTAGTTAGATATTTTCACTTACTATTACGAACTAAGTTATAGGAAAGTTGTAGGATTGGCATGGAAAACTCTTCTTCATAGGAGGGAAATAAATCTTAATCAAAGCGGTTGCTCTGTCTATCCCGACTTGTATAATAGGTCTTTTTAGACTTCTTTTTTCTTTACGTAAAAAGATTCAAACCCAAGTGGCCGCTTGTGGTAGGGCAAATGGAGGAAAAGCGGAAGATTCTTTGATGGACTTGGGATCATTTATGTGTCATCAAAAAATAGGAGGAATGGGTTTTAAAGATTTCATGGTGTTTAACCAAGCTCTTTTGGCAAATCAAGTATGGAAACTTGTCAATATCAATAATTCGGATTCGCTGGCTATTTGAATCTTAAAGAATTAAGTATTTTGTAGAAAAATGCCAATTAGAGCTATATCAGTTGGTTGTGTGTATGTTTGGGGGGTCAAGGATACAAATCTTGGTAGTGTCCGTGTTATTTTTCTTTAAATTTATAATAAGTGGTGGTCATTAGTTAAAACTTTTTTTTTAAAATATATATATATATATATATATTTTGTGGAAAACTATTTTATGAAGGCTCATAAACATGGCAATTCTAGTGCAATTTGGTAGAGCATTTATGGTGTCATGAGGCTTTTTTTTTTTTTTTTTTTTGGAACTTCACTGGAAGGTGGGTTCGGGTAGAAAGATTATAGTTTTTAGCAACCTTTGGTTTCCAAGACCTTCACGGTTTAAACTAATCACGATAACCCAATTCAAATACGGTTGATTTATCTGTGGCTAATTTGATATTAGTTCCGGCGTGCAGAACGAGGCTAAAGTGATATAGGTGTTTGGAGTATTAGTGTCCAAACTGTTTTGGCAATTTCCCTGGGTTTTTCTGAAATGGATGACAAAAGAGTTTGGCATGCAATTTGATTCAAATGGAGTCTTTTCAGTTTGGTTAGGCGATAAATTAAGCAATAGCATCTTCCAAAAGTATACTAGAGAGTTAAAATACAGATCACGCTAGGAAATGGTGATCTTCTAATGGAATCTGAAAAGTTAACAAGATCTTGTATTTTCATTTGAAGGGCTTTATATAATATATAATTTATGCAATGGCCAACTTATCATCTTGTAGAGTTCCTGGTCATATGTTGCTTGCATTATATATCAAGACGATTGGGAAACAACTTCATCATGCTCTTATTTCGTGCAAGCTCTTTGTAAAATATTAGGAGGCTAGCTTGTTTTGAGACCATATGTGCAGTTTCCATGGTCAAGGCTTAGTAAGGCCGATGGTAATCTTTCTATTTAAGAAACTTTCTAAGTCTGACTTTGAATGTTGGTATATTGTTATGTGGATGACTTGGCATAATAAAAATATGATGGTTCATTGAAAAGAAGGAAAACCATTTGATTTCATCCTTGAAGATACTGAAAGTTGGATTCAAGAGTACACAAGTCTTCATTAATTGTTTGTGGTCCTCCATGACCGAGAGTTCTTCAAATATATATTCAGGTGGGTAGCATGAAACAGAATGTTGATACTTCAATGCCTCCGAATGGAGATAGTATTGGCATTGGGAGTCCTTATTCGGGATCACACGGGTGAGGTCAGAGTTGCAATGCCTAAAAATATCTTAGGAGTCCCTGCAGTATTTCTAGTAGAATCTATGGTGGTCACGAAGATTTGAAGTTTGTCCTCTATCATAGTTTGGCAATATAAGAGATTGAGACTGATGTAAAAAATATAGTCTCAACTATTAGAAAAAGAACTCCTTTTGTGATGGAGAGTCGATTATCAATTATGTTAATGTCTTTCTTTCTCAGCTAGGAAATTCTTGTTGCACTTATATTCCATGTGTCAGGGAATTTTGCAGCACATACCTTAGCTAGCTTTGTTTTTAGCATTTCTTGTCCTGTTTGAGATGCCAAATTATATATACGGTGTTATATTAAATCACTTTCCTTTTTTTCTTTTTTTTTTGGAACAATAGTGGGGTGAACTGCAAAAAAAATACTTCATAGATTAAGTATTCTGCAATTTAAATCTTGAAGTTTGGACTTTACAAAATAATATCCTGAGATTATGAATTTTTGAAAATTGATACATCAGGTTTACTTTTTGAATAACTTTAACAAGTAAAAGACAATAAAACCATCAAAATTAAAGAGAATAATAAGAAGCAATTTAGTTATAATAAAAAATATTATTCTCCTTTTGTTACTAAAAGTGGTAAAAAAAAGGCAAAATAGTGCCTTTTTTTTTTTTTTTGCAGTAAACTCATAATAGTGCAACTATATTTCCACTCTCTAAAAAAAAGAGAGAAAGAAAGAAAGAAACTATTCAAATTTGATTTAAGGAAAATATCAAGTATTAAGTAAAGCCGATAGATGCTTATCTCATTCGCTTTATTTAGTCAAGCCAATTCATTAAATATGGCACATATAAAAATTGAAATGTTATTAAGTAAAGCGGATAGATGCTTATCTCATTCGCTTTATTTAGTCAAGCCAATTCATTAAATATGGCACATATAAACATTGAAAGGTTGAAGTGTCATTCTAATATTGACATTCATGTCATGGGCTTCCCATACACTCTCTAAGAGTGAGACTACTTTTTTTTTTTTTAAATTCAAAGTAATCTTATTTTCTAGAATCTATACCAATTTTAACAATAACTCAAAACATTACCAGATTTGGGGGATAAGTTCCGATTGTCTCGAGGACTGAGACATACATCGAGAAGGCAGTACTTGCGGGTCCATGGATAGGCATGGCACGCTCTAATGTATTGTTGCTGCGAGTGAGTGTTGCCCAGTGCGGAACTGCGGATAAACTCTAACTTTCTAGATTCCATATCCCCATGAATCCAATTTTGACTTACCATATCTCACTAACTATATATAACTAACTCATTATTGTCACATAATAAAAATATATACTGGCACCAGAAGGTCTTTTTATTTTTTTATTTATTTATAAGTATTGTTTTACTCAATTAAAATTCATCACGCACGAGATAAAAGTTAGGGAGAGAAAAACATTAAATAATTAGTATTTATTTTTATTATTTTTTCACTAACTTTCCAAATTATGATAGTCGTTAGATTATGACCCAACAGCGGTAGTCGTTAGATTATATGACCCAACGGCTAAAAAAAAATACCTATGAATAGGTTAAAAAAAAAACATATTAGATTGACAACCATATATATACATATACATATATATATCACCCCAAATGACAATTGTTGTTGCAATTCAAACTTTGTATTTTTTTTCAATCCGTTTGTCACAATTCAAAGTTTGTCTTTTCTTAATTCTTCATGCAAAATAATATAGATACGAAAATCTAATTCTAGATAAGTAATTTCAATCCCCAAATCCATACAATTGCATGGATACTTAACGTGAAATTAATTTCTTACACAATGAAAAACATCTTTTCTTAGAAAGGGTAAAATACTTCTCATTCTTAAGCCATGTATGACACCATAATTACCTCATCTTAGGATCCAATGTCCATAAACACCATCTCCCAAAGTATCTTCTGCAATATATCTATATATCAATTGAGATTGGCATTGATAACATGCGTAACAGTCCACCCTTAACCATGTGGATGATATTGTCCACTTTATACCCCATAAGTACTCACCATTTGCTTTTGTGATCTCAAAAAACTCGTTCAAGGTACAAATTTGCAAGATCTTAATATCAAGATATTATTTTACATGTTAAAAGTCAAGATATTTGTATATGGATAATTTTTTTTTTTTCGCATTGTAATATTTTCCTTTTGCTTGAAGAGTTCTTAATTTATGAAAAGGGAAGAGTGATCAAATCCAGAAAACAATTACAATATTTTTGTTCTCTTTTCTTCAAAGTAAGATAAATTAGCAAAACGTGTGCTTAGAAAGATTATGTACTCTTGGCTTTACAAGGATAAAAAAGAACTAATTTATAGATCAATTTACCACAAGAAAGGATTACACTCCCTCTATCTAGCACATAAAAAAAAGGTAAAATAAAGTTATAAACTACTACGGTTCTTTTTTTTATATACAATGAGAATAATGTATGAGAAGATAATACAATAACAAAAGAAAAAAAAAAAAGAAACTTTCAATCCATATTGACGTCTTGGTAGCATGTATTCCACTGGTCCATACTCTAGGTCGTGATTTGATGAGTATGGGTTCTAGTCAAGCAATTTTTTCTTTCAAAAATATAAATAAATAATCGTTATCATTAGTGTCTTTTCAGTGTCACATTACTTAGTGATATAATAAGCAATTTCTAAATGTATCTTTTCTGTTTCACTTAGACCATATTGAATCTGTATTAACTGAATGTTAGGTTAGTGAATATTAAAAGATTGAACATCGACTAGACCATATTTAATTGTGGAGTTATCGTACTTTTCTTTTTGTCAATTTGTTACCGGAGATAAATATTTTGTTTAAAACATAATAATTTCTCTATCCAATTAAATTTGATGGAAAAAAGTTAATAAAAGAATATACGATAAAATATATTAATACAAACAGTTGATAACAAAACGACCTATCATCTATATATAGAGATTATTAAACGACTGACCTGCGCTTTTGCACACATCAAATAGACATTTATTAAAGTTGCAAAATGTTCTTACCAATATTTACGGCGAAAAAATAAAATAATGATAAAAATAAACATCCCTACCAAATCACTAGCTAAACTCTAAAACAAAAACTTTTCCCTAGTAGACAAGAATGGCATTCGGAACACCATTTCATTTCTTTTCCTTTCATTTACTATTATTATTATTATTATTTTTGAACGATATTATTATTGTTATCATTGTTGTTGTTATTATTACACATTTCTTTCCTTTCTTGCCATATCAAAAATTCATTTATATATATATATGCAACAGGGGGGGCAAGTGGGGTAATGAATTTTTTTTTTTTTTATCCTTTAGTATTATTTGAGATTATATTTTCTATTTTGGTCGCATTAAGATTTTTATTTCTAGTTTTGTTCCTACTTTTAATATGTGAGATATTATTGCCATTATAACTTTTTAATTTTTTCGTTTTATATTTTAAGAAAATATAAAATTTTATTTTACTTAGTCTATTGAAATTTTTATTTCTAGTTTTATCCATGTATAAGATGTGATATCATTTTTTTCCCAACTTAAGACTCACTTAATTTTTAATTTTTATTTTCTATTCAATTTTTTAAACTAAAATTGAGAGGGATTAGGAAAATTTTTCATTGTTTCCAATGACTCCAACTCTATATACTAAGTCATGATATGTATATATATATATATGCTCCCAATCTAATAGGTATTTTTTTTAGTCGTTAGATCATATGATCTAACGGCTATCGTAATTTGAGTAGTTAAAAAAAAATAAAAATAAAAAATACATATCATTCAATATTTTTCTCTCTCCTCTTTTTACTACGAAAAGACGTGCGTAACCAATTTTAATTGGCCAAAATAATACCTATAACCATATATTTTTATTATTTTTATACACATATAACTATAAGGTTTATTGTGTTCTTTATACTTATCCTTTTTAGTTAAGAATTTGATTAATTAATTTGTAATTTGGATTAAAAGTGGCAAAATAGGCTAGACCAAATGGGTTGGCCCATAGCCCGTGGCCCGGGCTGGGCCTATATATTTAGGCTTGCCAAACTAATTTTTTTTAAAAAAAATATTTTTAAATAAATTTAAATAAAATTTTTTTTCTAATACTTATAAATATGCATTCCCTCACTCTTACTTTCACACTTTCAAATTTCAATCTAATTATAAATAATTTTTTTAATGTTTTTGTTTTAAACTTTTTTTTAATCAACTATTCAACTTATATACTTATAACTTATTTTATTATTTTTAATTTTTTATCAATAGGAAAAAAATATAACATATTATTTATTTTTTCATAAATTTTATTTTTAAATTTCTAATATTTTTAACTAATTATACATATCATAATCTTTTTTCTTTAATTTTTTTAAAGCGTCGGCCAGTTCTTAGCCCGTTTTGGGCTGGCCCGCCGGTGGGCCTAGGGGCCGGGTTGGGCTCTTTTTTTTAAATTTTCATGCCCGGCTCTAGTTTGGATGTTCATAAAGATGTCATAGATCTTAAGATTCATTTTTTATAATATGACACTCACAACAAGATTATTATATAATGCTTTTAAAATATAAAAATTCTTCGTGCATATTCTATTGTCATTTGGATACACTATTATATATTCAAATATTTTTTTAGTGTTATTATTGTATTAAAAAAATTATTTTTGCCCCGCTGAAAAAAATATTTTGGCTATGCCATTGATTCCACGATTCTATAAATGCTTCTATTTCATGCCTTATTGATTCTCACTTGCAATTTTTTTTTTTTGGCTAAGAATTGTCTCTCATCATTTGTGGAAGCCAAATAAAATTTTTATTACATTAAACACGAGATGATTTATTATTATTATTATTGTTATTATTATTATTATTATTATCTATTTAGTCTTGGGAAAAGTCTCTCAATTAACTTATTGAGTTTGTCTTAAAAAAAAAAAGTATATATATTGAGTAATTTAGACTTGAGTTTGCCTGCCTGTTGTAAATCTCATGTCCTATAAAATATAATTCCCACGCATATTTGCATCCACTAAATAATCCACCCTATTTATTTTCTTAGACTTAGGGCCTATGCTTTATTTCATTATTAGACTTGAATAACCCAAAAGGTCCCAAATAGACGTGAATCTTATTGTATTATAATGTGTGGTCCATGGAGATTATAATGTGGCCGCAAGCGACGGTAACGACACGTGTTGCACATGCGGCTGCATGGGGGGGAGGCATTAACCTGTACGTAACCTTTGGTCAAAACTCCAAAAAAAAAAAAAAAAAAGGTACTACTCTAATCAGCTCGGTAGACTATATTGACCGTTCGATTTAACATTGATCAGCCGGATGTGACCTAATTGGTGGGTCCCACACGTCGAGACCACAAACTTCTGGACGTATGGGCCGGACCAGACATGGGGACCGGCCTAACACATTCTTCTGTCCACAAGTAATTATTTCTGGTGAATTAATAAATCATTAAGACAAAGTTATTAGATTCACATAATTACATTCTTCCTTTGCAATTCTTATATGGATTTTCTTTCCCCATATTTTCAGTAAACGATTTTATTGAAAGTGCCAATTAATTGAGGTAGTAGTATAACTGAATTTCTCTTTCTATCACTTAGTTTCCATCTCAAATCTATAAGAATTTTATTATAAATGTAATTAGTCGTTTAAACCAAACTAATCGAACAAACTCCATGATTAGAAATGGGTTGACAAGTTTTTGAGTAAAATTTATTAATTTATTTCTTTAATCTATTGGAAAGTAAGGATTTGATGTTTGTTTGTTTTAAGAGAAGGGGAAAAAGCGAAAATAAAATAATGAAAGTCTTTTTCTCTAATTGGAAGATTAAATTACGTTGGCAACCAAACTGTTCAAATAACTAAATATCATAGAGGGAAAATAATCACACTACAAGTCTACAACCATTTAGTTGTTAAACATCCAATTGCATAGAAAGTTAAAAGACCAACAACACAAATACCCCATGGTCCCATGCTTTTTTTCCTCCCACAGATATGTATATTAGTTATTTCAATTATTGAAAATAAAATTACCGATTTTGTAAGTTAAAATAAGGA
Organism: Trema orientale; assembly: GCA_002914845.1. NCBI lineage: Eukaryota > Viridiplantae > Streptophyta > Magnoliopsida > Rosales > Cannabaceae > Trema > Trema orientale. Next base: position 191,572 of record JXTC01000105.1, read on the forward strand.
TATACAAGACAGGGTCGATTTAGCAAGTTTAAAAATGAAAAGTAAGAAAACATTTTAATGTTTGACTTGTGAAAATGTGGTTAGAAGAGAATAATTCTTCATTTAATTTTAGTGTCCAAATTTATATCCTGGAAAAATCTTTACCAGTTGAAAATAAAATAAAAAGTACTTGAAACTTTTGCAGACAGATAGTGATTGTGTTTGGTTTGACCTTATGACCTAAATTCATAGAGGAATTGGGACATTGAAAAATTGGAAGAAAATTTGAGTGTAATCTTAACAAATAAATCTATTTTCTTTTAAGAGAAAAATTTACTCATGTATTGATTAAAAATATACTAATACGTATTTCCATTTCAAATTAAATAAGTATTTTAAGAGCAAATTGGTAAGCATGTTAGCACGAAAAATAAGTTGGGATATATATTTTTTATATTGAAATTAAGAAAAATTATAGTTTACAATAAAGAGTTGTGCTAATAACAAATCTCATGTGGCGCAATTATTGTATTAAGCCATCTATTTCTATAAAGTCGTCTAGTTTATAATAAAGAGTTGTGCTAGTAACAAGTCTTATGGTGTGCGATAATTGTATAAAGCTATCTATGTCATAAAACTCACGAACATGTACATTGTGAGCTCATGAGGTTACAATAGTTATAGAAGCACTATTTGATATATGAGTCCATAACACATTCTTTATTTTTTATTTTTCTATTTGAAAGTGCCGTAACATGTATTTCAAAAGACAACAGAAAGGGGAAAAAATTAGAGAGAGAAAAAAAAAGAGGACAATCTGTAATTTCAAGACAAAAGGTTAATTGTACAAATTTAAAAAGAAATCTCATTCATAAAAACTGCCTTCTAATATTAAAACCCGTAACAGATGCCGTATTCTTTTTGACAAGGGGACAAGTGCCACAATTTGTGTTATTTTAGCATTATTGACAAGATATTTCTAGTTATATTTGCCTTAACTATTGAGATCCTTATTCGAACACCTCCATTATTAAGTCAAGGAAAATAGTTATTCTGTGCAATCAAATACTTAAAAAAAAAACGGATTTTTAATTAAATAAACCAAATAATGTGATGTAGTAATATAACTTCCATATCTAAATTTTAATATACTATATAAGAGAACCCCTAAAAATAAAACAGTGAAAAAAAAAACACTCTTGGTTATTATTTTATGGAAGATATATTTGGTCAGTAGAAGCAAAAACAAAATGTTGCTGACCCCAAAGGCCAAATTTAGGTGGAGAACAAGTTTGGACCAAAAAACAAAAAAGGTAAAAAATAAAAATAAAACCTCGCTGTCCACTAATTATTATTATTATTATTATTTTCAGGAAAAAATAAATACAATTACATTATATTATTATTATCTGAGACCTATCAATCCCATTTGAGAGACACGCACCCAACCACAAAAAAAAAAAAGAAAGTGGGCAAAAAAAGGGCAAAAATAGCTGAGCTTCACACTCACCCTCACTCTCTCTCTTTCTTTTTCTCTCTCAATCGGTCTCTCTTTCTTTTCTTCCCCGAATCAAATGTAGAGAATCTACTTTCTCTAATTCTAACCCATTTTTAACGCAGGGTAAGTTCAATTTTGGTTTTTTTTTGGGTCTTGTTTTCTAGTTGGGTTTTCCAGCTCAAAGAAGAAATTTTGGAGTTGAAGCCGGGATCTTACAACTGTTTGAAGAAAACCCATTTCGTATTTTGCCCCCTTTTTATTGGAATCTCAAAATTTTTTATTCCTTTGGGCTGAGAAGAGGTTTTCTGAACTGGGATTTTGGGGGTTTATCTGAAAGTTTTGTTATTTTTGGTTTTGGCTTTGTTTTTGTGAATTGTAAAGGTCATTGTTTTTTAATGAGGGTTAGACTGATTAGGGAGATGAGCAAAGAACAACCACCCGAACCTCTTGATTTCTTCATTTGGACTGTTGAGGTGAATACTTTCTATCCCTCTTCCTTTTGTCTTTTTTATTTTTTTAATTGATTTATTTATTTTTAAGTTGGATCTTGATCTTGTTTTGTAATACTTATTTTGTTTGGTCATTTTGATTAAATAATACTTTATTGTTGGTACTTGCATCTCATCCTTTATGAGATTTGTTCTATAACTACTTGGGAATTTATAATTTTACTTGAGAAATTTGATAGTTGGCTTTGGTAATTTTGTATGGTGCAATTTAGTAGAAGTTTGGATGTGTTAGATGCCTAGTTGATGGACTTATGAAATGGAGCAATATTTCAAGTTGCAAGTGATCACAAATTTTTAGGTTAAGAGAAAGGATGAATTTATTGATTTTTATGTTTTATGTGCTGGGAATTATTGAAATTTATCTCACCTTACAACAAGCTTGGAATTTAGCCGAAATTATCTTACCTTACAACAAGCTAGGAATTTAGCTTATTTATTGAGGATGAGAATTTAGTCTTTCTGTAGTTGTTGAGCACTTGTGCCCAGTGTTGTTCATAACCAATCGAACCCCCCAAGACTTTGTGTGATTAAAAGTGTGTATTGCGTAATTCTTTACAGCATCCTAGAATACCTGTTTTGAGATGCGAACACACAGAGGATAGAGTTGGATACATGTTCAGCGGGGATGCTAAAGGTTTTTTCCCTGAAGTTATTTATGCCTGAAAATTTGGGGGAAAAAAAGATGATGCTGGTGTGAGTGGGATGTTAGTATTATCCTTGAGTTGATATTTTGGCTGTGGAAGGGGTTTTTAAGGTGAATAGTGCAAGTCTTGTTTCGTGACATTTAAGTGTGGAATAGAGAGTAGTTCAGTGAAGGCTGTTGTTTCATCAAATGATAAGTTGCTATTAACTTAAACTGATTGGTACTGTCCATGCTAGAGAAGTGTTGCAAAGTTACTGCACAATGGTTTTTCGAGGACATATTTATAGGGGGAACAAGTTCTATTAGCCAATTTACCCGGTAGAACAGGCATGCCAATAACTATTGTCTGTGCAACCCTTGTTTTCACTTTCCTTTACTTTTCTTCCTCCCTTTTCCAGTGCATTTTGATTCACTAAATTGATGATTGCCAGAACTTCTGTGCAAAGATTCTCACAACAAAACCTGATGAAAATTACTCTGCTTTTTGAATGCAAATGATTTTTCTTCACAATTCATCAAATGAGTATGAAAAGCATATGATTGAATTATTTCCTCCTTGTTAGAATCAAAGGATATGCTTCATGGTTCTTTTCCCTTGACAGGATGTAGGCTTGTGGTTGGAAGAGATCAATCTAGGTAGTTACCGCCAGGATTTTAAGGAAAATGGTGTCAATGGAGAATACTTGGAAGGAATGTCCATGTTCACTACAGAACAAATTCTTCGATTTATTAGACGATGCCACATGAAATGGGGAGACTTCATAACACTATGTAAGGAACTCAGACGAATTAAAGGTATTTCTTCTCTCTTGCTCTCTCTCTCTCTATCTTGCTCTCATTCTCTCTCTCTAAACATATACAAAATATGTATAATATGTTCATGTACAAGGATGGTAAAATCTATTAACATATTAAACTGGAGAGACATTTTTTTTAATCATCTGGAATTTGTATCTCTTGGAAAGAGGCTGGTCAGATGTGACTAGTTCATCTAATTTTGACAGGCTAGTGATGGCAAACAGGGATTTAATATGGTATTATGTGCTCATCCTGAGTCTTTATGCTAATATCGTTACTCTGTGGGCTGCAGCCTAGAAATCCATGTTTATAGCTGTGTGACTGTCTGAGTCTTGTTTGCGTAGGTTACATATCTGTATGTTTCCTTCTTTCTTAACATGCAATTTGGATGTGAGTTATGTATGCTGAAGCCAATTGTATGTCCAGTGGCTTGTTTAAAGGGGGAGCAAAAGGTTCGCAGGCCATGGTGGGCTCCATCTTGCCTCTCAGTAGTCTTTGTGAAGGTGGCGAAACGTAATAGACAATCACGAGTTGTTTCCTTGAATTTGGAACCCTGATGAAATAAAGATCTGCTGATATGTATGTATTCATATTTTTCTTTTTTATGTAGAGAACAGAAAAATAGGAAAGAACTTTTTGTCTTGAATCAGTCAAGATCACTGTTTTTTCTTCTTTGAAGAACTTTGATGTATTCTCAAGCTCTTTTATGTATTTATTTCTTGGTGGTTTTGTTGTTGGATGACTATTTACTTGGAAAAAAGCATGAAGCAACTGAGTTCTCGTTGCAATCTGCCGTGAACATCTTTACAAGTGATTGTATTGCATCTTATAACAAAATGAAAATGGAATTCCATATTCTTTTTGGCACTGCTTACTCTCACATGTTCACTTTTAATTTCATGTTTTGATCATTTCCATAAGGTACAGAAAACAACATTTGACGTATCCTGTTAGTCCTCTATAATGTGTTGAATTCCGTTTAACATGTAGAACGTTGTACTTATGTCATTTGGAAGTGTTTTCATTTTCCATTGCGGTTAAAAATGTCGCTGTCTCAGTCATGTTACCTATGTTTTGTTTTGTTTTTCTTTCCTATAGAAGACTCGTGTTACGCATGTAATTTGGAGGGACATAGTTTAGATTCTGGATGGGGTGGTGTACCGACTGGCCTATGCCAGCCATTTTGTGTCATTTTCTCACGTTGTCACGTGAAATTTGGCCAATGAAAACTGTGAAGTATGTAAGGAATTACGAAATGGTTCTTATGAATTTATGGAAAATCCATCCCACATATTGACTAGGCAAGTCCACATACGAAACCACCCATTTTCAGTTGGTAACATTTGAACTTTGATAAGTTTATGGTTAGACATGCCACATGGAAGAGAAAAGATGTTTGGATAACTAGAAAGTGGATGTCGAGGGGTACCTGTGGCCCTCGGTCGATATGGACCTCACATGGACAACTTCCTTTTACTTTCTTTGCTTGGGGGACATGTACCTTTGCCCTGGCAAATTGAGAGATGTGCTCTGTGTTGGAATAAGTTGTGATTGTGAAGTAATTGGTTAATGAACCAATGCATCAATTTTACCTTTATTCGCCTCGAAAATCCTTTTTTCATAATGCCACACAACATGAAATTTATAGTCTATATCAATATCTTTATTATTGTTATTATTATTATTATTATTTGTGTATGATGATGTGTCAAAATTTGTAAGTTTCACAGGGGAAATTACAATTTTACCCCAGCCTAGCATCCACTCCTTTTTCAAGTTTTTAACTTCATCTTCGTGTTCATGTCGTCTCACTTTCTACAGATACAACGCTCATCAAAAAGGGAATTTGCTTTTCATCTTTTCGGGGAACACGTCAAGAATAAAGTAAGTAACATTACACGTAAGCAATGTGTATATGGAATGGAGATTAAGCTGAATCTAAATTTTCAGTCTAGTTTTGGTGCCTCATCTCGTCTCCAACCATTGTATTGAAAATTTTAAACAAAAATGATAAAGTTTCACATGAATTGGTTGAACATTAATTGAGAATTCAACCTATGAATTGAGATTCTCAAATTAGATAGAATATTCGACATTTTAGCCAAATGACCGAATTTTGAATAATAGTTTACAACATGGCTGTTTTTCAAACATTGTTAAAAAATAATGAAATTTTGAAAATTATTTAAAAAATAACCTTTTTTCATATTTACTATATCAAAAATATATTGATTTATTTTTTAAAATTCGATTCATTTTTTCAAAAATTGATCTACTTTATAAAAATTGATTTATTTTATTAAGTATATCAAAATATATTGAATTATTTTTGAAAATTGATTTATTTTTTAAAAAAATTGATTTACTTTATAAAAAAAATAGATCAACTAAAAACGACTATTTATCAAAATAAAATAATAAAACAGTCATTTATTAAATAGGTATAAAAAATATCCACCTTTTAAGTTGATCTTAAAAGAGGTTATTTCTTATAAATACTCTATAATATTTGAGTTCCTCGCCACTTAGATAAAAGAAAAAAAAAAAAAAAAGTGAAAGTTACCATCTTTTGAAAACAAGTTCTCGAGAGCTATTTGGCACTGGTTTCTTAACAGACAGTTCTGATACTTCGGAATTATTGAGTTGGTAGTCTTGTAGGAAAAGAGTACTGTACGATAAAGATATTTTGTATGTGTACATAGAGATATTTGTGTAATGTGGTTTTTATATGAGTGTTATCATATAAGATAGCCAATTATTGGACTGTACAGAAGCATCTAGTTCAAGGTTGAATACAATTATTATAGACGAATGATTTGTGACTCAATAGATTCCCACAGCAGATAAAGACAATGAATACATTCGAAGTAGTAGTGGTTAAGCAAAACAATCAAACTGGGGTGGTTCCCCTTCGGAAGAATCCAGCCAAGATCTTTCAAAAGATAACGTACGTAGCTACCACTGTCGGCCATGGCTATCAATGGCACAAGCTTACATTTTTCATAAAACCTAGGTATACACGAGTAGACCTGTAACCATCTTAGGCAAGTGGGTGTCATAGGTAGGGGGGGAGGAAACCAAAAAAAAAAAAAAGGGAATGTAAAAAGGAAAAAGGGTCGTTGGACCCAAGTTTAGTCTGAGTGGGCTGCATTCACGAACTATTGGTGTGGTGTAGCAATAGTGAACCACTTAATGATACCAAGTTCAACTAGATCAGTTAGCAATTTCGGGTTGGCTTGTGAAAAAGTGTTTAGTCCGAGCGGGCTGCATTCACGAACTAGTGTGGTGAAGGAATAGTGGACCACTTAATAATAGCAAGTTTAACCAGATAAGTTAGTAACTTTGGGATTTTTTTTTTAATTTTTACAATGAATGACGTGACATGGTTCTGACTTTGTAGCAACCCTTTAATTTGCCGATTGCCTATTAAGCATCTCATCAAGAATCTAAGGCACATATAAAGCAGCTCGGAGCATAAGGCCAAACAAGAAGGTCGACAACTCCATTGAGATTTATCTTAAGCTAATCATGTTTCTAAGCCCATTCATTCATCTAGCTATCAAACAGCTTGGAACATAAGGGCCAAATAAGAAGGTTCGCAACTCCATCAAGATCAATCTGAAGCTAATCATACTTTAATCCTAGTCATCCATCTAGCTAGAAAGTGGACAAGAAGAAATAAAAATATGTTCTCCAATGATGAATAGCTAATTAAGCAGCACAGGCTATAGAAGACACCCGACACTAAACATTATTTCCCTTTTCCGTAAATGCGTGTTGCAAATTTATTAAAGACTGCATTTGAAAAGTTCTCATCTCTACTAAGAAGAGTAAATCGTTCCCTGTAATCTCACACACTAGGGAAAAAAGAAATAAATAACATTTACACCATTGTACATAATATTTTAAAGAAAAAACGTACGACACTCGCCTGCCTTTCAATGTTTAACCCAATCAAGCAACCTTACATTCTTCTCATTTTTCGGATAGCTAGTCAATTGCCTCAAACTAAGGGTTGGGCAAGAAGATCAATTTCTAGTACAAAACTCAAGCAAGACTCCAACTCGCACAAAACCACCATCAATTCCCATATTTCGAAAATAGCATGGGACAAAGAGGTGTATAATTTAACAATCAACAAACTTTAGAAGCCGCTAGCAGAAGAAGTATTACCTGTTTGCGAAGCACCCGTGCTTGCAATACTTGTCTTGCTAATGATACCTTTACCAAAGTACTCAGCAATCACAGAAAATCCATTTCTAGAACTCTTTACCTGCTGGAAGAAGCGATCTTGGTCTTTGGAGTTCTGTTCTAAGTTTCTCTTCATCTCTAGAACAGATCTGTACTCAGGAGCGCATTCAGGACATTCTTTTTCGTTATCCCCAAGGCAACGCTGATGGAATGAGTGCATACACATAAAGTGTACGGCAGGGAGGTCAAGGGTGAAAGTGCATGCAGTGCACTTGCTGAGCTGAAAGATTCTGGCATTTGTCCTAAGATCCTGGATTTCTCTCCTCATGGTCATTGTATCTTCCTATACAATTAATGAAACTTGTTCAGAATTTACCTTTTATTTTGTCAAACAAAACGTTACGAAAACATATAGACGTTCTGTGGAGATTATTTTTTTCTTCCTAAAAAATCCAAGATCAATTCTCATCCAGATAGATAGGGTTTGAAAGAAGAGCAAGCATTTAAATATGTCTGTAGTCATTTAAGTTTCTAATCTCTACCACGTTTAACAACCAGTCCACTTTAAGCCTGAAAGGCTCCATATTCATTCAATTAGTTATTGCTAAGATGACCGGTAACTTATATCAGACTACTTACTCAGGTGAACATAACACCTACAAACAAGACGTAAAATAAAAAATAAATAAAAAAAGGGAAGAGGAGATTCATATCATAAGTCAGTAACTTATCACTAATTGTATGCTGTTTATGCCAAGAAAATGAACTTACCACTGTTAGAGCTATAGCAAGCAAACATTCTTTTTATTTTTTGTGTTATTGTTTTCTGTTTCTTTTTTGGCTTTTCCAGTACTCAAAACCCAACCTTCTTTAGTTTTTTTTTTTCTGTCCACTTCAAGTGAAGAACACATTAGCCTTATCGCTATTAATTTTGTGCAAGTGTAGGTAGTTTTCAAGTTTATCCTTGTTAATCATTACGACACCTTCTGTGATTATTTTTGAAAACCACAGTTTATGGTCACCAGACCTCTAAAGAAGGCCTTCAAAGAAGGAAAATTTGAATAGTAGCCACTTACAACTATACAAAAATTGAAAAACAAAGGGTATAATACATTAAAATAAAGTACCACCACAGCTTAACAAATAAACACACTAACCTGATACTTCTCAATGGCTCGCCGGTCCTCTTCAATCAGCTTCGACTCTTGCTCAAGTTTTCGAGCAATGTAATCCTTAATGACAGAGATTGTCAGACATGGATTTCTGGACAAAGTTTGAAGAACAATAATGGGAGGCAAGATGTCATCCCTTTCTATATAGGTTAGGACTTCCTTTACTTCTTTAGAGCAATCTTCTCCAAGTTCACCAAAATATTTCAGCAGGTCTGCCCAAAGAGATGGGTCCCCTCCCTTACCTGAATCTCCAAGTCTCTTGCAGCATGCGATCAGTCCCTCATGATCATGAGCCTGCATGTAGCAAGCAATCACCTCCTTATATAGTTTCATCTTTTCATATAAATACAGAAGTCCTTCTTTAAATGCATTCATTTCACACAGAATTATTGCAAGATCAATATCATAAAGAGGATGTTCCAGCTCCGATGGCCATGCATTCTTTAGCAATTGCAGCCCCTTCTTTTGTCTTCCCAAAAGGTCCTTTTCCTTTGTAACATCTTTGCCATCAGGAACTACTTTCCCATTCGACTCAGCTCTTGACACTACAGGGGCTCCCGATATTACCCTAAGACTTGGGTCAACCCCATTATTAGCTTGCGATATTGATGGGAAGTTTAAATCATTGGACAAGTACAACTCCAAGAGTGTGTTATGAATTTCTACTTGAGCAGGCGAGTCTTTCACCTTGTTGGTATACTTTTCAAGAAAATCCATTAACGACTCTGGATGATGGATGAAGATATTCAGAAAATCGACAGGAGATGGCAGCAAAGATAAGTATGCAACATTTGAGTTGCCTCTCTTGGATGATTCTCCGTCTTCAGTGCAGAGCCTCATGAGTATCTCAATTGTCTCAACAGGCTTGTGCTCTATGAGAATCTTACCATACTCTTTTACTGTTACCCCTGCTTGACTTGGTTCAAGACTTGAAATATACAGCAAGGCTTCGTCATATCTACCAAGGTCTTCAAGCAAGATTTTCAAGTACAATTCATGCCTCCCTGCCTTCTTAGCAACATACATTGCATGCTCATGGTAATTGGCAGCACGACAGACCCTAATTGCAGTCTCCACATCAAACTTATGTTCTCCAACACTATCCTCACTTTTTATAAAGACATTTAACTTTTCAACATCTTTCAATTTGGTATAACAGTTCAGCAGAAGAGTGGTATGATCCTTCGAAGCAAGTCCCTTTTCATGTAATTTTTCCAAGTAATTTGTAAGGTTGTATATTCTTTGTGCATCTAGGAACTTCTGTATCACATAAGAAGGCTCAAGGTGACCAATAGTATGAATATATTGAGCCATAGCCTCATCATAATCTTGTTTGCTATATAGATGATCCCCATACTTTCTTAGTACCTCTGCAGTTGCGGCAGCATCAGCTTGCTGACTTTGTACAAGGTTGATAGCTACAGTATAAAGGTTCTTCTTAAAAAGCATGTCTAACTTGCTTTCCATGTCCTTTTCCCCAATGCAAAGAGCAGATTTATCCGCCATAATAAGTATTATGTTGCCCCATTCACAAAGCATGTGAGAAACTTCTTTAACCACAAGGCTGTGGGCAATTAATCTGTTCTTTAGGTCATAAATGTTGAATGTGTTCTTCCCATTCCTTTGATCCGCAATAACACACAAAAGGTATCCACGAAACCACCCTAGGAGTTTTTTCTCGCCTTCAAAAGCCCAACAAGGACCACGGCCATCAACTTCATAAAAGTACACGGCCTCAGGTCTACCAACTATCAATTCCTGATTATAGAAAAACGATGTTACCTCTTAGAACTCTAATGGCACATTTACTAATCTGTAATGAAAAATCACATCGGTAAATGTTTGAAAAAGAATAAGAAAAAAAAATACGACAAGAAACAAAGGATTGTGTAGTTCTTTTCCCATTACACTAATTATGTAGACCACAAACTTTGCCCAAAAATAGGTAGAGACACACCAAACATGGTTTCCTAATTGTGAAAGTACATATGTCGATGGATGGGAAAGGGTAAGACTTCCCTCATTCCCTTCACTGTTACGGCCCAATGTAAATTAGCAAACTTGCCAAAGATAATATAAAGGACAATATCGAAACAAAGATAAACAAGTAAAATGCTCACCAAACGATCACTCATTGCGACATTAATAACAGATCCAATCTGATCAAGGGTTTGCCGCTTTGGTGGTTGACTTTGCAAGCTGAACAAGCTCACTGACCTTGGAGTCACAGCAAATAACTGAAGGGCTTGACCATCCACCCTGAACCCCAAACCCGTAACAGCAGATTGGCTCTTATCAGAAGAACCATCCACCTGAAGCTTGAACCGGGTGATGCGCTCCCGTGCAATGTCCCCTTTAATGCAATAAATGCAACCATTATCCAAGCCAATAGCTATGAGCAATATCGGAGGGGCTTCTTCAAGGACTAAAAATGATGTAATCTGCAGTACCAAATCATGGAAAATTCAGAACTTTATCATTATAAAGACAAATTAACAACGTAAGGGATGAACAATATGCTTTTACTACCTTAGCTTCAGGGAACTGATTGGTGAATATGCGCAAGATTCCAATACAATCGGGGATAATTGAGCTTGACCCTTCTGGTTGCATCCTATCAAGGTCAAAAACCTTGAGGCACATAGCGGATAGCTGTGGAGAAACTTGTTCATCTTCTCCAACGGTTACCAGAAAGTTTCTTTGCTGATTTTTTTAACACCAAGAACAATAAAAAACCAAAATCAAAATCAGAATAAATCACCATCTGGGCAGAGCTTCAAAACCCAATTCCCAAATCCATTTTCCCTCATTAAGGGTAAAAAAACAGTAGAAAATAAGACCCATAAGCCTGAGAAGTCTACTTCTTTACCTACATTTTCTCCGAAACCAAACAGGAAAATAACAATAAAATCAAAATCAAAATCAAAATCAAAACAAATCAACATCTAGGCAGAGCTTCAAGCCCAATTCCCATATCTATTATCTATTATCCCTCATTAAGGGTCAAGGAACAGTAAAAAAATCAGACCCATAAGACTGAAAATTTCAGAATTCTACTTCTTCACCTACGTTTTCTCAGGAACCAAACAGGGAAAAAAAAAAAAAAAAAAAAAAGGAAAAACCTTGAGCTGTTGAAGGAAGAGGACAGAGGAAGAGTGAGCTTGAAAGGCGTAATTGAAGTTGAGGCCTCTGTCGAGGAGGCTGACGGTGCCGTCGTCGGAGCCGATCACGACCTTCCCTCTGCCACTGGAACAGCACTCGATCTTACCTTGGACATCATCGGGAATGGCGCACTTTCCCGCCAATTTCTCCTCGAAGAACTCGAACTTCCTCCATTGATACATAGATTCGAATCACCAGCTGATGATGATGATGAGATCCCCGACTAGGAATTTCGCTTTGGTTCGATCCCTCTGTCTCTGATATTCGTCTTTCGTCTATTTCTCTTATTTTCGGGTTAAAGGCTTTTTGGTATGAAAATATGGGTCGGGTTAAGTAGTACGACTTAAAGACTCACACAACGACGTCGTTTGGTGATTGAAAAGGTTCTCAATCAGTGTGTGTTTTTTTGATAAGAAATTCTCACTCAAGGTTGTTACTTTCAGAAGGGGAAAAAAAAAAAAAAAAGAAAAGAAAAGAAAGAAAGAAAGAAAGAAAAAGCCTAGTTTGGTATGTTAACCAACAAGAAGTCAAATGTTCTAAAATGTTCTCATTGGTCGACTCCGAGTGCATATGTTCGATTGTGTTGAATGCAAAATCAGAAGGGTTAATGATATTAATACTTCTGAATTATATTTGTTGTACCACTTTGATTCTGAATTTTTAACTTATACAATAGTGGTCCCTGAATTATGTTATTATTGTAATAATGATCATTCTGTTATATACGATTAAATATTTAGCAGGAACAAGTCAATATAGAACATATAATTTAGTAACTATGGTTAAGAATGAGATTCTTAATTTTTAATTTAAACAATAGATTACTAAGACTTATGCAATTATTGTAGTAATGAGCTATTTTTTTTTTTCCATAAACTGTTAAATTTTTAACAGAAATGAATTATATGCAAATCATACAGTTTAGTAATTATAGTTAAAAAATGAGATTCTAACTCATACAAATAAATAATGCTCAATTATATGTTTTGTCCATAACTATTTTCTGTTAAAAAACTAATAATTTGTGACAAAGGAGCTATTATTGCAACAATTTTATAATTCATGGATCATTACTTTGTAAGTTTAAAATTCGAGGGATAAAGTGATACAATGAGTATAATTCAGGGATCCTTGCTATATTTTACCTAAATCAGAAAACATAATAACTAATTCTTCATTTTTATTTGGGTCATTGGCACATTTGGTCTCTTAACTATGTATGGTGTTACGATTTGGTCCATATGGTTTCAATTTTAGCAATTAAGTCCTTTGGCTTTAAGATTGTTGGCAATCAAGTCCTTTACCATTAAATCTGTTAAATGTCAACGAAAAGGGTTAAAAAAAGCTGAAGGAAAAAAAATTCTCAAACAAAAGAAAGAAAAAAAAAAAAAAAGCAAGAACACCTAGGAATAAAAATAAAAAATGCAAGAGCATACTCTTCAACAATTCCAAAATCTAGCAAACTCAGAAATCAATACTCTTGCATCCCAAATAGCCAGAAAACCATTAGGACTAGGTTATTGTCACCCAAAACTTGTCAAATCACTAATGATCATTGTTTTTAAGCAAAACCTAAAAAAAGAAAAGAAAGAGTGCTCAATATAATCCAAAAAGAGTCTAAGGAGCTGAGAATATTTTGGGTATTTTTGAAAATGGGTTCCTGGATTTTCTTTCTAAGAACATGAGAGAGAAGATAAGTATATAGAGAGGGAGAGAGGTAGTTGCAAATGTCCTAATCTTTTATAAAATAGAGGAACAATAACCCATATATATATATATATAGTTCCCAATCTAATTGGTATTATTTTTTTTTACCTATCTATAGTTTTTTTTTTTTTTAGTTGTTAGATCGTTGATCTAATGGCTACTATAATTTGATTAATTAGAAAAAAAGAATAATAATAAGAATAAATATCCATTATTTAATGCTTTTGTCTCTCTATCTTTTACTAAGAAAAAGACGTGTGTGATGAATTTTTATTGAGCAAAATAATACCTATGGATAGGTAAAAAAAAAAGTATCTATTGGATTGGTGCCCTATATATATATATATAATTGTTTACTGCAGCTTATATACTCGAGAGAGATAGAGGGAGATTTCTTTGTATTTGCTTAGGCTCTATTTGGAACTTAGATTTTTGGAGGGAAAGAAAAAAATTCTAAGGATTCTATTTTTTCTTGTTTAGATTGAAACAAAAAACAATAGAAATTTTTTCAAGAGAGCGAGAGTTTGATTTGATGTCATTTTTTAGTATATAGAATTTTGAAACATTAATTAATAAAACTAAAAATGTCAAAATAAAGTTCAATAAACTTCTAAGAAAAGTATTTTTCTCTTTCTTTTTCCACGACTTTTTCATCGTAACTTTTTTCTTCAAAATCTGGGGTCCAAACGGAGGCTTAAACTTTCATAAATCTCTCTTTTCCATCCACTGCTCCACTTTTTTAAATCAATTTGAGTGAGAGAGAAGGAAAAAGATGAAGAGATGAAGAAATAATGGGTTTACTTTTCGTTTTTTTTTTTTAAATTCCTCATCTTCATTTTTTTAACTTATTTTTTTAGATAATTTTTTAAATTTATTTTTAGTGTAGACTTAAATTTAATTTAAATTTGAATTAAATTTGTCTTTAGTTGTGTTTCTATTTTATTTCTCATATCTTAGGTTAACTTTGTGATTATTTTAATTGTTTACTATATTAATTTTTTTAAAATCAATTCTTTATCCTTTCCATGTAGATTTAACATCAAAGGACATGATTGCCAATAATCATTAGGTTAAGGGACTTAATTATCAAAATTGAAATCACATGGACCAAATCGTAATACAATACATAGTTAAGGGACCAATTGTGCCAATAATCCTTTTTATTTGTGGAATTATATTCACACCCCCAATTGGCCTAAAACACTTTTCTTAATAGTAAAAAGATTAAATTATGCCAAATTAATCCTACCCATGTCCTTTCATCTTTATTTATTTATTTTTTTTTAAAAATGCTTTTTGCGCCATCCATACACGAGAAAAGGATATGTATTGGACTAACTTCGGCCAAAATGACTTTTTTATGCATTTTTTTAAATGACAATTTTAGGAGTGTCAAAGATGTCTTGACCTATAGTAAAAAACTTCTTGACTACGAAAAGGTCATAAATAATAATTTTTTTTATAGTCAAGAAGCTTTTGACCTATGGTCAAGAAGTCACTGACACTCCTAAAAATATCATTTTTAGAAAAAGCACAAAAAAGTCATTTTAGCCCAATTTAGTCCTGCCTATGTCCTTTTCTCTCCATATACTTCTTATAAAATCTAGGCCCAAAGTACCAAAAATTGAAAAATTCCGAATGGGCTGAATTTTCTGAAAAATTCTGGATTGAATTAGGAAAATATCACTTTTTTAAAAGCTTGTTTAGAAAAATAATATTTTAATAAATATTTAGAAAAATATCAATTTTTCTTCAAAATTGTTATTTTTCAATGGTTCTCTAGGTAACCAATCTAGTTACCTAAGGTAACCAGTCAAGTTACTTCTGGTTACTTCAAGCATTTCATCAATTAATAAAAGGTGGTATTTTTTAAAATAGTACCTTTATAATTAAAATCCAGAATTTTTCATATAATTTCAAATTCTTAGATTTTTCAAATTTTTATGAAAAATTACCATGAAAAATCAAATTTCCTTTTGAAGTTTTTGATCCAAGATTGATTTAGAAGAATATTATTTTCAAAAATTTATTTAGAAATACTACTTGAAAATCCGAGATTTTTAATTACGTTTGAAATTTATTTTGAAATACTAATTGAAAATCTGAGATTTTGAAAAATTAATTCAAAAATCAATCCATAATTTTTCAGAATTGAAAATCTGAGATTTTTAATTATTTTTGAAATTTTACGGCCTGCACACATAATTGTACGTAGCCTTTTCTATTCTCGGGGCTTGTACTCATAATAAGAATTTTAAAGAAGATCAGTCAAAATCTAATCCAAAATTTTTAATCCGTTATAAGTATTTAGAAATTCAAATAACAAAAACCTCTAAATCAACCAAATTAGACAATCAAATTTATGTAAGAAATAAATCAACTTTTTCATGATCATAAGATTTTTCCAAATAAAAATATGGAGGAATATTTCATGCAATTTTCGGCTAGATAAAAATAGAAATAAAGAAAATTAAAGGAAGTAGATACCCAAGGCTTTTCTTAGGAAATCAAACTTGACAAAATCAAGAGTTTTAGTAAAAATATCAACAAATTGCTTTTTTACTTACACAAATTCCGAAGTAATTGTTTTGAATTCAACTAAATCCCTGATAAAGTGATTGACAAATTCCTAAACATTAGATTGAGAAGTAGAACCAAACATAATGTCATCCACATAAATTTGATTAATGATAATTATATAATCAAAATGTTTAACAAAATGTGTTTTGTCTACTCCCCTCTCTTGTAGCATTTTTTAATTGGAAATTGGTCAATCTTTAGTTATTTAATATCACATGTAGGGCTGATAATTCGTGTCTACGAGTCGTGTTCGTGTTGTGTCGATGTACATGTATAATAGGTAAATGCTCAACCCGAACACGACCTGTTTAATATACAGATCAGAAATTATGACACGAACACGATCCGTTTATAAACGGGTTGACACGATATAATACGTGTAACCTATTTACTAAACAGGTTATATTGATCTGTGACACATGACCCGTGACCCGAATACGGCCCATTTAATAAAGGACCTTGTAGGAATATGACCAAATTTTGAGCCCAATTTAAGTAAATATCTCTTTATCAAATGTTATAACAAAATATCCGGTATATATGTTTATATACAAAGTGTAAAATTTTATATACCAAGTATAAAAAATTATATACCCAGTACATTTTATTACAGTAACTGAAATTAGTAGATAAACATATCTACCAAGTATTATACCTGGATATTTAGCTATAAAATTGAAAAAGTGGATATCTACTTAATTAAATTTAAAATATTGGTCATCCACCTAAATTTTTCTTTAATTAAATGGGTCAGAAATTATGATACAAATACGACCTGTTTATAAAAAGGCTGACACGACACGACCCATGTAACCCATTTAATAAACAAGTTATTTTCGTATTGGCGGGTTCAACCCGAACATGACCCATAAATTAAACGGGTCAACATCTCCAACCCGAACACGAGACGAACACGATTAAGCTAAATCCAAATCCGTTAATTTCGTGTAGGTTCCAAGTCGTGTTGTCGTGTCATGTCACGAATTGCCAGCCCTAATCACATGGGTCATCTCTTGCAAGATACAATTTATCCTTTCCACTACACCATTATTTGCAATTCTTTTCAAAGCTTTAAAATCCAGGTGGCTAAGTCTCTCATGCCACAAATCAATATTATTCATAAAGAAATTATGATATGTGTGTGTTGGTGGAAATAAACTATAGCAATTATCCAAATATTAAGATCCTTCTGTTGGAATAATGTTCTATAAAGCAGTTTATTATTTAGACATTATAAACAATATTTATTGGATTATTTATTATCTATTTGTTATTAATAAATTCCATGTTATGAATTTTTATTTCATTAATATCCCATTGATATAAATGTGATGTGTATGTTTATTTTATGCAAACATCTAAAAAGATTCCAAGACATAAAATGAATAATAAAGAATTATTCGTATGAAGAGTTCATATGTGGGAGATATTATATTCTTTATTTCATTATGTCTAAATTAAATTGTTCGCATTCTGCATATTGAAGATGGAATACTTTACTATGCTATAGAATGTAGTGTTATCTATTTAATTGATGAAATCTCTAATTATCGAAGTGAGTCTTCGGATAGAAACACTAGTGTATTATAAAAAAGTTATAACAGCATCGAACAGGACCTAGTGAATTAGAATTTGAGGTTAAGTGCCGTAACTCAAAATTCTAATTTCACTAATCTAGTGCTATTATAGAAGACCTTAATATTAGTGATTAACGAACTTACTTTCATATGTTTTGTCTTTTTGAGTTACTAAAGGACTAGTTCTGATTTATGGTTCGAACTCCGGTATCTTGGAAGATAAGGTATATGAAATGTGTAGAACGTTTCTCATAATGGACACCATGCATATAATGTCACTTTGAGTTTTTTCAAGTATTTGGATAATATAAACCAGGGTCCCGGTATTCACTATGTGAATTTGACTGTGTTAGTATGAGCAGATACAAACACCGTAATCAACTATTATCCATTAGATGAAAAATGGCAACTCAAAGGTAAATATGTACTAGAGGGGTAATACGGTAATTTCACCCTACTAGTACCGCATTGCATTGGGGGTATGTCTGCAGGTATAGTATATGCTAAATGGATCAAGCTAATTAATTATTAATAAGCTTCACAGAAAAATAAATGACATTTAGTCCAAGAGTTCAATATTGGGCCTATAGTGGTGTGCCCCAATATTAATGGACAAGGCCCAATCATAATTAAGAGTTAATTATGATAGTGGGTATATGGTCCATTGGAGCTTGGGCTTTATGGATCCATCCAGTCCCCTGTCTAGCTCAAATTAAAGCGCAATAGTTATTTGATGATCAGTTGAGCCCAACAAGCCCAATAAGCCCATTAGGGTTTACTAATCTCTCTATAGTTAAGAGAAAAGTTCTCCAACTACACATAATATGAACTACACATGAAACACCCCCTTTGGAAGAGAGTGTTACACGCATAACAGAGAAAAAAAGGAGAAGAAGAAATCGGCCAGTACTAGGGTTCATCATCCTTTGTGTTTTTCGGCCATCCTGGAGAAATCGGTTGGAGAAGATTGTCTTCTTGTTCTTCTGCGGATCTTTTTGTCTAGATCAAGAAGGTGACCACTCACCAGATCAATCAAATAGCTTTTGAGAATAGACGAGAAGACTAGAAGGTTGTGGATCGAATCCGGGTATTGTTCTTGTCTAGATCAAGAATTAATTTATGTTATATCACGATCCGAAATGTTTTGTAAGAAGAAAAATTTTAAACGACCAATTCCGCTGTATTTGTTGATTTTACAAAACTATGGTATTCTCGAAAATAATTTTATGAAAATATTTTCTGAAAATTCATTCCAGTAAATACCAGCACCTTCTAAAACACATTTACCTGAGATGTCCAGAACTTGATATTTTTCTTGAGTGAAGTTCACATTTAAGTTCAAGTCGCATATGTGACTTATACTAATTAAATTAGCTTTAAGCCCCTCCATATACATAATATTTTTCAGTCTTGTGAATTCTTCAATGTTGAGAGTTCCTTTGCTTAGAATTCTTCCTTTGACTCCATCACCAAAGGTCACCATTCTTTTAGAAATAGGTTTATAATTTGCAAAATACTCTTGTCACCTGTCATATACATAAAACATCTACTATCAAAATACCAAGAGTTAGTAGTACTAGTTCTTAGACATATAAACATAGCAAAATAATAAAGATCTAATTTTTATCACACAATTTTTTTGGTATTATTTTTCAAGTTAATTATAGGTCTAAGTGTAAATTTTTGGTGGAGAACCCATAAATGATTTTTAAAATAATTATTTTTCAAAAAACTTATAATTATAAAATATCTAGATCTTACATAACCGTTAACTCCACAAAAATGAAAAGTGGGTGCAAATTTCTTACCTTTATTATTTGCTATGGATGAACTTGTTATTAACATACAGTCAAACCTGCACTTTTCTGCATACGACACTGGTTATTAGAAAAGTAGTTCTAGTAAGGGAAACATCATTACTATCATCTGCAGGTAAATTGACCTAACACTTAGGACAAATATGCATGCATGCAAATATGGAAAACACATGATCACATCATGAAAGTAGCGAAAAAATTAGCGGATTTAGGTTTTAAAATTTTTATATGAAAATAGTTTTTATAACCATATAACATGCATATATCATATACATGATCATGTATAACATAAATCAAATCTAGATACAGAAACCCTAGAGATGAGATTAGGGTTTATCTCTTGTAGCGTACTCCTCTTTGATCTCTTTGTTGATGGTGATCAAATCTCCAACCCTAGATCTTCTTGTCTATGCTCTTGCTCTTGGTTGATCAGGTGAGTGGGTACCAAGTTGAATCCTATATTGGAGAACGATTAAGAATACTTTCTTGATCTTTTGGAACACCGGGACGTGAGATGAGACCGTGAGATTGCAAGAAACTTTTTATCTCTCTTTCTCACTGTAGTTGGGGCAAAACCTCTCTCTCTTTCCCTCTGTTATGCGTGTAGCACCTCTCGTGTTACTATACAGTTTTTCCTCTCATATATCTTATATATATGGGGCCCAAAACTGCTAACCCTGGTCCAACTAGGATTGGGCCTGTTCTCCAATTTGGGCTTTGGGTATATTTTTATAAATATGTTCAACTCATAAAACTTATTTATAAAAATACCAACTTCTGTGCAGAATCATTATTTTACACAGTTTTATGAAATTAATTTCACAAATACCACCAACCAATTAATGAGCTTTATTGAGTTAGACAAGGGACCTAATGGATCTAAATAATCTAAGCTCTAATAATATGATAAATACATAATAACTCTTATTATGGTATTTATATAAATACTATTAGTAAAGGGGACACTCCACTAAAGGTTCAATACTTCACTCTTAGATTAAATGTCATGTCTTTTATAGAGATTTAATCAACTAGCCTTGATTAACTGATCTATCTAGCATATTCTATACCACATATGCAATCCCTATACAATGCCGTAGTTAGATAAGTAAAATTACCGTAATACCCCTCCAACACATATTTACCTTTAAGTTACCCTCTTTCTATCAAGGAATAATGTTGTCAATAATTTTGTTCTCAATGGCCATTTAGACAAAATTATCAACCAATTCATAAAGTGAATACTAAGATCTTAGATTTAATTATTCCATGAATCTTGAAAGAACCTAAAGTGGCAATAATGTATAGTGTCCTTAGCTATTTAGTGTTCCCATCAATTTATAAGCCATAACCTCCAATATGCCAGAGTTCACCTCTAATTTCATAGAGGTTAGTCTTTTAACAAATCAAAAGACTATAACCCATTATGACAAGTCCAGTCAAACATCAAGGATTAAGAGCTATATACTTAGAGCTAGTTTGTGGTAATATAAGAATTGAGTTACGGCACTCCAATTCTTTATATTACCTGGTTCAGTTCAATGCACATAACTTATTTATGCTATACTAATGTTTCTATCAGAAGTCAGGCACTTCAATGATTTTATTTATGTTATACTAGTGTTTCTATCAGAAGTCAGACACTTCAATGATTTGAGATACATCATTTCCGTTGAGAAAGTCAAACACTACAGTTTTTAGTAAATAAAGTATTTCATCTTTATTTACAGATTATAAACTAATTCATTTAGACTTAGATAAAAAAACAAGTCTCCTCATAATTAACACTTAATCATGTTTGTTTCTTTATACATAAATAAAGTTATAGAATCTTTTTCAGATAAATAAACTATTCAACAGAAACAGTTTAATCTAGCAAATATCATAATTGCACATAAGAGAAAGTTGTTTATACCAAAATGGTAAAATTGGAAATCTGCTTTTTAGAGTAAATATCCCAACATCATCTTCATCTTGGCTACTATTTGACTCTTCATCATTCTAAGTTTCGACAAATGATTTTGCTTTCTTTTTAAAAGTGAGCGCATTCGAATTGTATATAACCGAATCCACCATATTCACTACGCTTAACACCCTTATTATTGAAAGGATCAAAAGATTTGGAAGAGTTTTTTACTTTTGAAGTTTTTTGGAGTGGATTAATTAGCTTTAGATTGCTTGCCTACTTTTTTTAAGAATTTTTTGTAAGTAGGATAAGATCTTCACCTTCATCCTCCTCTTTCTCATTGGAACCTTTAGTCTTTATATTCTCTTGGACCATTTTGAAAGCAATGGATTTCTTCTTTTTCCTGTGTTTTAAATTCATCTTAAAGATACGGAGAGAACTTATTAGATTTTCCACTTTCATAGTGTCAAGATTCTTATTTGCTTCAATCACAACGGTCTTAGGCTGAAACCTGTCTAGAAGAAACCTGATAATTTTTTGACAGTAGTAGACTCAAAATTTTTTTCACCGAGTGCAAAAGATTCTTTAGTAAAGACAGAAGGAGTCCCACTCTCAGCCATATGTAAAACTTCAAACTTTGTAGCAAAAGATAAACAAGTTTGTTATGCTTAACATGATCTGAATCTTTAAAAGTTGTTCGAAGGATTTTCCACATTGCCAAAAGTTTATCTTGGGATGGCCACTCAATTTAAGGTTTCAAAGTTATTGTCCCATCTTCACTTTTATTAATAGGATAAATCCAACTGGTCAAAATAGATCTATAAGCTTTAATATCTTAATCCCTAATGAACACCCTCATCCTTGTTTTCTAGTACGGGTACCTAGTTCCATCAAACAAATGAACACGAGAAATTGAAGCGCCTTCAGACAAAAACGATATTCCTACAAAAATAGATTTATAACTTCCCAAAATTTTACTAAATAAACGTTAGTGACTCCTCTCTGATACCACTTGAAAGATCCGAGTCATAGGAATGTAGTAATAATTTTTAAAGTTCAAACACCAATTGATTTGTTCAAAATAAAACTCACTATTATCTATTAATGTAATGTGTTTGACTTTATCATATGTACGTTCTGCGAGCTCCACTTGGCTTACTTGACTTCACGCTCTTGAACTCCTTTCAAAGGCTGTATCAATCTTCTTTGTTTTAGCATGTCTTTAGTTCTACACATTTGGATTCTCTCTACTTTTTAGAACCTATCTTCTCTCGAAAATGCCCAGTTTTTCTCTCAATGAACTTTAATCACTCTTAGTTACAAATATTACCTAGAGCTATCCCTCCAAGAATATTAACAGCTCACACAAAAACTCACACCCAAAAACCCTTCAACAAAAAGCTTTCTATTTCATTAAGTTTGGGCACACCAATACTTTACAATTCTTGAGCTTTTATATAATAGTAACTTTGGATGAAAATCTACAATTACTCAAGCATTTATGAGCAAAATTAATTTTTTTCTAAATCGAGTACTCTATTGTTGAAACAACCGAGGATATTAAAAAAAATATTTTTAAGGAGTTTTGGCAATATATTTCCATATTATAATCATTCAGAATGATATTTACACTTCAATTAGCACTTAGGAATATATGGAAATGAATCTCATACGTTAGTTTAGCCATAAATGATTTTTTTTCATTTTTTTTTTGGTCACTACTGATGTAACAACAACTAGTATTTTAGGGGGGAAAAAAAAACTAAATCGGTAACTACCCATTATCCTTACACGATACCTGCATAAGTTCAGTCAATAAACACTCAGAATTAAGAAGTGAGTAACGTGTGATCAATTTGGAACTACAAATGGGAAATTGTCAAGTTTCCTTCTTTTCCTGAGAAACATACTAAATAGACAATTAAGCAATATTACCAGTGTATAATTATCTCAATTAAGCAAATGACAATTATTCAAAACAAAAATTAGAATTAAAGAACAATATCCAATAAAATGCCAACACAAAAAAATGATCCAAAAATAATTTATTCGTTCTTCACACAAAAGAAAAATAGAAATCTACTAGTTCTTGTTGCGAAATCAATATTTCTATTTTAATTATTGCACTAGGCAATGCTATTTTGCTTTAGTAATTATTTATTTTAACACAACGGGGGGTAACTTTTTCTTCACTCATAAAATATTTTCAGATCTGGTAAAAATACCTGAATTGAACATAATGTCATTTTAAACTGAATGTCAAACAACTTTATTAACTAATTACAGCAGTCACCTTTGTCTAGTGAAGCTGACATTTAGTCATAGGTCATTTTGGATTTTAACGTCAAATAACTTATGGTAACTCAATTAGTTGACTTACACCTTTCACTGCGCAGTAACCCATAATTTTGGGAATAAAAGCCAAAGTAGCACTTTCTATGCATTTTCTGAGCTTGCCCTTTTTTCGAATTGTCCGTAAGTTTGTGTATATATAATGCACCACATATTGCCTAGATATCTACAAATGAATGGTACATATCGATATTCTTATCCGAGTTTTTGCCATTATTGGCCCAAAAAGTAAAATTCGGGATATGTCGGTTGGGAAAACGAAAGATACCATTAACAAATATATACGACCCCTTTATATAGATATATACTTTTTTTTTTTAATTTAAATCGAAAATTGTAGTGGTTGAACTTGAGCATGTGTATGTCTTATAAGGTGATACAAAGGATTCCCTGGAAAAGAAAAAAAAAGGAAAAAAAAGTGACACATAGGACAAAATCAAATGCTATACATATATATATGTATGTATGTATGCATAAAAGTTATACATATGAATCCCATATTATTGCTCTTAGTCTCGGACAATATTTGTAGGTGAGGAACAACTGTAATGTGATGATCATGTATGAACATCATGTGTTGCAACGAAAACAACTTCTGGTATAATTCACGCCGGTATCAAAGGGTAGTTGATTATTACCACAAGAGTCAATAGTACTAACTATTTATAGAAGGAAAGATATATGAAATATATAATTGTTGATTAGTACAAATTGACTAAATTTTTGGAGAGCAAGTGATCATATAACAATTATTTCTTAAGTGGTAAAAACCGTAGCCTCATGTTGCCCATGCACTTGTCAAAATATTGTTAAGTTAATAACACCTGTTGAAAAATGATATAAACTCCATTATGAGGTGTCATTTTAAGGCTTAAAATTAAGTGAGACCCACTTAATATTGTTAATAGGTTAAGGTGGAATATTGTTCTCCTCCGTGATAACATCAAAAATTGTATGCTCATATGTTTAAAAATATGGAGTTCGGGTGAATGAGAAATTGATGCTTAAAGTGCTCTCATGGAGTTAAAAAATACTAAGCGAAAACTAGAAATGCTGTCCTACTTCGAAAAATATGATGACAAATTTGTGCATATATATGCCCATCCATTTCTTAATTGTAAGAACGTATTGCATAGGGGCCCTTTCATGTGTAAGATTTGCACTCCCTTTTTTCCTTTTGCCTTTCCTCTTTATAAAAAGAAAAAAAAAATTAACTTCATCGGTTGCTCAAAATTATTGTAGCAAAGTGACTTAATTTAATAATTATCTTTTTTTCCTCTTCAAAAAAAAATAAAATAATAAAGGTATCCTCTTCAAAAATAAAAAAATAAAAGAACTTAGCCTCTTTGATAGTCAAACTTGTAGTAAATTGACTTAATTTAATATATATTTCCTCTTTTCATCTTCAAAAAAAAAAAAAAAAAGACCTCATTGGCAACTACATTGCCACATTCAGTATTGGGATTTAAGATTAGAATCCATTTCTTATGTTGTAAATGGTCAATTATGTATATTTAGTTAATTAGTCATATTAATATATAGTATTTATCCAATTTAAAATTGACAAATCAAATATTTCATCACATCAATTCTAGACCAAATTTTCCAAACAAATTTATGTTCAGGGTGATGATTGATGATCTTCTCAAAAAAAAAAAAAAATAAAAAATAAAAAAGAAGAAGAAGAAGAAAGAAAAAGGATGATGACTGATTATAGCTGATAATTTGAACTCTTAAATTTGTATCTTACGAGGTGAAATTGTACTGCTTGATCACATAAAAAAATGAAAGTGCTTAATTATTTGAATTCAAATGACATAACCTGGTTAGTATTTGAGCAACTGTGATTATGCACTTTTTTTTTTTTTTTTAAGGAAGTGACTATGCAAACTTTATTTGTACTAATTAGCCCATATATTCTACACTTCACTTATTCTTTAAGTAATTTCAATGGTACTATACATAAAATAAAGACTACAAGATTGCAACGCAACTGACATCACTGATCATGCCAAGCTTAATTAATTAAGTTTCAATTTTCTATTTTCTTGACTATAGGTTGATAAATTGCAAAGCCTTAATATTATGGAATTCACATCACGCTTCTGGCTATTATTGAAATGGTTCACAATCGTGGTCCTTTTTAATTTGTGATTATTAATGGCTAATGCACGGAAGAACAGAGATAGCTAGTGATTTGATCTTATAAAACAAAGCTACTAGTGATTATAAGCCTACGAATCTGAATGGTACTTGTGTTATGCGTAAATAGGGGTGGCAATTCGTGTTGTCGTATTATATTCGTATCGTGTCGAGGCATATATATAACGAGCAATTAACAAATCCAAACCCGACACGTTTATTATTCGTGTCATGATTTGTAAACCCACACCCGACACGCTAAATAAATAGGTTAACCTGTGAGCGACACATTTAACACGTTATTTAAATAGGTCGTATTTAGATTATGTCTAATGTAACACGATCTGCTAACCTGTATACTGTTAACCCGTTAATTGAACTCAATTTAACATGTTAATGTTAAATATGTTGTATTTGGTTCAATTTGACATAACGTATTAACCTATTAATTTTAACATGTTAACCTATGTTACATTTTCAATATAACTTGATATAATCTATTAAATTATTTTATATTTCCAATATAACCAAGCAACCATAATCAAATAAATATAACACACAATCCAAAGTTTAAAACCAAAATAAAACTTTCAAGTTTTAGTACATAAAATATAAAAGGGAAGTTTTAAGTCTTGGTACACACAAGATAATACAATGTCTCAAAAATTTAATCGTGTTAAACGGATCAATTTCGGGTTTAACAGGTTAACCTGCTAATGACCTATTATTTAATCGTGTTTAATCGGGTTTAACCTGTTTTGACCTGTACCTGTTTAAGACAAACCCAAACCCGCTAACTTCGTGTCGTTTTCGAGTCGTGTTATCGTGTCGTAACCTAAATTGCCACCCCTATGCGTAAATTAAAGGAGTTTACTTAACTAATCAAATGACTAAATCATGACTGAAATATTATATTTAATCAACATACACAATAATTAAAATAAATGACATATAATTGTATTTGCACATTTAGTCTGTTATCGCTTCTAATATTGAGGTTTAAAATTCGAATTCTCTCTTATTAATAAAAAATAAATATACTTGGAATTTACACAAAATGAAACGGATAATTGATTGTATTACTGATTGTATTTTTTTTATATAAACGGGCTCCTCAAAGGAATATTATTAGTCGAAACAAAAAGTTTCAAATTACAATGTAAGCATAAGGATTACAATTTCAAACTCTTCAAAGAAAAGAGACGAAAAATGGATTACAAATACAGCTAAAAATAAATGCGTGAGTTACCATAATTCTTTAAGAAAAATAGATAATAAGGATCACCAGCAATCTATTACCTTCAACGTTTACTCCTGGCTGTATTCTTAGTAGGGTAGACTGTATGAAGCTAGCACTAATTGAGATCCATACCAGTGAAAAAGAAAAGAAAACAAAAAACGACCACTAAACAAATCTAAATATGAGAAGAAATCCCAAGTTTAAAATCTAGACCGGATTAAAATCCACACAAAATATGATACTATAAACCAAATTTAGATTTGGACTTATTAAGAATAAAAAAAGATAAAGAAGAAGAAAAAAGAAACATGGAGGAGGAGGAAGAAGAGCATAATGAGAGGCAAATTTGGATCCGTGAAGAAAAATACAAAAGACAAAAAGAAAATAAAGTACACGTAGCTACACAAATCTAGAATCTAGTAAGACAATAAATAAAACAAGCCAAACCTATATATATATGTGTGTGTATACATTTAGTAGAATCTGGTGGGATAAAATCTCACATGAATAAAAATAATGCTAGGGACACTAAAAAATTATATTAAAAATTTACATTATATGATGTGACGTTCATTTTAACTATTAAATTTTATATGGTGCGATTCCACTTTAAGTAAAGAGTCTATAGGGACGAGACTTTCATATAAATAGAAAGATTATTAAAATAGAGACAAAAAATTGAAGTCCTATCAGAAAGTAAGATACTTTTTGATCTCCCTTTTCGTGAGATAGAGATCACAATAGAAGAGTCGAAGAAGAAGTTACAATTTTTGAGAGAAACAGGGGCTTCGTTTTTTCTATTTTATTTTTTTTAGTGACGACGAATCCTAGCATTAAATTCTTCAATAAACGATAAAATGAAATTTATTATTAATTTCTTTTGTATACTATATAATTATTACATTGTCTCTATTTGGGATTATTTCTTTATGTTGCTTCTATCTTTTAAAATTGGTTAAAGAAAAAAAAGGAGGGAGAGGCGCTTGGTAAGTCTTACTTTTCGTCAGTAGATTTTGAAAGTTGCTGCGTAATCACTATTTTAAGCAGAATTTAAGAAGCAAGTAATGGTTGCTTTTCAAAACTAATTCTGCTTCCATAATACAAATTATGTAAAATATTATTTTATAATACCACAATTTATAGTTTACTAAATACTTATATGCTGTTTTTAAATAGTACAATAATTTTATAGATTAAATTTATGAAATGCCTGAGCTTTTTATTTTAATATGTTTATTGCCTACAGCATAGCTGCACAGCTGAAGTACAACATATCAATACCAAACTTTTTTTTTAAGAGAAATATCAATACCAAAATTGAACATTACACATTTTAAATTAGATACTGATATTATTTCATATATATAGACGGTGATGAAATTGACATCAATCAAAATTAAGAAATTCTAATAAAAAAAATTCACAAATCAAAACAGTGGATTAAAAAAAAAATTGTGATGGGTTCTTCAATAATAATTGATTTTATTTTATTTTTTAAATTTTCTATTTTACAATTTTTTTTTTCAGTTACAAAAATAATTCGAAAATAGAGTGACAAAACTAGAAACATCCTATTCAAAGGGAGCAAAGTAACTCCCCAAGGATCTAAAAGAAATAAATCTAGAATAGATTTGTCAAAATCATATAGTATTAATTCGTTAAGCCGTTAAAAATAATTCTCCAAGGATTTCCTTACTTTTTGCATCTTGAATAGGTAATTTTCCAAGGATATCGGTTGGAAAAAGAAAAAAAAAAAATCCCAAGGATCCAATACTTTTGTATTATGAGTTGTCTCCCCCAAGTTTTTGGGCTCCTAAGTGGGGAACAAGTACTGAAAACATATCGGAGTATTTGACTTATTTCACCTCAAGGTAACAAGGAAAGCTCATTTGATATAAAAAAGAAAAAGAGTGACCAATCATCACGGTGAATTGTTTTAATTTTCCTCCAAAAGTAACTGTCTTTTTAAAAAAAAAAAATAAAAAATCAAAAGAGTTTTAATTCTTTGAAGTGAAACCACCATAATAATTTATATAATAAGTAAAAGATTTTTTATTACCAAAACTCCTTTAATTCAGAATAATTCAGTAAAATTAACTTTAAATTCAATTTTTTAGAACAAAATTCCCTGAATTCGGAATAATTTAGTAAAATTAATCTTGAACTCAATTTTTTAGAACAAAACCCCTTGAAGTCCCTTAATATTAGAGTAAAATCCCTAAGTCCTTTAGTATTAGTTTTATTAGGAAAAAAAAAATTTATGTTAGTTTTTTTTTACTGTTAAGTCTTTATCCTGGAAAAAAAGATAATCATTTAGAATGACTTAAAATTAAAAAAAGGATGTAAACAAGATTAAGAGAAAGACTAATGCTACAAATATTAAACATACTGATGCTTATTAATAGATATCTTTCGATTTTTTTTTTTTGTTTTGAAAGAAGGAAAATATATTTTCGATTCTTAAAACTTGTGGTTCCCACCTTGAAATACACATATAGTTAAATAATTGTCATATTAATTATAATGAAAATTTTAACCCGGAAAAAAATTAGAATGAAAATTTGACTCTAAATTAAATTTGCTTTCGCCCTAAAAAAAAAAAAGGTTGGTTTCTATAGTATTGCTCCAAAAAGTAAAATGAGGATATGTCGTATTATTGTTTAAAAAATATCAAAAAGTAGAAAATAATTGTAGAAAAGTAATAAAAGTGAACAATTATTTAACCACCAATCACGGGCCAAAGAACCACAGCCCCCTATTAGATTGGGACCCACACATTCTTGCCAGCTGGGACATACCGTACGGACGGTTCTAGTGGTTCCCATCGCGAAACTTGAGTACAAAGTACATTGAGCGGTTATGATTCACTGTGTCCAATTTTGATCAATCCACAAACGGCAAAACCCTTCCCTGAGAAGGACAGACAGACTCTGCTATTCGCTGGTGAGCCCGACACGTGGCGAGCATGCACAGTCAAAATGAGATCAGTTTTCGCAGCCCAAACTTTAACTTCAAGTTTCAATCACAGCCGTTCATCGGATTCTCTCGTGGCCCCACCCTCGGCTGCATGATGGCCACGTATATTTTACCCAAAGACTGAAAAGACCATCGAGTCCTTAAACTAGTTTTCCCCAACCAACGGAGGGAAATGTTAAGAAGAGCATAAATCGTGTTTATTAGAAGTAGAACCACAAAAGCCAATCCCACTATATTATTTACGTAACATTATTATTAAAAACTTGATAAAAGAGTCACAACTCACATGATTGCCTCTCACAGAAGAGTTTCCCTCCGTCATGCAATTAGAAGTAATCAAATTTATTTTTTTACGGCAGTCGCGGTAATAAAGATTGCTAATTATTTGTGCTGCATTGCGATAATGTTCTTCGGATCAAAAAAGTACCGAGTTATACAATAGTTAAAATGTGGTACTTCATTACAACTTGTGAACCAGAATTGTTACGTAATTAACGTTTTTAAGTACCAGTTGTGCTATTCAGCGTTACTATGACATTAGACAACAAAGAATATTATAGAATAGACTACCAACCATGGTGCGTTTGGACCCCGATTAGATTACCTTCGTGCGGGCGACGTACTCGTGGCACTAGACGATTGGTCTTGGTCCGTTATCGAACGTTATTCATCAATTTCATACCATAAAAAAGATTCACACCCAAGAATCTCCACTCGGACAACATTATCTATCCGTAGTAGAGACATGTTCCATGTTCAGCTTCGGCTACAGCCACAGATATTTCCGAAAATTATTTATTTTTTAATCTCTAAAAAAAAAAAAAAAAGAAAACTCAATAACTACGTGGGACCTTTTCAAAGTTAATGAAGGGTGTTTTCGATATTTCAGTTGTATACTGTTTCGGAAATCCAGGCGCATTTCCTATTTATTCCCGCAATTCTCTGTAACGAAAAGTACAACCTGTAATTTTATTTTATTTTTTCCTTAAACAAGAAAACATGTCATTTTTACTATTATATTATATATATATATTTTTTGAAAATCTTAAGATAAAATGACAACTAACTGAGAAGAGTAAGCTTAAATCGAAATTAAACTATTACTTAATTGAGTTGATTATTATAGATAATATATATAGGATTCGTTTTATTTTTCCATGTGAGTATTAAGAAGAGGTATAAATAAAAATATAAAAGTTTATATTGATGTGTGCGTATATATCTCCGTGTGTTGATTTGAACTAAAGACGAGGCGCCCTTTAAAGCTAATCCCTTTCTGTCAATTTGCTTTTCTGGACAGTGGTGTCGTTAGTGTCACAGTTGAGAATTGAAGAAAAATAGGAAAGAAATAGCAAAAAAGAGAAGAGGGAGAGAGAGAGAGAGAGAGAGAGAGAGAGTGATTAAGCAATGATGGGTATCATGGATTCTGCGGCCTTGGATTGGTTCATTTGACTTTGTTTCATCTTCTCAGGTCTGAAAGTTTTGGTGGGTATATGGCTCCAAAGCACCATTTTTGCTTCATTCTCTGTTCTTGGTCCTTTCTATTTTTATTATTTTTTATTTTTTAAAAGAATGGTCCACTATGGTGAAATTTTCCAATTTATGATATGGGTTTTTCATTTATGTATCAATATATGGTTTTAGAGTTCATAAATGGCTAGAAGCTGGGGAGTTTTTGTCCACGACACTCTTTTGTGTTTCTACATTTTTGCCTTTTTTTTCCCTCACTTTTTTGCTTGTTGAACTCAAATAATTCTGAAAAATCTCTTGTTTCTCTTATTTATTTCTTTATTTTTTCTGTGATTTAAGGCTATGAATGAGTGCTTAAGATTTTTAATTTTAATTTTATTTTTGGTGTAATATATTTATTATTTGTGTTAAACGTGTCGGTTTTTTCACTACCATTTTTGTGTTCTGACTCCTCTGTTTTCTTTATTCTTAATTTCATAGTGGTTCCAATGGATATCTGTATTTCCTTCTCTTTGTTAGTTTCATGGAATTAAATGTATTCTCCTTTTCAATCTGATTTTCAAGCATGATTTTCCCCTACCATTCCATACACTAATTGTTATTTAACAAGTTCAAAAATTTCTTCCCAATAAAAAATTATTTCCAGATTTTATAGAGCAAAAAATATTTCATTTGGGGTTCTGTGGGTTCAAA
Source organism: Trema orientale (assembly GCA_002914845.1). Classification (NCBI taxonomy): domain Eukaryota; kingdom Viridiplantae; phylum Streptophyta; class Magnoliopsida; order Rosales; family Cannabaceae; genus Trema; species Trema orientale. The sequence continues at coordinate 223,984 of JXTC01000105.1, forward strand.
ATTTACGCGTACAAGATTTATGATAAATAAATGTTTGTTTATTTTGCAAAATGCTACTTTCACTAGAAATGGTAATTTTTCTGTGATTCTTTGGTATACCAGTTTCCCTTTTCTTGGTCCAATATTGCCTAAACTATCATTCATTTTTCTATATAATTATATCAATTTTGTAAGCGGTGATGTGAATTTCATGTTAGATATAGAAAATGATAATGTCAAAACCGGCAAGTTACGCATTTGGTTCATTTTATTTTAATTCTTTTGATTTATTTCCATACTTGAGAGAATTTTGTAAAGTAAATAGCGTTATGATATTTACGTAACAAGTATGTAATTTAGCTATTAAGCCCTGTGTAGCCACATATTTTGGCTATTTACAAATATCTTAATAACTTGCTTTGCTTCTCTATTTGATATTCATATCCAGGGTAGAGAACTGAGATGGATTTTCCAGATTCTGCAAAGGAAGTATATAGTAGAATTCAGAAACTAGAGCCCGAAAATGTGTCCAAGATTATTGGTTATCTTCTTTTGCAAGAACATGGGGAGCGTGATTTGATCCGGCTGGCCTTTGGCCCGGATAACTTGATATACTCTTTGATCAACAAAGCCAAAACTGAGTTGGGATTATCCAAACAATCTGTTTGTGCTCCGATTTCGCCTTCTCACGCGAATCAAGCACCTGTTTCGGACCTTCCTACACAGTTCCCTTCCTACACTCCTACTTCAGTGAGGCCTACTTTCCCTCCAGCAACTCTTCTGGCCCCGAATCCTTATTGGGATCCCCAGTTGTCTGCTGATCAGCAAATATTGCATAATGCTGAACTTGTGCAGCCAGGGTATCCAGATTCGGTTGCTGAAGATTTTCATATCCAAAACCAACTGCAGTTGTTGAGTTTGGAAGATCGTCTGGATTCCGCGAGTTTGGTTAGTTCAGACTATGCTAGCAGTTACTATTACCCTGAACCTGCGTTCGGTTTGAGACCGAGTCGAAGGTCTCCCAGCTTGCCTGAATTCCCTGTTAAGATTTGTCATTACTTCAACAAGGGGTTTTGTAAGCATGGAAGCAACTGTAAGTACTTCCATGGCCAACCCTCACCGGATAGCTTCGCGCCGAATGTTTTCTCCCTGAATTCAAATCACTTTCCAAATGATGACCATGCCATCTCTCCTGGGTCTCTTGAGAAACTGGAGATGGAGATAACTGAGCTTTTGAGATCAAGAAGAGGGTGTCCGGTATCAATTGCCTCTTTGCCAATGATGTATTATGAGAAATATGGGAAGTCTCTTCAGGCTGAAGGGTACCTTACAGAAAGTCAGAGGCATGGTAAGACTGGCTATAGTCTTACAAAGCTTCTTGCTCGGTTGAAGAATAGCATTCGTCTCCTTGATAGGTGAATTTTTGTCCTTTATTTTTTTGCTTAAACTGTTATTTTCCCTTTCTCCAAATTTTGTTTGCTAGAGTTCCCTAACATTTGAAGTTGATATTACTAGGCCTCATGGTCAGCATTCAGTCATATTGGCAGAGGATCTCCCTAGATATCTAGAGTATGCTGGTGACAAAAATGAACCTGGTGGAATTGTTTCTGGTTCTCGACAGATATATCTTACTTTCCCAGCTGAGAGTACTTTCACAGAGCAAGATGTTTCTAATTATTTCAAGTAAGGGTGTGACAGGATTTTATTTGGGGCTAACCAGTGTTTTTCTTTCTTTCTTTTTTATATTTTATTTTTTTAATTGTTTTATAATTTTATTCTATGCCATTGCAGCAAATTTGGGCCTGTTCAGGATGTAAGGATTCCATGCCAACAGAAGAGAATGTTTGGCTTTGTAACCTTTGTTTACCCTGAGACTGTCAGGCAGATTTTATCGAAGGGAAATCCTCATTTTGTTTGCGGCGCACGTGTTCTAGTAAAACCTTATAGGGAAAAGTCGAGGCTTGTTGACAGGTAGAAATTCTTATTTTTGAGATTGAAGATAAAGTAAATTTGTCAACTTTCATTGTATATGTTCCTGCAGTATTGTCTTTGTTACTCCTCCATTCAATATTGTTGCACTAGGTCAAGAAGTGAATAATAATATCAAGAACAACTCTTTTTTCGATTAATTCAGAATAGTTTCTGTTCTCAGTTATGTTGATTCAGGGAACCTATCGGCCTTTTATAACTGTCATCTGCCCTTCAAACCCCATCTTTAGCTCTTACAATGCTTTGCTAAAACATCTTTTTAAAATAGCACAATTGGCTTCATAAATTATCTCAAACATGTCTAACTTTTCCAATTTCTTGTCTCTTCTTTTTTTGGCTACTTATTTAATAATTGTCTCTTGGAGCTTTTTTTCTGCTACATATTTCAATCTACTTTTTTCATAATAGCAAAGAATCATTGTAAATGGTGGAATGTGACAACGTGGGACAGGGGAAGCCATTACTTCAAAAATGCAGCAGCACTAGCATGCTGACTTGATTATATAAGACGAGTATTTGCTTTAGAATATTTAACTTTGAGCATCTTGATTTTTCAGCAGCCGGCTGGCTTCTATCCCCTGGTTCAGAGAAATGAGTTCCCCTTTCCCCCTTAATTTGCTTGAATAAAATTATCTGATGGTGCCACTTTTTGAATAGTTATTTTCTTTGTCATCGTCTTAGAATATCTTCATATTTTATGATCTTGTATGGTTCTAGGGAAGTGTCATCTGGAAAGAGGATGACCCTTCTAGTTTTTTTGGTGAAATCATAGTTGGTTTCACATTGTCTTATTTATTATTTTGTTCATGCAGTTTTTCATACCTTAGTGACATAATGTTTTACTTTGATTGCATTTCATGTAACCTTTCCTATTTGGTTTTGCCAAGTTTTTACAGTTTGAAGTATTTCTATTACTTCGCAGAAAATTTTCAGAAAAAATGATGCATCCTTTGTGCTGCAACTCGCACTTTGTAGATAGAGATTCAGAGTTTCCCTCGTGTGAGTAATCTTTAGATATAATGCTGTAGTTTTCCCGTGTTACACTTTTTTATGCATTATTTCCTTATTCCTATGTAATTTCTTTGTCTGATTTTGTAGTGCCAAGGGTATATGACAATTCAAGGTTCCTTAGGAAGCACCTAATATTGGACAATGAGCAAGCCTTTGAACTTGAGAGAAGATGTTTTTCGGAAATGAACTTTGCAGCTAAGCCCTTGTCCCATCGTTCTTATTATAGCTACTCAATGGATGAGTTGAAGCTTCAAGAAGGTTTGATGCTTTGCATTTTCAATATACACAAAAGTTTGCCTTTTGGTTTCACCTTTCTTGCATGTTCTTTAACTTTGTTCTTTACTTAACCAAAAATTCATGACTCATTTTTTATTCATTTATGGTGCTGTAGCCGGTACAGAACAAGCTGAGTTCCCATCTGTTGAGCGTTTTAATTACTTCCTGGATGCTTTGAACAATGCTTCCAACAGTGAGGATAAAAAACTCAGGCATATTAGCACTAATTACAGTGATCATCAGGATAGGTAAACCTATACTTCTGTTTTTAACTCATCGAGAAAATCAGTTCTCGAGTCATACAGCTTTTGCAATCTTTTGTCCTTATTTTATGTTTCATCTTCTTTCCTTTAAGCAGCCAAGGAGTTAACCTTCCAGAGAGCCCGTTTGCTTCTGCCATAGGGGGTGGCATATCGACAGTTACATAGATATTCCGATACACAGCAGGAAGTATAGAGGTAGAGGACTGGATTCTAAGACTAATTCAGGGTTTGATACAACATGAATTTCTTTTTACTTCCCCTAATATTTTATTCTAGTTCACCTCGAGTCGATTGATATTACTACAGCTACTTAGGAGGTCGTACAAAGTAAAAGAGAAACATTAGAGTTTCTTCTCCATGTTACTTAAGTTGGAGAAGAGTGCAAATAATTGGTACAGAAAGTTTATATATTACAGGTTTATTTAGCTTTTTAAAATTTTTTCCCCCTTTCAAAAGTGTAACCACAGCAGGCAAGCAAGAGAGCTTGTGGGTTTTAGAAGAGAATGTAACTATATTATGTCTATGTTAGTTGAAGAAAGATTGAACAGAACAAGAGTTGAAGAGTGGTTTTAGAGAGATGTCTATGCAAAATTGAGAATTAAATGCTAATAAAATTAATTTATACATATTATCATTTTAGTTTTTACCTTGCCGCACATCGTGGATGTTTTTGATAATGTCCTTTACATTTAGATTGTCTCTCACTTCTTCCGGCGCCCAGTTGCCTCGATCGACAGAAATTTATTATATGATTATGATATTCCTTTGAGATATATTTGTTGAACATACGAAATAGGTAGCATGACACTACTTTGAAGTGTTATAACAATGTGAAACGCAGTCTCTTTACTGTGGCTTTTATTGTCATGTTCATATAGTTCCCTATTCATGTGTGGAGATTTGTAAAATAAACATTCCATTGTTTAATGTTAAGGTTTGATATATAGAATCCTTATCCACCTTTCGACCAGATAAAAGTGAAAAAGGAAAAAAAGTTGTGATCATTTTCGTTTATTTGGTTTACAGGTATACCTTATTAGTTTGGTCCCAATTGTCCTTTGATATATTATTCTGTCCTCACTATAGGCATTACTTTATAGTTTTGTAATTGTACCATTTTTTAAGGGAGAGAAAATACTTTTGCATATAAAACAAAAACCAGCTAACCAGCTAAGGCGAACATTTGTTCAATCCAAGTACCCTTTATTCTCCACCAGTAGAATCCATAAACGGCGTAAGCCGCGGAATCCTAAGGTGCTCAAAAAGCACCACTACGGGCCTACGGCATGATTGTCAAATATTTGTATGCTATATTATACATAATGTGTGCGCTTTAATTAATAAAAGAACCCTTTAATATTCTTTAGTGTGTGTCTAAAATAATAAACAAAGCTAATAAACAAAGCTATGTTTATTTTTTGTTATTATTATTATTATTATTATTATTATTATTATTACTACTTTTTGATAAATAGGTAGCTGTTGATGTAAATCGTTCCGTGTTTACGAATTTGACGCATTGTTTCCCTCTCTTTAAATGAGGGTGCCTCCTTTTGTTAGGAAAAATCCTATTGCATATTATAAAGAAGTTACATTTCTGTGGAAGCGGTAAAAACTGAATTCGCAGCTCTCTGGCTTTTCAGTATAGACCTACTAGAATCCAGTCTAGTCCCCAATCCAAAAAAAAAAAAAAAAAAAAAAAAATCCGGTTTAGTCATGAATGATCTTAATATTTATGATTTTCCCCCTCCTATTATTTTGTCTCTTCATTTGATCCGCAAATACTACCGAGTAAAAGCTTATGTTTTGGATCACTATCAGCATAAGAGATTATGATGCTCTACATTCACAACCACTAATTACGTCTTGCAGTTTGCGCTTCTGAAATGTCGTCGGACTATATTATTATACCATATGCAATGCTAAATACAAAAATTCAATGTTAAATTTGTTTGGCACGTCACGTTTCATATAGCCAACTTGAAGCGGGTTTATATCGACTTGTAGGACCACCGAAACGACATCAGCTAGAAGTTGTGTCGATAAGTCGTTTTCAAGGTGAAAGCGTAAATGGGTGTGCTTCCGATGCCATAATTGGCTTTTGTCTCAAAAGTCAAACGTCTGGTCAAGTTTTTGGCTTGAATGTTAGGCGAGATTAATTATGGTAAAAACATGTCCTGAAAAATTTGGTCAAGTTTTTGTCTTGAATAATTTATTGGTCTAAATTAACATCAAAATTCAGTGAAATGAAAAATTGGTACTTCATAACGTGGGGAATCTGTACCTCTATTTTCTTATCCAATTGTTATTGTGATTTGTCGGCATTTACTCATGCTTTATTATTTCTCTCTCTCTTTCTCTCTTCTCAGTTTGAAATAACATGTATTTTATCACGTTGCTATATATTATCACAAAAGAACTTCCCTGATCAGTTACTTGTCTTGACCAATATTCGCTTGGCTATGATAATTAATATTGTCCAAACGTACATGCGCTTTCTTACGTTCAAACTCATACCACTTTTCACTCTGAAAGGGATGGAACTTCGGTTGTACTCATTTCTATGAAATTATGTTGGGTTTGGGTTGATTCGCATGTTACTAGTTGAATTAAAACAATATTCAAATTGATATGTCACAACACATTTGAATAATATGCTTATAAATTTACTTGATTAATAAGTACGCTGCTTTATTTGGTTAATATAGCTTATTATTCTTATATTTTTCATTCAATTTATGATCACTTGAAAATATATATATATGTATCTATATTTTTGATGAAATTAGTTTTTATAATATATTTCAATAAAAACAAGTTGGGTTTTGGGCTGTATTATCGTGGCCAACCTTATATAATACTAAGGCTTTTTCTTTTTCTTTTTTTTTTAACATGCATTGCAATGATACTGAAAATGACTTTCTTTTCGCCTGAAAAAGGATTCCTCGTAGCGTGCAGTTCAAACAAACGTCTTTAGTGGATCCAATGAATCTGCCACTTATTTTGAAGCAAAATTATTTATATTGATAGTTGATACTTCGTAGTTTTTTCTGGACTTCTGTAGCTTTTATTTTTATATTAATAATTTTTTCTATTTTTAAGTTGAGCATGGGATAGGTAGCTTATTATCTCGTGGTTTTATCTTAGACGGTATTATTCTTTAGAAAATAAAAAAAAAAGTGACAACTTTTTTTTTTTTGTTTTTAATTTTCTATAGTGAATTTATGGTAGTTTTTTTTCTTAAAGAAAAGAATAAGTACTTGCAAAAGGCTGCTATTAAAACAAAAGAAAAAGAGAAAAAAAAAAAAAAAACAAGAGTAAACTCAGGTCAAAGTCACAAATGATGTAATCTACCTCAAAGGTATATATGTCTCTGCGGAGAACAAGCTTTTTTCCTTTGATCAGTCCAGATACAACTCATCTTTTGAGATTTTAGGTTGCATTGTTATTGTCCTTCATTGCATAATCATCTCTAACGATTTTCACAAAAGGCTGCGGAACATGCATGGCAGAAATTAAACACGTACCCTTGATCAATCAGGCTGATAGAGATGTAGCTATGTACGTGAGAATTTGGTCAAAATTTTGTGCACCTATAGATCCCTGTAATATATGGAGTACATATAAATATATCATACTGTGATGTATTATAATCATGGTCAGTTCACTTTTCTACATCTTCCTCTTCTAATATTTCCTAAGACTACATGGAATCATACTCTTCCTCTTTCTTCTTGTTGCGCTCTTTATTCTCACTCTCACTACTTATTCCTCTTCATATTTTTGTACCGATCAGTTATTTCTTCCTTACTCCTGTGCAGCCACTTTGCCATGACTATGAGAGTTTTGCCTTATTGCAATTCAAAGAGAGTCTCACTATAAACAACTCTGCTTCTCGTGATCCTTTGGCCTATCCAAGAGTTTCGTCATGGACAGTGGAAAGCGATTGCTGCTCGTGGGACGGAGTTGAATGCGATGAGAACTCTGGCCATCCATGTGATAGCGCTGAATCTCAGCAGCAGTTGTCTTTATGGCTCTATCAACTCGAGCAACAGTCTTTTCCGCTTTACTCAACTCCAAAGGCTTAACCTCGCTGATAATCATTTCAATTATTCTCGAATCCCGCCTGAATTAGGCCATTTTCCAAAGTTGACGCATCTCAATCTCTCCGCTTCGTTTTTTAGTGGCCAAATCCCACCACAAATTTCAATCCTAGCCAATTTGTCATCACTTGATCTCAGTTTTTTTGACATATCCTCGGAAGTACCCAAATTCTTGGCCAATTTATCTTCTCTAACGTATCTCCACTTGAGAAATTTTGGACTGTATGGAGATTTCCCAAAAAGGATTTTTCAGCTTCCAAAACTCGAGTTTCTTGCGCCTCTCCACAATCGAAATCTTACTGGTCATTTCCCCGAATTTCGATCGCGTAGTCCTCTTAGAACACTATGGTTTAGTGGTACTAGTTTCTCTGGCAATATACCTAATTCGATCGTGCAACTCGAGTCGTTGGAATTTTTTAGCATGGCCACATGTAAGTTTTCCGGGGTTCTTCCATCTTCAATTGCTAAACTAACTAATATTACTTATTTAGACTTCTCTTATAACGATTTTGGTGGTGAAATCCCTTCGTTTCTTCAAAACCTTACCAAGCTAGCTAACCATCTTATGGTTTGGAGGGAATCGACTAACTGGTCAAATTCCTCATTGGATTGGTAACCTTACCAGCTTAACTATTGTAAGTTTTGCTAGAAATATGTTGTGTGGCCCTGTGCCGCAGTCGTTGTCTAGACTAAAACATCTCCGAAGTCTTAATCTTTTCAAGAATGATTTGAATGGCACGGTGGACTTCAGCATGTTTCTTGAAATGAAGCATCTTGGCGAACTCCGACTTGATGGTAACATGCTATCGGTCAGCTTCAAGAAAGAGAATGCAACGGTAGTGCGCAATAAGTTCGAGATTTTGGGACTGAATTCGTGCAACTTAAAACACTTTCCAGATTTCTTGAGGTACCAGAATGGAGTAAGATGTATGGATCTTGGAGGAAATAATATACATGGCCTAATACCGAAGTGGATATGGAATTCAAGCGCTGAAACTATGGCATATTTCGCTCTTAATGACAACTTCTTGACAGGCATTGAGCAATATTCTCAAGGTGAACAAAGAAAGCGAAGAAATATTGTCACACCTTTTTTGCAATCTCAAGTCCCTTCAATTTCTTGATTTCTCAAATAACTTGTTGAGCGGATAACGGCTTCCAGAATGTCTAGAGCATCCCAACAACTTGCTCTCCGTACTGAACATTAGAAGCAACCGTTTTCGCGGCGCCATTCCTCAACTATGCAAAGACGACGGAAGAAGCTCGTTAAAGATGATTGATCTAAGCTATAATCAGTTCGAGGGCTCCATCCCACGATCCATTGCGAAATGTCTGATGCTAGAAAGCCTTAATCTCGGGGATAACAAACTCTCTGATGTTTTCCCTTCATGGTTAGGGACTCTTCCAAAGTTGAAACTACTCATACTGCGATCGAATCGCCTTCATGTTGTAAGGTTATATTCGTATAACTTATATGTGGGCCATAGGTTTTTATAACAGTTATATAATATAAGGGCTGTCTAATTAAGTGAGGCCAATTAAGTGGTCTAATTGAGGGCTCAGGAAGTTACCTATTAAGTGTGGACTCTGTAATGTGTGGTTACCTAATCCTAGTCCAATAAGGATTGATGGGGTCTCTATTGGTGACTAGTATATAAGGATATAACTATAGGGTTTTAGTCCCCAAGCCAAATAGAACGTGTGCTCTTCTCCTCTGCCTCCATCAACAGAGAGAGACCTATTGAGCATACATACAGTATTCTGGCTGTGGAAGACCTTCTACCCTCAGGCTCTAATCAATTGCTTCCGCTTACGTGATCTCATCCTTGCTGTCAAACTCAATGGATTCAGGTTAGTCACGGGTTTTCTCTCAACAAATCTTTTCCTGACAATTTGACATGATAGATCCTAGGATTGTATTTGGTTTAACAATCCATTATGTAAATCTAACAAGTGGTATCAGGAGCTAGAAATCATATTAAATTGCTTAGGATAATCATACATGTCTCTATTTTGTGATATCTTTACCTATATGGTTTTCTAGGGTTTGGATATAATATGTATGATTGATGAATTTTTCATGATTTTGTTGAGATATTCAGTATTTGAGGGTTGAATTCTGAGTTTTGGGTCATAAAGTTTATAGATTAGGGCGAAAAATCGTATTAGGGTTGAGTTACCCAATTTTAAAATTGGGTAATCAACATTCAGGTCGCAGCACGGCGTTGCGGTGCCGCATTAGTGGCGCCGCGGCGCCAAGCCACGGATCAGGTGGCGCCGCGGCGCCACGCAAGTGGCGCTGCAGCGCCACCATTCATCAAGGTGGCGCTGCGGCGCCACACATTGGTGCCGCAGCGCCACCACCTGGGTTCAGAAAATTTTTTTAGGTCATTTTTTGACCTACTTAAAGCATATGGTCTCAGTTTTGGGTAGAATTGAGTTATTTTCGACTCAATTCAAGGAGTTCCAACTTGAAACTTAACCAATCAGTTTTGTTTTCTCAACCCAGCTTTAGTACGACCCACACTTTATCCATTGAAAACTCTATTTGGCTTTAAGAGTTGATAAAAGTACTTAAAACTCAGTCGATCATCCATAAAGATTTGTGTATTGAAATTTTCAGTTTAATATTCTGGGCACTTTGATTATCTCTTTTCTTTGCACTATTTATTTAAATATTTTGAAATAGATGAGTTGAAACAACATGTTGCCAAAGTAACCTCTGTTGTGTAAATTTATTTATTTTGAAATATTTGAATGATTGTGTGTTTATTGTTCATGCGAATGATTACCGGCCCAAAGGAAGGTGATTATTTGGCCGAATAATAAACATACCTGTGGTAATAGATATGTGATGGTTATCAAGTTTCCATGTGGACAGTAAATTGTCCCAAAGGAAGATTTACTGTCTGACAGGATTTACTGTCAATATTTGATTACTGCACTGAAGAGTACCACTTACAAGTTGATAAGTCGGCCCAAAGGAAGGTTTATTGATGTTGTTTTGGGTATCTTGTAATGGAAGCCCACCTTATATGTTTATTTGATATATGTCATACTAGTATATATTACTATTTTGTATGCTTAGTTTATGATATATTTTTTAATGTGAGCTATTATTTTTTATTTTTGTTCTCTGTTCAGTTTCTGTTTAATATATATCTGCCAAAATTAAGTCTACTATTTGTGTTTAATAACACAAACCGTAAAAAATGGAATGAGCACAATGTACTCAGTTGCATTAGTCTTGACTTTGTACTCCGGATAGAACATCCTACTGCTCTTACAGTCTAAAGTTCTTCAGTTGGTAAAGAAGAATTTTGAGTAGTAAATTCGTTCTAATTATATAAGTCTCATGGTCATGCAACACTCTATTACAGAAACCATAAGGGCGCTATATCTGAGGAGGTAAATGCTAAGTTGTTCCTTAAAGCAATTACAGATCGTTTTATTGAAAACGAAAAGGTCGAAATGAGTACCATTTTTTGGAACCTCGTTTCAATTCAGTATAAGGATTAAAGGAACATAAGGGAGTACATTATGGAGATGTCTAATCTCGCTTCCAAACTAAAGGCACTTAAGTAAGAGTAGTTGAAAGACTTGCTCGTGCATTCGGTCACTATCTCTCTAATTGCACAAACCAGTTAAGCAAAGTTACAACACCTTAAAGTACAAATGATCTCTTTTGAGATCATTTCTTATAGTGTGCAAGAAGAAGATAGGTTGAAGCGAGAAAAGATTGAAAGTACTCACTTAGCATGTACTTCTCAAGATAAGATAAAATAAGGAAAAGGAATAAGGATAAGGAAGCTGCAGTTATGACTTTACAGCATAAAGTGCAAAAGGAAATAAAATAAAGAATTTATTTGTTTCTTTTGCAAAAGAGCTGGATATATAAGGTTAATTATCCAGTCATGCCTTTTGGCATATAAAGAAGGGTATACTTCTCAATTTTGTTTGTCATAAAGTTAATTTAGCTCTTGTACCCAAATGCACTTAGTGAATAGATACGGATTCTACTATTCACATTCATGCAAGATTGTTTGTGAAGTCAGTTGCAAATTGATGATGAAAGATTCATCTATTTGGGCAATGGTAACACTACTTCAGTGGAGGCTATATAAGGTTATTTAGATTACAATTAGAGACTGGTTAAATTTTGAGTTTGGAAGAGACTTTTAAAGAATTCTATTTCTGACTCGAACAAATATAGTCATTCTTGTTCTTTCGGAAATAGTTCAATTTAGTTTCTTTCAAGATTCAAATTTCTTGCTACTAGTTCTTTGATTGATAATCTTTATAAATTGAAAATAATTGCCTCATCAAGTTAATCTTGCATATTAAGAAATATAGTAGAAAAGTACAAGTCAATTAAAAGAATTTTTATATGGTATGACACAAGCCTTTTTTGATATATCTCTTAATAGAGAATTAAAAGCATTGTGTCAAATGAAATTCTTAACCTACTTAACTTAACGGACTTTAAAATCTGTGTTAAGTACATTAAGGAATACAGACAAATATAAGGAAATCAAGTATCAACAAGAGTTTTGACGTCTTAGAGCTAATTTATACTGATACATGCAAACCATTCTATACAGTTATCTGGAATGGCCAACAATATTATATTATATTCATAGATAATTATTTTCGTTAAGGGTACCTATTTTGGTTCATGAGAAGTCACAATTTCTGGATGTATCTAAGTTTTTTCTAATGCTCAAGTTAAAATTCAACTGAGCTAGTAAATTAAAGCTGTCAAATCTAATTATAGTGCATACTATGGTAGGTAAGACGGATAAAGTAAACAAAGTTCAGAACCCTCCACTCAGTTCCTAGAGACATACAGAATCGTCCGACAATACGAAATACCAGGGAAACCTAGTATAAATAGTATTGCTCAGTGACAATAAAGCAAACTTAAGGACATGGTAAGAAGTGTGATTAATCATTCTTCTTTACCTAAAATCACTCTAGGAAAGAAACCTAAGAACTGCAGTTTACATACTAAACAAAGTTTCCACTAAAGATGTAGCTAAAAAAAAACCCATATGCGTTATAGACGGGCAAAAAGTCTAGCATTAGGTACTTGCATGCCTGGGGTTGTCCAACTAAGGTTAGGCCATACAGGCCAAATAGAAAGTAATTGGACTTAAGAATTTTAGCTACTATTTCATTCGGTACTTTGAAAAGTTAAGGGGGATTTATTTTTATGATACCTCTTATAAATCCTTTTCAAAATGGAAAAATATAAATTCCTTGAGGATGTTAAGTTTGGGGAGAGAAAAGGTTACGAATATTGTCTTTGAGGAGGAATTCATTTCTCTTTCTTCAGTTGTAATTGAAAATGTTCAGGTTTCAGGCTTCTATACCTGACATTATTCAAGATACAAATTCGGATCAAGATAATATTCAGCAGCTTCCAAAATGACAAACTCAACAACCTCAAGAGAAAGTGCCATGAAAGAAATCCACTAGAACATGTGTTTGATATGGGAGTAGAAAATGATCTAATTATTTTCACTCAAGCTAAAACAATGTTCTGACTCTCAAAGTGGATTAATGCCATAAAGAATGAGATGAAATCCATGAAGGACAATGACGTTTAAGATTTTGTCGACATTTAGGTTTGTCTAGTTCTAATGGTTTCACTCCGAAGGAAGGCATTATTTATAAAGAGACTTTCTTTCCAGTTTTACAAGAAAGGCTCTTTCAGGATAATTTTGGCACTAGTAGCTCATCATATTCTGGAGTTACATTAGGAGAATTTAAAGACTATCAGTTTCTCGTTAAGATATTATAGATTCCATCTAGTCATTTTCTCATTTAGTTTTGAGAAAAAATTTAAGTTGATAGTCTTATATATCACAAGTTCAGTGGGAGCAAGTTTATCTTTCTGATATTATATGTCAATGCCATACTTTTGGTTAGCAATGATATAGGCTTGTTGTACGAAACCAAGAAATTTCTATCGAAGGATATTGATGTAAAAGATCTTGGGGACGTCTTTTTTGTACTAAGAAATATAGATACATTGAGATCCTTCCGGTCGTATCTTTTAGGATATCACAAAAGATCTATATCAATAAGGATTATGTTTCAGGAGATACGCCCACTGGCTAAGGGTGATAAATACAGTCCCAATCAGTGCCCATAATGATATTGAAATTATGGAAGTACAGAAATTCTCTTATGCGTTGGCAGTGGAGAATCTTATGTATATTCAGGATTGTTAGACAGATATTAATAACCCTCATGTGGATCATTAAGTAGCAGCAAAATAGGTTATATAGAATTTAGAGAGAACATTAGTTTATGTGCTCACCTATCAGAAATCGAAGAAATTTTAGAGATCATTAGGTATTCCGATTCTGATTTTGTTGGATGCCTATATAGTTAAAGATCCACTTTTGGTTATGTATATATATTTGCTAAATGGAAGAGCTATTTGGAAGAGTGTTAAATAAACACTCACAGCTTTTTCACTACGGAGCAAAGTATATATATCTTATTATAAGGCATCGATTTATAGAATATAACTGCGGAACTTTATCACCAGGCTGCAAGTTGTGATTGACGGTTATAAAAGACCATTAAAGAATTATTGTGATAATTAAGCCGCATTGTTGTATTCTAATAATAGCAGAAACTCTTGAAGTCAAGACACATAGACTTTAAGTTATCTGTTGTTAAAACAAAGTATTCAGAGTTGACAAGTGTCTAAGGAACATGTAAGTTCAAACTCCATAAAAGTGGCCACTCACCAAAGGTTTATTGCCTAAGGTGCTTTCATGAGCATATTGCTCATAATGGTGTTGTATTTTAAAGATGTGCAGTTTTAGTGGGAGTTTGTAATATGGTACAGATGTTCATTAGTGACACTTATTCCTTATTTAATTTCTGCAGAATATGGTCGATGGTTTTTTTTTTGTAAACTCTGAATTCAGATATGATATTTATCATATTATTATCTTTCCTGCTGTGGTTTAAGCATAAAGTTTGCGGTAATGCATTAAGAGGAAAGACTAAGGTTGATCTCATTTTAGTTTAAAGTATGACCAAATGGAAATAGGCATGTAAGATCACTTTTCATGTAATTTCCATGCTACACATCCATACTTGATCTGGTCATTGCGTGTATCGATTTGATAATCATTGATGGGTTTAGTTGCCCACCTAAGTGCAATGAAGGCCGCTTTGGTTTCATGTTAATATACAAAATGATTCAGATTGTCTTAAGGGATAATTTCTCAACAGACAGCAATAAAGTGCGCACTCAATTTTTTATTACATAATTGTCTCAGAAAAAACCCATATAGCCCAAGTGGGAGATTGTAAGGTTATATTCGTATAACCTATATGTGGGCCATAGGTTTTTATAACAATTATATAATATAAGGGCTGTCTAATTAAGTGGGGCTAATTAAGTGGTCTAATTGAGGGCTCAAGAAGTTACCTATTAAGTGTGGACTCTGTAATGTGTGGTTACCTAATCCTAGTCTAATAAGGATTGATGGGGTCTCTATTGGTGACTAGTATATAAGGATATAACTATAGGATTTTGGTCCTCAAGCCAAATAGAACGTGTGCTCTTCTCCTCTGCCTCCATCAACAGAGAGAGACCCATTGAGTATACATACAGTATTCTGGCTGTGGAAGACCTTTTACCCTCAAGCTCTAATCAATCGCTTCCGCTTACGTGATCTTATCCTTGCTGTCAAACTCAATGGATTCAGATTAGTCACGGGTTTTCTCTCAACAAATCTTTTCCTGACAATTTGACATGATAGATCCTAGGATTGTATTTGGTTTAATAATCCATTATGTAAATCTAACACATGGGGTTATAACCAATCCAGTTTCTAGCTTCGAGTTTCAAAATCTGCACGTTATCGATGTCTCTCACAATAATTTCACTGGCAGGTTGCCTTCCAGATATTTTGAAAGCTGGCATACGATGAAAGTTGTCGACTCTAGCAGTTCATATATGAAGGCGGAATCAAGTTTTGAAGCCGTACAGAGAACATGGACCCTGGAATACACGTACTCCACCACCATAACAATCAAGAATACCGAAATTGAGTACGGAAAGATCCAAGAAGTCCTTGTTGTGATCGATTTCTCAGGCAACAGATTCGAAGGAGAGATTCCAAACTCCATTGAGAGTCTAAAGGACATTCGAGTACTCAATCTTTCGAACAACATTCTTAATAGTGAGATTTTGCCTTCTTTGGGGAACTTAATTAACGGCAGTTGAGTCCTTAGACTTGTCACGAAACAAACTTTGCGGAGAGATTCCTCAAAGGCTGGTGGAACTCACTTTCCTTGCTTTCTTCAAGGTCTCTCATAACCATCTCACAGGACAGATACCGCGAGGAAACCAACTCAATATGTTTGAGAATCGTTCATACGTTGGAAACTCGGGATTGTGTGGCGATCCATTGACGAAGAAGTGTGAAAGTTCTTAGACTTCTAGAGCACCCAGTTTGAGTCCTTTCGATGTAGAGGAAGATTCGGAGTCTCCGTTTCTTGATTTTGGTTGGAAAACAGTTGTGTTCGGGTTTGGCATAGGAATACTAGTTGGAATCATTATTGAGAACACTGTGAAAACTAAGAAGCGAGGGATATGGTTCAGGAGACCAATAACTCGCAATGGAAAGTACCGATCAGAAGGACAAACGAGGAGAAGGCATTAGTGCTCGATTATATATATATACACACACATATATGTCCACTTCATGTTTTTCATTGATTTTATTTTTATTCTTATCATATATAATATAGTTCACATTAATTAAGTGAAATCTATGTATGGACTGATCGATATAATAATAAGTATTCTTTTTTTTTTTTTTAAAGAAAAAAGAAGAAGAAATCAGCTAGTTGTGTCCTTTTTCAGTTGCTATAATACTTTCGGTATTTGACACTGATTATTCTCCATTATCATCGCAACATATTAACGTTTATACATGTATTTAGAAGTCCCCTTTTATTTTGAAAAACTTGATGTTAAGGAGTTAGTACAATCTTGCACATCGTTAAAAATGTCATGAAACTGGTATAGGATAAGAGGATAAGAGAAAGAATTAATAAAATAGCAAG
Organism: Trema orientale; assembly: GCA_002914845.1. Taxonomy (NCBI): domain Eukaryota; kingdom Viridiplantae; phylum Streptophyta; class Magnoliopsida; order Rosales; family Cannabaceae; genus Trema; species Trema orientale. The sequence continues at coordinate 240,707 of JXTC01000105.1, forward strand.
AGATTAGCAAGATAGATAAGAAATCAATAAAAGAGGGAGAAAATTAAAAAAATCAAGAGAGACAAGATAGAATTAAGACAGAAACATAAGAAATAAGTAGAAAAGAAAGAGAATAGAATAAGAACTTGGAGAGAGAAGGAGAACCACTAAGGGAGAAAACTCAATAATCATTCATTCAAGCCTAAAAATGTAAAAACCCATATTTTTAAAGGGTATTTTCATACTTCTGCTAAAAAAAAAAAGTCAGAATCAGATTAAAATCCCTCTCCTTCTTCTTTGCTCATGGATGTATACTAGATTTCGGTGACAACTGGTGTAATCGCTTGTCATTAGTAGAATTTGCTTATAATAATAGCTACCAAACCAATCTTGACATGGCTCCATATGAGGTGTTATATGGGAGGCCATGCAGGTCACCCTTGTGTTAGGCTGATGCAGAGAAGTAAGTTACTTTTCGAATAGAATTAATATAAGAGACTACTGAGAATATTAATATGATAAAGGAAAGACTTAAAGTTATACAGAGTCGTCAGAAGAGCTATACGGATCCTAAAAAACGCGAGGTAGAGTTTGATGTTGGCGAATAAGTATTTCTGCAGGTCACGCCAAGACGCAAAATCAGTGGATTTGGAGTTAAGGGTAAGTTAACTCCAAGGTATATTGGGTCATTTGTGATTATAGATATAGTTGGGCTAGTTGCTCATCACCCAGATCATTTTACCACAATAGTTAGGTTATTTGCACAATTCCTTTCGTATTTCGAAGCTGAGAAAGTATATACTTGACTTGTCCCATGTGACTCAGTATGTCGAATAACCTATTCAAGAAGATGTAATTTATAAGGAATAACTAGTTCGAATATTGGAAAGAGGGCTCAAAGTGCATCACAACTAAGAAATTCCACTTGTTAAGATTCTTTGGGAACACCATAAGGAAAAAGAAGCTACTTAGGAGCTCGGGACAGAGACGTATGAAAGTATTATTATTTGTTCAATCTTAAGCTTGAAGTTGTATTTTGATTTCTTGTTTTATACTGGAATTTCGGAAAAAGAAAAATTATTTTCAGGAGGGAAGGATTATAGACCTAGAATTTTAAAGGGTATTTTCGTACTTTACTAAAAATAATCAAAATCAGATTAAAATCCGTCTCCTGCTTCTTCTCCATTCATGATCAGACCCCCTTCATTTTTGAAACCCTAGCCGCTGCTACCCTATAGCCCAGCCATCTCCGACCACTTCTGCTGCCACCTCATGACCAACACTGGCTCACCACTACCCCAGCTGGTGTCCAGCTGCCGCAAGTGACGAAGAGGATCGAGGGAATGAGTTCCTTCGTGATATTCGATCTGGCCACCACGAGCCTAAGGAGGCTGCCTACGCCTTCCTCTCGACCTATCCAGACCGTGATCAAGCTCTTTTGGCCAATAGCCACTGCAAAATGCCATTACTTGCCGGATTTAGTGAGTTTTCCAACTTTGGCCATTTTTGCAACAAAATATTGAGATATTCGTAATTATTTTTGGAAAGTTATTGTTATTGAGATTTAGAAGATGGAATTGGTGTGAAAAGATTATATAGAAACAAGATTGATGGAATTAAAGTTGAAATATGGTTTTAGGCCATGTTTCAGAGAAGAAGTTGATATATTTGTACGTAGTTTTTGAAATTTGATATTTCCGTAAATATTTCTTAAAATTTTGGAATAATTAGCCCATTTGAGTTAGACACATCGAGATGGATTTTTGAGATCAAATTCGTGATTATTGGACTTGAGAAACGAATTTTGACAAATAAACTTATTTGTTTTGGCTGTACGCACCAGAATAAGAATTAAGCAAACTTGGCATCTAAACTTACTATTTTTGGCATGTAGATCACTATGGAGGCATCAATTTGAGCATCTGAGTACTAATTTAAGAGCCGACCTCTTAAAGCGAGCTATTCTGAATCCTAAACCATCCGTCAGACCTCTAGGTGACCTTCAGAATTACCATGAGCCTCGATAATAACTCTAGCTACTCGATTGAGGTGGAGATTCAGTTACTTGAACTGTATGGTAATTTAAAGTACAACTTTACTTAGTATGATCTAATGTGGAATTTTATGAAATGGTTTGAAAAACATGAGTATAAATGGTATTAAATTTATGATTGATTTTGAATTACTTGGGAGGTACGTCACACTAGTTGGTATACCATATATGTTTATATACTGTTTTGTGTAGAAAAAAATTTGTAGATTTTGTCAAAAACTGTAGTTTTGCTGTCGAAATTTTTAGAAATACTGCATGATTAATTTTATGAACTTGAATGATAATTGTATATATCAATTTTATGCATTCATATTACATATTACATTACTTGATTCACGATGGCCATTGGTGCACGAATGTCCAAGTAGGACATGCGGACCATACTTGGACAAATGTCCAAGTAGGACATGCAGACTATTTCATATGATAATAACTTCACCGGCGAGTTGCCTTCTGAATATTTTCGAAGTTGGAATGCCATGAAAGTCTTTGATTCCAGCAACTCGTATCTTAAGACTAAATCGAGTTTTAAAGCTGTACAGAGAACTTGGACCCTAGAATACACATACTCTACCACCATAACAATCAAAGGCACCAAAGTACAGTATGGCAAGATCCAATAAGTCTTGGTGGTGATCGATTTCTCGAGCAACGGATTCCAAGGAGAGATTCCCGATTCCATTAGGAGTCTACAAGGCCTTCGAGTACTCAATCTTTCTAACAGCATTCTCAGTGGTAGCATTCCACCTTCTTTGGGAAACATAACAAGAGTCGAATCGCTCGACTTATTGCAGAACGAGCTATCAGGAGAGATTCCTCAACAGCTCGTGGAACTCACATTCCTGGCCTTCTTCAACCTCTCGCATAACTGTCTCACGGGACGGATACCGCGAGGCAACCAACTCAACACATTCGAGAACAGCTCGTACATGGGAAACTCGGGCCTCTGTGGCGATCCGTTGACGAAAAAGTGTGACGGTTCCTAGTCTTCAAAGGAACCTGCTAGTGTAAGTTTTGAAGGAGAGAAACATTCGGAGTCTCCATTTCGTGGTTTCAAATGGATGACAGTCTTTGTTGGATACGGTATTGGAGTAGTAGTTGGGGTCGTTATTGAGAACACCGTAAAAGGAAAGAAGCGCGACTTGTGGCTAGGAATAGCGAGTTATTCTTGGCGCAGGGAACCGGCGGCGGCCGCCAGAATCAACAACGATGAGGAGACTTTAGAACTTGAATTTTAAAATATATGTTCATTTTTGTTTTCTGTTATTTTATTCTCTTATGTAATTAAGTTTTGATTTTTAAATGTAGTAACTTTCGTGTGAAATAGACTAATATATAGGAATTTTTTCTTCTTTCTTCTCGATTCTGTAGTTAGATTACTTCCTTATTTTTCTATTCCGAGGAATGATAAATCCTGTCTAACATGTAGATTTCATTTAGGCTTTATAAAACTATTAAAATGTGAGATATAATAAGTATCGAGAAAACATAGAAATTTAGCACTACTCTTTCGTTAATCACATTTCATTTGAAGGAGAACTTCTCAATAGTTACAATTTTTTTGTGACCATGAATGGGTACTAAAAAAAGTAGTGATAGCATTAAATTTTTTCGATGGTAATAAATAGCATTAAATTTTTTTGGCCAACCACCAAACTAATCACTACCATAGAATATAGATCTAACGGCTTAAACAATTGTAACCATCCATGGGTAAATATTGTTGTAACCATTTAAACCAAACCCTTCATTTGAATCCTTCGCAATCCTAATTAAACAATATTTCCGGAAATAGTTAAATCGATCTACTTGTCATATTTGGCATAAAGTTGGGAAAGAAAATTTTCAAGTGACTGTTTAGTTTATATACTTATAATTTTGTCTTTGCTTTTTCAATATAATTGGCTGTCATATCCCCTTTTCTAGCTCCTTTCTTATGTTTTTGTTGTTCTTTTTTCTGTTATCGAAATAAACAACTTTTTGTTTTTTGTAATAATAATGTTTCAGTTAGTTTCCATGTGAGATGGGATTTGTATTCTGTAACGAAAAGCCTCAAATTGGTAGTAATATGATTCATAAGTAATTTAATTATATTAAGTTACAAAGCGAGACATAAGATATTTTTATTCAATTATGTTAGAGGATTGACTATAAATTTTTTTATTTTTTTTTTTCAGTTGAAAGGATTGACTATAAGTTGGATGTACATAGCTTGAACACCGAATAGCGGGCTTAATAGTTAATACACGCACTGGTGCAAAATATTGACAAGTTCAAATTAATCAAGAACTTGACTAGACTTTGGCTCCGTTTGGTTCGCCTATTTGAATGTTTGGTTCGTCTATTTGAATGTATGTATTTGAATGAAAATTATGGAATGTGTTATAATTGGAATGGGAGACATTTGAATGGAAAAAATGGTGGAATGTGTTGTAATTAGAATGGGAGCATTGGAATAGACCATTCAAAAACACTTCCTTCCTTCCATTTTCATTTAAGACACAAAAAAACCATTCCAATGGTTGATTTTTCGGATGGACCATTTGAATAGAAAAACTGAATTGTTGAAACAAACACACATTCAAATGGATTTTCCATTCCAATGGAATGGAATGGTTGAAACAAACAAGGCCTTTGTTTTTATAAGGACTTTTAAGCTAAATAGCCGAATCTTGGGTCATAGCTTGCAACATAGCTGCTTTTCAAACAACGTTACAAAATGGCAGAATTTTAAAAATTACTAAAAAATGACTCTTTTTCATATTTAGTATACCAAAACATATTGATTTACTTTATAAAAAAATAAATCGACTAAAGAACAGCTATGGTCATTTATTAAAAAAAGTGTAAAAAATGACCTTTTTTAAAATTAATCATAAAAAAATGTCATTTCTTATAAATACTCTAATAATGAAAACTGCTATCCAGTACGTTTGGACTCGGAAAAAACGGCCTCCAACATTGTCAAACCTCTCTTTCTTAATCTTGGGTGGGCCGGTTGTGAGGGCGGCTATGAAAGGCTTGTCAAACTTTAATAGTGTACATAATATTGGATAATTTAATATGAGGGAGACAAGTGCGAGGAAATTTTTCCTTTTTTTTTTTTTTTTTTTTTTTTGAGACCACTTGGAGAATCTGAATTCCGAACCTCAATGCTGAAGGCGGTTGTAATTACCAACGGGGAGAAGGGAAGAGAAATTGTTTTTAAACATACATGACTTTCTAATGTATTAATCATGCCCCACTTTCCTTCAAAAAAGGGAAAAAAAAAAAAAAGACATTACATAAATATGGGTTTGTGTCATTATTTGTTGGGAAAAGGACATGGGTAAGACTAACTTGGGCCAAAATGACTTTTTTGTACATTTTTTTTAAAATAATATTTTTAGGAGTGTCAAGTATTGCTTGACCTATCTTGACCATAAAAAAGTCCTAAATAATGATTTTTTTGTGGTCAAAAAGTTCTTAACCATAGGTCAAGACGTCCTTGACACTCCTAAAAATGTCATTTTAAAAAAAATACACAAAAAAGTCATTTTAGCCCAAATTAGTCCTATCCATGTCATTTTCTCTTATTCATAAGTGATCCTTGGTCGAATCTGTTTAATTTTGGGCCTCACTTTCTACTATAATGTCACAGCCTGTATTCGATCTAGGTCTTATATGGACACTCCAAGCGACTCCTTAGCTAAATTATCCCAGCTACAAATTATAAATATTTGTTTATTAGTTTACACTTAATTATAATATCAGTTCTTTTCTTTTCTCTCTCTCTCTCTCTCTCAGCCAGTCACTGTATACTATTAATTTACTTTCACTTATATTGTTAACGATTGGTCTTTCCTTCATGGACCTCATGCACTCCAATAATTTCTCTTTTATGAAAGTCCATATTCATTCTTTAATTTGTTTTCTAATTTTGTTCTCAAATTGCTCATTAATGTTCTCTGTGTCCTTAACAGATTCCAGTTCAAGTTCTAAAGAAGAAGATTCCGAGTCTCTATTTGAGTTCAGTTGGATGATAATGCTACTTGGATATGGTAGTGGAATAGTAGTTGGTGTCATTATTGAGCAGATTGTTGTATCCAAGAAGATGTTATGGTTATGGAAGAGATAGAATCTTGACCCACTTATAAGCATAATCATAAACGTGCAAACATTTAACGGGTGTGTTACAAACCCAAATGTGTTTAAAATATATTGGTCTGTTTCTTAATCTAATTCCAATCATCTATTTTTTTTTTTTTCTTTTCGTTTTGAAGGAATCATCTATTAATACTTTCAGGGGAAAAGTTGATTATATGGTAATGTCAGCACACGGATTGTAAATGTGCACAGGCAACATATACCTTTATCAACATTATATTAGCATTTTAAAAAAATAAAAAATAAAACCTCCAATTTGCATAACTTGGGCGGAAATTTATGCTGTTTTAGTTTTTGCCGCCATTAGCTAGTAGTCGAGACTTGTTAGCTTCCAGATTTATTTTTCTTTTTATGTATTTATTTTTTTTGGGAATGAAAGTGATAGGAACTGCAGTTCAAATAGCTAAGGAAAAACAAAGAAAATGGATGAAATAGTGCTGATGTTAGCTATAGAAAACGTTCAAGTATTACAATGGGACATCTAAGCAATTTGAGAGGCTCAGTAATCTCCTAGAAACCAGCCCTAATTCCACCCAGCCAAATGCTCCCGTACCCCTTATTCCTGTTTACAATATTTTCCAAAGACAGCACCCCTCTTGCATTTAGGCACCCCTTGATTTTTTATTTAAAGACTAAAAAGGACAATTAAAAACCAAAAATATAAAAAGCACCTCATCTCCCTCTTCTACGATCTACACTTTCTACCTCCACGCCTCTTTCTCTCCATGTTTTTTCCCCTTTTTCGTTGCCTTAGTTTTCTTCACTATCATTTAGCTTCTTTTTTCTGTTTGATTGAAGGAATGAAATAAGATAAAATCAAAACAACGCAAATGTGCAGTTACATATTCTTGTGTGGTTATTTATCATATAATATGTGAAAGCACGAAAAGCAAAAGCGTGTGAAGCACAAAAGATAGAAACACGAAAGACAGAAGCGCATAGAAGTACGGAAGATAGAAACATATAAAAGCACGGAAGAAAGAAGCGCTTAAAAGCACGGATGAAGGAAACATATAGAAGTGCGGAAGATAGAAGCGCATAGAGGCACGGATGAAGAAAACATATCGAAGTGCGAAAGATAGAAGCGCATAGAAGTGCGGAAGATGGAAACATGTAGAAACATGGAAGATAAAGCGTGAAGAAGCACGGAAGATGGAAACATAACGAAACTTGGAAAACAAAAGCAATTAGTAACTTAGCAAAATTCGTGTAAATCATCACAACTCAGTAAGGAGGCCACGTTTTGGAAAAGAAGATCACGTACTGGAAAATACAAAACCATTGTGCACATACGAGGTCTCGAACCACAATTTCATATTTTTCGGCACTCACCCACTAACGAAAAAATCGCAATAGTGGTTGTGAGTCATGACTTGTAATACCAGCTCCCCTCTATAAATAGGAGATGCCATTAAAAAAGGGAGAAATGAAGGAGAGCACTGAAACTCTGTCGAAATTGTAACTTAAAGAAATACTTAGGGACTTAGGCTTCCGATTTGGGGCTAAACCACATTCAAAACTTGGTGTTGCTTATTTTTATGAGTTTCGTGCTTATTATCGGTTTCGTATTTCTTTATATTTCGAGTCTTTTAAGTTATTTTCCGTCAATTCTACTTTAAGGATTGGTGAATTCCGTGTTGACAAAAACCTCCATCAACACATATATACTCCATATCTTGTTGTAATTTGAAACCAATCTCACCCTGTACTCCCAAAACAACCCATCTGCCACCAACACAACATCTTAAAATAAATTTAGTAGCATTCTATCACACAAATTATCGTAAAATATAAACAAACTAAAAGCCATATAGTAGACTGTTCTTATTTTACCCAAAAAAAAAAAACCAGCAAACTTTTGATTTTGGTTTCCCCCCCTTAACTAGAATAAGGAAGATTAGGGGGGAAAAGGGGCAAGTATCTGGAAAAAGAAAGAGATAGAGAAATTAGAACAAAAGCACTTCAAAAATCAGAGACATCAAAAGACACAAAAAAAAAAAAAAAAAATTATTTGCTTTTGTTATTTCAGAGTAATAAGAGAGGGAAGGGTGCATGTTGAGACTTGAGAGCAAACAAGAGTGGGTTAGAGCATAGAAGTGGGGTTGCACATGTTTAACATGTTTTGTCATTTTCCTTTTATGTTTGTCAAGTGTCAATATAATCACATTCTTCAAAATTTTATCAATTTGTCCCTCTTAATAATTTTATCATTATAATCCCCTAATAGCCCCTGGTGACACACTTAGCCTCTAACTTTCCCACGCCTAGCGTAAGTGAACCTAATGGGTGGTTTATCAGAAAGGCTTCCAGAGTTTTCAATTCTGATATATGCTGCTATATTGTCTTGTCGATATCAGTGGAAATTGTATGATGCATCCCATTTTATTCAAAACTATTGCTTAATAAAAACCGTATGTTTTGTTGAAATACAAAGAAAAGCATTGTAAATAAGTTAATAGATTAATTATATTCATAAATGAGCCGTATGCAATATTTGTAAAGATTTAGGTTGGATTGCCTATGACTATGAGATATTGAAGTGGATTTGTGTTGCATCAGTTTGAGCAAGTTGCGGGCTAAGTTGGCCCTTGTACAATGACCAGACCAATTAGCCAGTTTGAACACGAAACTAGACCAATCACTCTATTTTTATTTTTCTCCTTTTTATAATAATATTGTTTCGTATAAATAAATACTCATACATAATACACACATACAAATGTAAAACTAGTCTTGGATTAAGTCACTATTCGATATTGCCTTATTGGTTTCTTATGATTCATATGAGCTTTCTACGTTACATGTAAATGTTCCTATACTTCTCTAACCAAAATTTCATACATTTTTCTCTTCAACAAAAAAACTCAAAATCCAATGGCTAACAATTTTCGAGAATTAAACTAGTAGGATGCTTCCTTTTTGAGTTTTGCTATGTCAATAGTCGACATAGATTAAATCGCTCAACCCGCCCCAAAATCAACAAACTAATATCATCCAATATAGTTAATCCATATATCATAGTTAAAGTACCAAAAAAAAAAAAAAATAAAGACCTGTAATGAAGCATTAACAAGGATGATTTTATGACTGCACTTACAATAAAAAAGAATAAGAATAATAGACAGAAAAGGAACTACCGTAGGTCCGTATATGTTGTTTATTACTAAGAATGTTATTGGGGTTGTGATTGCTGCAACATATTGATGATAACAAAGGTGATCATGTAAACTAGAGGACTTATGTGCTTAATCTTTTATTCAATTGATTTCCTTCAACTTCTGTTCAACCATAAACGGTTCCAGTTTTTACAGATGTGTAGAGCATAAATTTTAACGATGAAATTAATAATCCTTGTACAAAACATCAAATAGCAGAGAGAAAAATATACTCTGATGCTTACATCATGGACTATTCACACGTAAAATGGGATGTATTTTAAGACAAGAAATGTTTTGTCCTAAAACACAACAAAGAGATAAAGGGGAAAAAGATAAGATTGGAAATTATTATTCCAAGTTCATGTTCATACCACAGATGCGTGAATGGGGGATATCAATAGCCTAACCTTAAGCTTTTATCAGAGTTGAGTATCCTCAGAAAAGCAAGCTAGCCCAAGCAGCCATGAAAGCAAATCCACCAAATGGAGCCAAGGTAGAATACTTCCTGTCCTCAAGAAGTGCCACAGCATAACACCTACAAAATCCACATTTCATTCATTAAAACAGTCACTTCCGACAATATGAGCTGACATTGAGATTTCAACAAAAGAAACCCTGACAATAAGAATCCAACAGAACAAGCAGACTATTGAATTTGAACCAGCTAACATCAAAACAATACAAGTCCACCAGTTCAGGCATTGCAAATGGACTTTTACAATTTTTGTTTTCCATCTTTTAGTGAATCACAGTCTAATGGGGAGTGTTGAAAATTAAGATGCATAAGAAGTTCTCAGACCACTCTTTCCATTCAATTCCAATGGCGATAAAAACCTCCTGACCGGCTTCTGCACTAAAACTTCTTCCTGATACCAAGGAGATGAGGTCCCCTGATCATAGGCTCAACAGGGTCACATCAACTTAAATCCTTATTTGTGAAAAACACAACTCTGCCTCGTGAAACAGTTTTTATATGATGCCCTAAATATACAATATCTTAGACAGTATTATTGTATGGGACTCGGACTCCCAAAGTCCACCTAAATGTACAATATCTTGAAAGACAATAAACCTCGGTCATCCACTTTCGGAAAGGAAGAATGGTCATTCTTCTTTTTGGAATAGCACATGCACTTTTAAGAGTAGATAACAACTAAACATGAAAAATAAAAATGTCTCAGATGCCACATAGATTTAAAAATTCAAAAACAAGCCCAAACATTATCTCAGATTCCATGTAAACTTAAGCTAAAGTCAGAAACCCCTGTAGCAACAAATTTGTCCAATTTGACCACAACAACAGCAACAAAAAAAATCAAACACAATATGCACGGGAAAATTCATGTGGCTCTTGATAAGGATGTGAAATTAAATTCTCATTTACAGTCTGGCATTGAACGCAATACCTCTCCAAATATACTCGAAAAATCACTGATTTTTCATAGAAGAGTGGTCTATACATGACTGCTTTTTTAAGTGCTTCGGAAAAAGACAAACATGGCAAATGTGAACGGATGTTTGATTTTATGTAAAAATGATCTATTTGTTACTTGATGTAACATGTACCAACTCATGGCAATGCCTTGTTGGCAACCACATTGGCTAAGATTAGAGACAAGGAGAGCAAGACTTAAGGTTGGTGAGAGCAACATATTAGAATCTAGTACACCAATACGCATTTCATGTCACATATAAGCCGTTTATCAGTTTAGCACTCTCCTCAAGTCAATGCATATCAGAGTAGAAACAAATTACAGCCTTCTCAAAAAAAACTCCTTAGAAGTATCTGACTCTCACGTAAAGAATAACGTATGCCAGTTTTCTGAATTCATCTCATTCTGACAATCAATTTGTTTTCACAAAATATACTGAAACCTTTTACAATTTTTCCAACAAGCCGAATAAACATTACCTGTCCAATTTTCCATCAAAATTTCACGTCCAACCAGTGCATAGCTACCACAGCATTTTAAAATTCTAAAACTGAATAATAAAGTCAAGAAATTATAACTAGTTTGTTTCTAGATTTAAATAATGTGGTAGGCATTCATTGGTTGGACACCGAATTGGACAGGAGATTTGGATTCAAACAAGTCTTTATCACATCAACTTATCATCTTGAAAGTTTGAAACGCTAAACAAACCCGAAACAATCCATTTTTCGTTTAGTAAACTCTGACACGCATTAGAAAAAATGTCACTTACGTCCCAGAGAATGCCAGGAGACCAGCGGTCAAAAGGCCTCCAAACTGAAACATGAATACCAAGAAACAAAATCAGCAAAGAAAGAGTCAAACCACACAACACAAAATGCTAATCAAGTACTCAAAACTTCACAAAGGGGAAAGGGAAACACACAACGTGGGGTCGTTTAGTGACCGGAGCAGCAAGCAAAGCGGCTGTGTGAACCAAGTGGTAAAGAGACGCAGTTTGCCAAACCTTGAGGCCATTAACAAGAAAGAAAATTTTACAAAACAAAAGGAGTAAACCACAAATTATTGAATATAAGCAAATGGGTTGTGAATGAAATTGGAAACAAACCTCTCTGTAAGCTGGGTTTTGGGGTTTGAAGGCGTGAGCACCATATGCACCCAACCCAACAGCCGCTACTCCTGTTTTTTCATTGAAAAGTAATTATTTTTTCTTTTGGGTTTTCTCAGAAAACTAAATCCATTTGATTAAAGAAAGGAAAAAGATGTAGTTATGGTGAAGAGAATCTGTTACCGGAGATGGCAGCCACTTTGTGCCAGTGAAGAGGATCCATGGCGTTCTTTTAACAGCTTTGCTTTACTTGAGAGTTGAGACTACGGACCTTTTTTTTTTTTTTTTTTTTCCTTTTTCCTTTGTTCAAGGATCATCAAGGCAAAGGGACCAGGGATCAGGATCCATCAGTTCCCTTCTAAGGTAGTTGGTTAATGTTAGCAGTCAAACCTTCCCGAACGACGTCGTTATCTGTTAAGTGATAAAAAAATGAAAAGAGGAAGAATTCCACTTGGTCTTTCTTTTTCTTTTTCTTTCTTTCCCTTTTTTTTTTCGAAAGAGAGAGAGCAATGAGAGGATTCAGTTTATGATTTCAATACTAGAGACAAGTATGACTATCACTTGATAATTTTGTTAATTTAGAACGTAGAACATCTATAATCGAAGAATAGGTTCTTTGGTTTAACTCATGAATTGAAACAACATAAATTTATGATTCTTTTTTAAAAAAGAAAAATTAAAAAGTCTAACGAAAATTATGAACATGCTAAACTCTGTTATTAATGAATTTCCAATAAGAGGAGCGCTTAATTTGATATGCAAAATAATGTGATATAATCTTATTACGGTGATTAAATATTAAGAAAAGATGATATTAAGGTATCTTAAGATTTGTGCCAAATTTTTAATACTAATATATATGGCATATGAATTGTCATTATTAAATTAGTGTATTAGAAATTACTACAAATAGATTAATTACGTTCACTAATTAAATAGTAACAACATCTCACTCACCAGTGCTAATATTGAAAGTTACCTAGCATGATTTATTACAAAATTCATTTGACATTTAGTGCATAAAATCGGTGAAAGTACTTGGTAGCATTACTGGGAGTAATTTTTACAACCACACCTGCCAAAACAGAGGTGAGTGATATGCCATAATTTTGGCGTTTTTTAAGACTATACTTGGTTAAATCACAGCAATATGATGCGGAAAGTGAACAGCCTTGCAAAGTAGAAGCCGATTAAGACGAATAAGCAGTAAAATGTAACTTTGGAGACAAGTGAACTTGCAACATCTATTAAAAATGAGAAATGTTAAACATCACCAGCACCAGGTGATCATCATACTGCTCAAAAATTAGTATATTACCATGGTATCGTGTATAAATTATACAGTAAGTCTAGGTGTCAACGAATGAATTTGTGATTAGTTAGGAACTAACGGTGATTCTAACTAATAATGATGTGTCATAATGTTGTTCATACATGCAATAAAGAACTTGGGTAATTATCTTCACATCTCAAGACGAAAAAAAAAAAAAAAAAAAAAAAAAAAGAAGAATATGTAGTGACCGGAAAATTGTAGCATACAGACATTAGATACTATCTCAAAAGTGAGAACAGGACATTTACATACGAGGAGTTGGCCTTTTGCCAATAACAGATATCAAGCGTAAAAGCAATCTCCATTACCAGAAGAACGATGTTCATCTTAACCAAGCTGGTTTAACGGTAGGAATATAATAAATATCGAAATTAAAGGACAATAATGGTAACCGTTGACTTGGCAATCTGATATACTAAATAAGTGTTACACCAGCTCAAAAAAAGGAATAAGTAAGAGGTAAACAAGCAGTAGTCAAATAAATTTTGAAAATCTAATGATAAAAAGTTTTTACTCGGTAAACATGGCACCCTCTAAAACCACTTCCGGGGGTTAAATGTTGCAATGGTCTCTACCCAAAGTGTAGACATATTTGTACAGTTAAACCTAAGTTTTTGTTTAAAGAATGCTAAAATGGAACTCCCAAAGTAAATTTTTGCTTCCCTGCTTCTCTAGTGTGTTAAGCCTCTGCCTCTCCAGCGCCAGCAGCATGAAGCAGTTCATCTGGAGTCGCAGCCGGGTCGAGATCCCAACATTTCTCTGGCAGATTATTCTCTTCTCCCTTGAGCAACCAGGAGGGCACTTGGTGCGAAAAGCGCACCATCTCCCTCCTCGGGATCCATCGTATGGCGTCTTTGTCGGAGCTCCTGCCATATACAGTCTTGAATCCTGTGACTTTCACGAGAGGAGAAACACAACAACCAAGCTCTTCAGAGTAATCATCAAGGACCTCCACCATTTCATACTGGTGCCTCACTTCGTCTGGAGTTGATCTGTCCCAATCCGGTGACCAATTCCTGTAGACAGCCCAAATATCTCCACTTCTGGGGTAAATCCGAACACAACCTCCCCTACCAGCTTTTTCCCGGCTCAACAGATGAGAGAAAACGTTAACTTGGTCAACAACATCAGAGTTATACGCCCTGAAATTTCCACAAGATTTGGTAAACCCACAATCCAGCCAGTTCACAGCACCAAATTCACTATCGGTTTTTGAGCTCAAGTAAGTTATAAGAATCTTAAAGGGTTTAACTGAGATCACTTCGCGTATCAGACAGTACAAGCGAGGCATACCATCTTCTTCATCATACAGAGCCCATATTTGTTTAGGCTTGAAGCTTTCCTCTGATCTATCTTTATCAAAATCATGGAAATCAGAGTCAGGTACAGTAATAGAGAGAGGCGCAGTTTTACTTCCATGTAATTGGTGATCAGAGCCATTTGATTCTACCCTTTTGCTTGCTTCATTAGCTACAACCGCTTGATCAGATGGTACTTTGGATTTCTTAACGGCGGCTTCCGCTGCTGACACCAACTTAATCTCTTCTAATTTCTTCAGAATTTCTGTCCTCGCCTTGTCAATCAACAACTTTCTAGCATCAAATGCAGGTGCGGCCGAGCATCGTCTGTTAGGGACTTCAACTGAACTAGAAAGCTTACGATCCAACCCACTACTTGCGTTTCCATTTTCCAATTTTGCATCCGAATCAGATTTTGGTACATTTTCATGATACCCATTACGGAAACTGGCACCCACTGTAAGTTTTCTTCTCTTATCAGGTCCATTGACCTTAGATCCCGGTGATTCAATGCAGCCAGTGGACAGATTCGAATTTCCATTAGCCCCAACATTTTTCATGGCACGTTTTCCATTGGATCTTGTTTTTACTTTTGCTGCAGCTACATTAACATTCCCATGGGCGTGATAGATAGCATCATGGCCCATAGAAGACGGTCCAGTAGGACCCATAACTCCAACAGAAGTTCCAGAAAAAGAACTCCACTGAAATGACACATTTGAAACATATTCAAATCCATGTCCAGAATGGAATCCCGAGACCCCATTTCCTGCATAAAAGGTCGTGTTCGACGGCACGTAGGTAACACCATCATATCCATGACTTGCCGCATAACCATTGCCAGGGACATAGGACCAAGGAGCATAGGGGAAAGACCCATTTGCCGGGGCTGTCCCCGTTTCCACAGCAATGAAAACGCCACGGCAATTTTTACACGAGAGCCTCTTGTTCACGTATTTCCGAAGATACTCATATTGAACTTTACATGAAGTGCACACCGTCCAGAAAGTATCAAGCCTACCGTGAGAAGCTGATGAGTTGGAGCAATTATTAAAACCTGTAACAACACCAGAAGCGTGAACAGAGGATAAATTTGTCTGGTTAACTACTGTGGAGGATTGTTTGTTTCTCTGGTGATCATAAGATTTTCTTTTGGCATTATCTGACAACAAGGTCCACGCCTCAGAAACAAGTTTGAAAGCACCATCAGCTCCCACACATTTGTTCTTATCAGGATGGAGCATCACGGCCATCTTCCTGTACTGTTTCTTCACTGCTTCTTTATCTGCAAAAGGTTTCAACCCAAGAATTGAATAGTAATCCGCTTCGCCATTAGATTTAACCTCAGAAGCAACATAAACTTCAAATGTGGCCACCATTTGAGATATACCCTCCATTCCTGGATACAGTGCTTTGGCCTTTAACGCATAATTTTTCGCACCAGCAAAGTCTTTCTCGAAAAATCGCTTTTCAGCGATCTCTTTCGCTTTGAGAGCTTCTTCTTTGTTTGCTTCCATTAACTCGAATCACATCAAAAAACCGAAACTTTGAAAAGCAAGCTACAAGCAACACAACGTGCTTAACCACGGAAGAAACCCAATTCTCAAGCATACCCACATTTTCATTCCTGCAAATATTCAGTACGAAATTAAAATCCAACCAAAAAAAAAAAAAAAAGAACAAGAAGGAAAAGGAGGGTTGATGGGTATCAAGTATCAAGGTTCAAAACAATTTCAAGCTGACTGTAATTGACCAAGTCGTACATATTTCAGTGACTAAGATTCAATGACAATAAAGTCAGAAAAGAAATTTCTAACACTTTCAATTCCAGCTAAAGAAATAGTCCAGATCTAAACCAAGGATTTATGCTAATTGAATTAAAGATCAACCAAATACACTAAAAAACGTATAATCATAAGCAAAGACTTGAACTTTACACTATTACGATATACAAAACATAAATGCAAACAGAGAGACTCAAAATTAAGATTTCGTTTTCCTTTATATTCATCGGTTCTTTCAACAACCAAAAACTACCCACAATCAAAACCAGCACCACGTTTTCAAAATCCCCAAATAGCACAAGAATCAGCCGAATATCCTAAATCAAGATCTAAATTCCACCAAGCTCAGACCCAAAACAAAAATGCGTTGAGATCGAAAAACCCATATCCAAAAAACTGAAAAATTAACTATTCCGGAGCTCATATTCCACTGACAACCCAAAAAAATAAAAACTAGAAAACTGAAGCACACACTAACAATTAGCACAAAAATTAAAGTAATATACTCACTGAAACTCGAGCAGAAGTGGAGGCGAAGAAGACCCAGATCGCCACGTGTACTTGGGAGCTCGAGCTAAATCAAGCTCAGCTAATTGTGAATCGCACTGTACCTAAAGCACAGACACAGAGAAAAAACGCATTTTCTTTTATTTTATATATAATATATAGTTATAGTGGAGAGTAAAGGTTTTCTAGGGTTTTGGAACCAAAATTCACAGAATCGGGTTACTGGGTATTTCTGATTTGGGTCAGAGAGAAATTCCGGCTAATCGGCGGCGAAGAATTCGAGATTCCGTCGATTGAGCCGATCGGAAATGGAGACAAATTACTGGTAATAATAAAAATGGGTTTGGTTTTTTCTCTTTTTTTTTTTCTTTTTTTTTTCTTTTTTTTTTTCTAATTTTCTGGGAGAGTAGTAGTAAACGGTGTGTTAATAGTGTTTAATGGTGGAGGGTGCTATTTTGCGCAGTGGTGCGTTATGGGCATCATAGTTGCTTTTTGGTTTTTTTTTTTTTTTTATTTTGTTATTATTATTATTATTATTAACATTATTATTATTATTATATGGGGTAGGGGTATGTTTGGTAATGGGTGGAAATAAACTTGGATTATGGTAATAATAAATTAGTAATTTGTATTAATAATATTTTCGTAAATGGTCTCATTATTATGAGATATAATATTAGGTGAGAGAAAAATTATATATGGAAATATAACAAATGCTTTTCCGTTCTTGCTTTTGGTTTTTTCATTTTTTTCTTTTAACATGGTCTAATTTGTGACAACATTCCTTCAAGAGAGTTTAATTTCTAATTTTAGGAGCATTTATATGAAAAATAATTAGCAAGGTTTCTGTTTTTGGTTTTGGTTTTCCTTTTTTTTTTGGTTTCTTTTCTTTTATTTTAATGTTACATGGTATGCAAGCCAATATAACGACATATATTGTATGAAGTTTAAATTTATTAATTTTAGGACATATTATGAATAGTATTTGAAGTTATTTACTTTACTTGAGTGTATGTTTTTAGCATTTCAACAACCATAAACTTTTCGAATAAAATAGACTTCATTTTTTGAGATATTTATTTTTCACTTGGAACTACTTATGTAACTATCACATGAAATTGTACTAGTACCAATAAATCGTCTACTTTCTTGCAGCGTTAACAAAATACTTATAATAACTCTATTATAAAATAAACTGATGGTTAGAGTTCTTATTCATGAAAAATGTCTCACTAGTTTTTGTTATGGATTATATTTTTTTGAATTTTTTTGAAAATTAATCGAGTGTGATCACTAACGTTATTTATCCTTACAAGTTAAATGTTACAATACGGTCGTGGTATGGGCAACTAATGTTAGAAAAAGGGGGGACTCAACCTCCAATCCGGTTGCAACTTCCAACTACTTTAGCAAAGGATTCGGTTATGGTAAAGTCATATGTAAACATTATTGTAATTCATATCTTCTATGTTCTCTTCACTTGAAAATTATACCTTTCACTTAAAGATGATAATCATGCACTGCACCTATTACGTGAAAATAGAGCTATTAAATGTGTCGCACTTTGTTAGCATGGTACATTTAAGTGGGCACAAATATGTTTTATGACGTACCAAGAACAATATACTTTTTAGCCATGCCTAAAATAAAAATCACTAACCTAGCATGACACATTATATTAGTTCATGATATAATATATCGTATCGTGCCGTACTTTCATGTCATGCTATCTTAGTCAACGTATTTAGATGTGTAAGTCTATTTGTATTAAAATTAGCCAATTTAATTAGACAACTTTTTAATTTTATTGTTATTTTACAAAATTTTTCCCCAAATTATTTAGATGTAATAACATAAGACAAACTAAATAAATAATAATTAATCTTTTGTATTTAGAATTCAAATTGGATGAGGAAAAGAAAAAAAAATGAATTAAAATACTATTAGATAAAATAATAATTAAAATTTTATTTAGTAATTTTTTTTATATATTCATTAAATTTGTAAATATTTTTAATATAACTTTTAAAAAAAGTTTGAAAAAAATAATTAAGTCCTCTAAAAGATTTCTAAAATACAATAAAACCTTATAAGGCCACAATTAAAAGTTTGTTGCATTAGTTAATAAAAAAATATCAAACTCATTTCAAAATTAATATAGCTCATTATTTTATTTTAAACATTTATTTTTCAGACTTGCTTCTTTGTATGACATGTTTGTGTCCATATTGATATATTTTTAATTTTTGATAAGAAAATATTAATTTACTTTATTGAGTATTATCCAAAGGATTTTTCATGGAACTTGATGATTAGCTTGAAAGATATATAATTGATATGTGTTCCATTGAAAAAATTTAATGGATTGGAAAGTATTGGTGAGCCTGCACAAAAAATGGCTCAGACAAGAAGACACAATGTTTAGCTTATCGTTTATCGACTCGTGACATCTGCATTAATTTTACCTGTTGCTACTGTTAATGTAGAGATGGTATTCTACTCTATGAATTTTTTCAAGAATCGGCTACGCAATAGAATGTATGATCAATGAATGAATGATAATTTTCTTGTTTACATTAAAAGACATCTTTAATGATATTGATAATGAGTTCATTGTAAAACATTTTCAAGGAATAAAAATGTGACGTCCCCCGATCCCACACACGTACGTAAGGATATTCGTAAAATTATTTAGTGAGATTGGGAGAAGCCACTCGACTTGGAACTGACAAAATCGGGGAAAATTTAAACTTTTTATGCTTTCTGGGAGAAAAAGAGAAATTCTACTCACTCATAA